>QRFJ01006177.1:0-343407 GCA_006176705.1 Cocos nucifera | reverse complement strand
TGAATTTTAAAATCCATTCAAAAAAATTTAATCTTAATCTGATTCCAAAATTCAAGATTGATCATCAATCCAAGTGTAAAATCTGCGCTCAATCTAAGCAAACTAAAAAATCTTTTAAATCCATCCCTCATCGAGATACTCAACTTCTTGAACTTATTTATAATAATGTGTATGATTCTTGTAGAAATCCAACTTGTGGAGGTATTCATTATTTTGTGATCTTTATAGACGACTTCTCCAAATATTGTTATTCCCATCTCTTGAAGATCAAGAATAAAGTATTCAATAAGTTTAAAATTTTCAAAATTGAGACTAAAAATCAAACTGAAAAGAAGATCAAAATCCTAAGATCTAATCATGATGAAGAGTACACTTCAAATGAATTTTCTATATTTTGTGAAGAACATGGTATAATTCATAAATTTACTGCTCCCTACTCTTCTCAATCTAATAGTGTTGCTGAACGAAAGAATAAAACTCTTTTGGACATGGTTAATGCCATGATTATTAGTTTTGAGATTCCAAAAAACTTATGGGGAGAAGCTCTTTTGACTTCTACTTTTATTCTTAATATAATTTCTTCAAAGGATAAAGAAAAAGCTTCCCATGAGTATTGAAAGGGACGTGCACCAAAGTTGAGTTACTTCTGAGTTTGGGGATGCTTAGCTAAGGTTATTATTCCTAAATCTAAGAGAAATAAAATTGGTCTAAAATTGTTGATTCTATCTTTGTTGGTTATTTTCTTAATAGTAATACCTATCGTTTTCTTGTTATTCATTCTAATTTTATTGATATATCTATTAATACTATAATTGAATCTAGAGATGCAATTTTCTTTGAAAATGTATTTTCTTTCAAGACTCAAGTCTCTAGATCTACACTTGATCATAACTCTTATTCCTTATCTAGTTCATCTTCAATCTCTAGTCTTTTAAACCTTAATGAACCTGCTTCAAATCAATCTATTCTTTCTTCTGAGCCTAGAAGAAGTAAAAGGGTTAGGATCGAAAAGAACCTAGGTAAAGGTTTCTTTACCTTCTTAGTTGAGGATACACCTATCTCATATAAGAAAGCTATAAGATCTCCTGATGCTCTATTCTAAAAGGAGGCAATCAATAGTGAGATTGAATATATTATTGGAAACAATAATTGGATTCTTACTGACTGTAACCAAATCTTTAGGTCATAAATAGATATTTAGGAAGAAACTTAGGATTGATGGATTGGTGGAAAAGTATAAGGCATGGCTTGTAGTCCAAGAATTTAGGCAAAAAGTTGGTAATGATTTCTTTGATACTTATGCGTTTGTTGCTAGCATTACTACTATCCATATCCTTCTTGCTCTCACTTTCATCCGTAAATTTTTTGTGCATCAAATGAATATGAAGATTCTTTGTGCATCAAATGGATGTGAATACTACCTTTCTTCATGGAGATCTTGATGAAGAAATCTATATGACTCAACCTGAGGGCTTCATTATGTCTGGTCAAGAGCATAAAATGTGCAAACTTATTAGATCCTTATATAGATTAAAGCAAGCACCTAAGCAATGGCATGAGAAGTTTGATAGTATCATTCTTTCTTATGGCTTCCAAATTAATGAATTTGATAACTGTCTCTATCGTAAAAGATTTGATGATCAATATATCCTTCTCTGTCTTTATGTTGATGATATCTTGATTCTATCTTCCAATCTTGATTTAATTAATGATGTTAAAAAAAAAATTTTCCGTCACTTTGATATAAAAAATCTAGGTGAAGTTGATGTAATCCTTGGCATAAAGATTATGCGATCCTCTGATTCTATATCTTTATCTCAATCTCATTATACCCAATTGTTGATGGATAAATTTGGCTACTCTGATAATTCACCTGTATCTACTCTCTTTGATCCTTCTATGCAACTCTTGAAAAACTCTAATCAACCTGTGAATCAAGAAAGACATGCTCAAATCATTGGATCTCTTATGTATCTCTCTAATCGTATTAGACCTGACATTGCTCATGTTGTTTCAAGACTTAGTTAATATATTAGTAATCTTAGTAGGATTCATTGAATTACTCTTGAAAGAATCTTTAGGTATTTTTAAGTTTCTATTCCTTATTTTCTTAGATTTATTGGCTATCCAGCTGTAATGGAGGGATATAGTGATGCTAATTAGATTTCTAATACATCTGATGTTAAATCTACCTTTGGCTATATTTTCGTTCTTGGTGGTAGTGTTGTTTCTTGAAATTTTGCCAAGCAAACGATTCTAGTCAGAAGTACAATAGAATCTGAGCTCATAGCTCTTGATCTACTTGCTCCGAAGCTAAATAGCTTAAAGATCTTTTGTCTGAAATTCCATTGATTTCATCTCCTATTCCTCCTATTTCAACCTATTATGATTCTAGAGTTGTAATAGATTTTTATAAAAAAAAATTTATAAATTCAAAGATAAGTAGACATATAAAAATGAGATAAAAGTCTATAAAAAATCAAGAAACCCATGGTATTTTATCTTTATCTTATGTAAAAATAGATAATAATCTTGCATATTGCCTTACAAAGGCCTAAATAGAACTAAGGTGCTAGAGTCGTCGAGGGGGATGGGATAGCCTATAATGGGCCTTCCAATAGTGAGAACCCAACATCTATGATAGGAGATTCCTTGAAGAAGATTCAATATGATAATAAAAAGCTGATTGGCTGGCCAGCGAGCACATATTTATATATAGGAGTTTTTACTCTATCCCATCCCTATGGTAATTGGTGCTCCTATATAGATGTTAAGAAAGAGTATAGCTCTCAATGAGTTTCAAGAGGCAATCTTCTCAAGATGTGACTCTACACATATCCCTAGGGGACTTACCTATATGAGAGCTTTCATATACAGCTGCGGCTAGGAAAGATGGGCAAACCCTAGGTGCTCTCACAAACAATAAGATACTTGTGCATGGCCAATAATGCGCAACCTTATCATAAATCTTTCTGTACTATGTATGTGATAGTTAAAGTCCGGATCAAAGGAACATAGTTCAAGTCTAATTCACTCTAATTCCTTCATATGAAAAACTGTCTACACTAAGTGAAGTTAAAATACTTACCTATTGCATAGACGCTGCGCTACATGATGATAACAAAATATTTTATTTTATTTTATCATATTTATTTATTTTTTTAATGTATTTATTTTTTTAACCGATCGTCTTCCTTTGGAGTCATCAGTCAAACGATCGTCTGCAAGCATCTCCTTGCGATCTATAAAAGATCGCGAATCCTAGCCTTTGGGATCATAAAAAAATAGCGATCTTTATCTGTTCTTTTTTTTTTTTTGTTTGAGAGTCTAGTATCCTGAATTCTCTCTTTTTCAACTCTTTTTCTTTCTCTTTCTCATTCTATTGCTGAGTATTAGTGAAGGACTGTCAACTCTCTCTACAATCATGCTCCAAGAGAGGGTTATATGATTGGCTCTAGTTGCACTCTTAAGAATGAATGCATTATATAATGTATGAAGTTCAATTATCATCCTTTGTTGATAACCTATATTTATCCCTCAAAATATATCTACTGCATTTCCTTCTTAAATGCTTATATTGCCTTGATTCTTTGTGTTTTTAGTAAGCCTCATTGTTGCTGAAAAGTAGATGAAATCTCATGACTTGCACCTTGATGATGCAATCTCTAAGTAGCATCGTAGAAAGAGCATAACATACTCTTGGTTAGAGTTTTGGAGGGAAAACTCAAAATTTCCCTTCCCTCTAATGACCCTAAAGTTGTTTCTAGAGTTTAGTCCCACATTGAAAAGGGACAAAATTTTTAATGCTATTATAAATCATCTCTCCTTTCCTACCTTTGCTTGGGGGGCCTTGGGGAGATATGGATTTTATATTTCACACATGTGCACCAACCTTGCTTGGCTCGCACACACGGTATGGCATGGCATGGCGTGCACATGATGATAACAAAATATTTTATTTTATTTTATCATATTTATTTATTTATTTTTAATGTATTTCTTATTTTGACTAGTTGCCTTCCTTTGAAGTCTATCGGTCAAATAAGGCTTCTCCTCGCGATCTATAAAAGACCACGAGTCCTAGCCTGTGGGATCATCAAAAATTAGTGGTCTTTATCTTTTCTTTTCTTTGTCTGAGAGTCCAACATCTTGAGAACTCTCTTTTTCAACTCTTTCTCTTTCTCATTCTATTGCTGAGTATTAGTAAAGGATTGTCCACCCTCTCTATGATCGTACTCTAAGAGAGAGTGTCCCAATCATGTCTTAGGGTAGAATTTTTGATAAATACTTGCATGTGGATCAAAAATTTATCTTAGGATAGTGATCACATGCTTTCGGGTTCTTTACTATTTCTGTTTCTTGAAATCTATGGGCAATCTATGGGCCAATCCAACCAGGCCCTAGGTAAGTTAATTTAAAAACTTTTATCTTTATCTTAAAGTTTAGATAAAATTATAGTTTATCAAATCATTTATTTTAGAATAGTCTTTACTTCAATGGGAATTCTCTTAGCAGAAGGATTCTATGCCATATTCTAAGACAAATTTCTGCGATCTCTACGTTCCAATTTTCATTTTCACAAATAGGATACCAAATTTTAGTTTTTTTATTTGACTAGATTTCTTAATCATTGACAAATTATTATTATCAAAATTACTCTATTACATTTAATTACTATGTAAAAAACAAGCCTAATACTACTATTATTTTTCTAGATTTCTGATTTCTATTTTAAAAATAGAGGGTCATCATAGACTTTAACTTGTATTTGTAATTCTAGTTTTAGTACTTTAAATTCATCAAAACATTGAATTACGGAAGTTATATCTGCCCTTTTACTGTTTTAAAGATCGATTACTAGCATCTGCTTATGGGTTTCCTATGAACTATAAGAATTTTAATATTCTATAAATTATATTTGCAGCTTTATTTAAATTCTCCCAAATCAATTTTTTTGTACATCATGGGTGTTGGGGAAGTCTTGACCCTTAAACCTGAAAAGTTTAATGGCCATGGGTTTCTTAAGTGGCAGGAACAACTTGAGAACTAGTTAATCATGTTACGCCTCATAATTGTTATTGTAAAGAACTTTGGATTGCTCTGCAAGATGCTTATAGTAGAGACAATGAAGGGGCCATGAGATTTACTATTAGTGACTTTACCAACTTTATGATGGTAGATAATATCCCAATTAATGATCAAATTCATCATTTTCAAAATTTGGTCTAAGAGATTCATAGAGGGAGCTCAACATTAGATGAGAACTATCAAGTTTCTTATCTAATTGATAAGCTTCCACCATCATGGACTAATTTTAGACATGATCTTAGAAGAACCCAAAGTAACCTTATCCTTGGATCAGTGAATCAAGCCATTAGAATAGAAAAACAATATTGAATTAGAGAAAAGTTAATTAAAAGCCAAAGTAAACTTGATCGAATCTTAAAATCTAGAACAAAATCCTAAGGGTTAGAACCATTATGGTTTGAACCCAACCTTTAAACCTAAGAACTTTAAAACCAAGGGCAAACAAAAAAGGAGTAGATTCTAGAATTAGTCTAAACCAAATTATCAAATCATAGGATTCAAGGAACCTGTTGATGGGAGGTTCTGCTTCATTTATGGCCGAAACAACCACCTTGCATATCAATGCTTCTATTAGAAGAAGCAAAATGTTGTGACCAAGAAGAAGAAGAACTAGCCTCAATCCAAACCTATGGTCAATATAGTTGAAGGAGAACCATCTACCTTTAGGTCAGTATCCTTTATCCTATTAGTTAACTTTATCTATAAAATCACTGATTGGTGGTTAGACTCTGGTGCCAATATCTATGTTTATACTAATAGAGCATCCTTTTCCTCTTATCAGGACTCAAGTGGAGGAAGTGTGAACATGAAAAATAGAACAACTATCAACATTTTGGGCAGAAAAAATGTCAACCTAAGGTTTATCTCAAAAAAATAATTATCGTTTAAGACATGCAATATGTTTCAGACATTAGAAGAAGCCTCATCAATGGATCTCTATTAGAACAATTAAGATATAAAATTATATTAGAGTCTAATAAAATTATAATTTTTAAAGGTGATGTATTTATTGGTAAAGAATTTATATCTGAGAAATTATTCAAACTCAATGTAATTTCTTCTTTAGTTAATGAAAATTATTCTTCGAATTCTTCTCAATCACTCTTATTAAATTCTGAATCTTGTGATGTTTGGCATGGTAGATTAGAACATATGAATTTTAAATCCATTCAAAAGATATTCAATCTTAATCTAATTTCAAAATTCAAGATTAATCATAAATCTAAGTGTAAAATCTGTGCTCAATCTAAGCAAACTAGAAAATCTTTTAAATCCATCCCTCATCGAGATACTCAACTTCTTGAACTTATTCATAGTGATGTGTATGATTTTTATAGAAATTCAACTGTGAAGGTAGTCGTTATTTTATGATCTTTATAGATGACTTCTCCAAATATTGTTATTCCTATCTTCTGAAGATTAAGGATAAAGTATTTAATAAATTTAAAGTTTTCAAAGCTGAGGCTGAAAACCAAACTAAAAAGAAGATCAAAATTCTAAGGTCTGATCATGGTGGAGAGTATACTTCAAATGAATTTTCTATATTCTATAAAGAACATGGTATAATTCATGAAGTTACTGCTCCCTACTCTTCTCAATCTAATGACGTTGCGGAACAAAAGAAGAGAACTCTTTTGGACATGGTTAATGCCATGATTATTAGTTTTGGTGTTCCAAAAAACTTGTGGAAAGAAACTCCTTTAACTTCTACTTTTATTCTTAATAGAATTCCTTCAAAGGATAAAGAAAATGCTCCCTACGAGTATTGGAAGGGACATGCACCAAAGTTGAGTTATTTTTGAGTCTGGGGGTGCTTAGCTAAAGTTATTGTTCGTGAATCTAAGACAAATAAAGTTGGTTCTAAAACTGTTGATTCTATTGGTTATTCCCTTAATAGTAATACCTATCATTTCCTTGTTATTCATTCTGATTTTATTGATATATCGATTAATACCATAATTGAATCTAGAGATGAATTTTTTTTTGAAAATGTATTTTCTTTCAAGACTCAAGTCTCTAGATCTACACTTGATCATAACTCTTGTTCCTTATCTAGTCATCTTCAATCTCTAGTCTTTTGAACCTTAATGATCCTGCTTCAAATCAATCTAATCTTTCTTCTGAGCCTAGAAGAAGTAAAAGGGTTAGGATCAAAAAGAACTTATGTGAAGATTTCTTTACCTTCTTAGTTGAGGATACACCTACCTCATACCAGGAAGCTATGAGATCTCCTGATGCTCTATTTTGGAAGGAGACAATCAATAGTGAAATTGAATATATTATTAGAAACAATACTTAGATTCTCACTGATTTACCTCCCTGAACCAAACCTTTAGGTCATAAATAAATCTTTAGGAAGAAACTTAGGATTGATGGATCGATAAAAAAAGTATAAGGTATGGCTTGTATTCTAAGAATTTGGGCAAAAGTCGGTATTAATTTCTTTGATACTCATACGTCTGTTGCTAGCATTACTACTATCCGTATCCTTCTTACTTCGCTTCCATCCATAAACTCTTTGTGCATCAAATGGATGTGAAAACTCTTTGTGCATCAAATGGATATGAAGACTGCCTTTCTTCATAAAGATCTTGACGAAGAAATCTATATGATTCAACCTGAGGGCTTTATAATGTCTGGTCAAGGGCATAAAGTATGCAAGCTTATTCGATTTTTATATAGATTAAAGTAAATACCTAAGCAATAGCATGAGAAGTTTGATAGTATCATTTTTTTTATGGCTTCCAAATCAATGAATTTGATAACTATCTCTATCATAAAAGATTTGATGATCAATATGTCCTTCTCTGTCTTTATGTTGATGATATCTTGATTCTATCTTTCGATTTTGATTTAATTAATGATGTCAAGAAATTTCTTTTCCATCACTTAGATATGAAAAATCTAGGTGAAGCTGATCTAATCCTTGGCATAAAGATTATGCAATCCCTTGATTCTATATCTTCATCTCAATCTCATTATACCTAATTATTAATGGATAACTTTGGCTACTCTGATAATTTACCTGTATCTACTCTTTTTGATCCTTCTATCCAACTCTTGAAAAACTCCAATCAACCTGTGAATCAAGAAAGATATGCTCAAATCATTGAATCTTTTATGTATCTCTCTAATCGTACTCATGTTGTTTTAAGAGTTGGTCAATATACTAGTAATCTTAGTAGGATTTATTGGATTGCTCTTGAAAGAATCTTTAGGTATCTTAAAGGTTCTATTCCTTATTATCTTAGATTTATTGGCTATCCAACTATATTGGAGGGATACAGTGATGCCAATTAAATTTTTGATTCATCTGATGTTAAATCTACCTCTGGCTATATTTTCGTTCTTGATGGTAGTGTTGTTTTTTGAAAATCTATCAAGTAAACCATTCTAGCTAGAAGTACACTGGAATTTAAGCTCGTAGCTCTTGATTCTACTTGCTCCAAACTTGAATAGCTTAAAGATCTTTTGTCTAAAATTTCTTTGATTTTGTTGGAGATAAATCCCACTCCCACTGAAGTCGAGTCTAAAGCTTAGCCTAATACAGCTGGTAATCATGGAAGAGCTTCAATCAAAAATTTTTTTCCTAGAAGCCAAATTTATTCAGTGGCCGAACTACTTAGCAGACAAACCTAACTGAACTTCTCAGCGGTCGAGCCCCAGTCAAACCTCTTCAGCCAGCCAAACTTCTCAACAGTCGAACTTCTTCCGAACTCCTCCAGCAACCGAGCTTCTATGGAAGCTGAACTCCTTCTGAACTCCTCCAGCAACCGAGCTTCTATGAAAGTCGAACTTCTTCCAGACTTCTTCAGCAATCGAGCTTCTACGGAAGCCGAACTCCTTTCGAACTCCTCCAGCAGCCAAGCTTCTATGGAAGCCGAACTCCTTATAGACTATTCCCTCAGACAGATTCCTACAGGCAATCTCACTACTGAATGGTTATAATTATCATGATAATTATGATTGTCATTTATCAAGACAATACGATCGACATTTATCAAGTCAATCACGATCGATATTTATCAGGATGGTTATGAAAGTCATTAATTAAGATAGTTACAACAAGCTCCGCCTATAAAAAGGGACCCTCTAGATACATTTTCTCTAAGCTTTCTTCTCCTTTCTGAAACTCTGTCGAACTCTATACTGAGCACTCTATTTCTGCTGGCTAGAGCTAACTTGACCATCGGAGGGTCCTACCAGAGCCACCAACTTCGACTTCGGACGAAACTTTATTTTGTAGGTCACCAACGGTGACCTCGTCCTCCTCCACTCCAGCTTGATCTGGCATCAACCAAATTCTGCACCAACAAAATTGGCACTAGAGGAAGGGTCCCTCTGTTCTTGAGGTTTTCTTGATCTTAAAGGAGTGCTCAGCAGCGATCTAGAGTTCTTCCTAGAGAAAATACCTTTCAGAAAAGCTTCGATCCAATGATCAATGGCCTCTACAGTCAGATCCCATCCAGATACATCAGTTCTCGCTCCAGCTTAGATAACTCAAGCTCCACCTGCAGCCATAGCGGATCTGGAGTAGTTTAACCTATTGATGCAATGGATTCAGGGCCTCACCAAGATGGTACAGGCCATGCGGCAGCCCTCAATGATGACTCCACCAAGAAACCCACCACCGATGGAGGGCATGCCCATCATCGTTAGAAAGAAAAAATAGAGAGCAGAGGATCTAAGTTTGGATCATGATTCTCCTCCGGAGGAGACCTTCCCCATCTGTAGTCGGAAGCCCTCCAAAGTCTGCGATCGAGATGACGTCCTCAATCACAAACTACAAAAGTTGGACCGACGGATTGAGAAGCTCGACCACATCATCCTAGCTCACCATAACGACGTCGGCACTGATCCTTCTTTCTCTTCCTGAATTATGCAAGAGCCCATTCCATCGAACTTCAAGCTCCCTCAACTTGAAAGCTACGATGGAACTTCTGATCTGATTGATCATCTGAAGGCATTTCAGACCATGATGCTGCTTCACAACGCACCAGATGCCATATTATGTCGAACTTTTTCATCTACCTTGAGGGGGACAGCAAGAAACTGGTACTCGATATTGAAGTCAGATACGATCTTTTCTTTTGATCAGATGAGCCATCAGTTCGTGGCTCACTTCGTCAGCAGCCGATGTCCTCGCCAAGGTTCGAATTTTCTGATGAATATCAAGCAGAAGTAGGAGGAATCCATCCAGGCTTATGTCACCCGGTTTAACGCCGCAGCATTGGAGGTCCGGGATCTGAACCAGTCTGTTGCAATGGCCGCACTCAAGGGCGGCCTTCAGAAGAACGATTTGCTATTTTTTCTGAAAAAAAAGTATCTTAAAAACTTTTTTGATCTGCTAGCCCGGGCCGTGAGATATGCCCGTACGGAAGAAGCTTTCAAATTGAAGGACGAAGAAGTCGTAGGAGAGCGGTGGATGGATGAGTCTAATAAACCCACCACCGATAGAGGGCCGAGTGAAGTTCGACTGCGCTCATGGACTCCCTCCGGGAGCAAGCGAGCCCAAACTCCTCGAGCTCGTCATCAAGGAAGCCCCGACAAAAGGGGACGAAGAAGTTCTCCTCCCGGAAGGTTCCATAACTATGCCCCCCTCAGTGCTTCTAAGGCTCAAGTTTTGATAGAAATTAGGAATCAGCTGCCAAGATCAGAAGAATTACGATCTTTCTTAAACAAGCATGATCAAAGAAAGTACTGCCTTTATCATCGCAACCACGACCACGATACTGAAGAATGCATTTAGCTCCAAGATGAAATTGAGGAGCTCATCAGGGATGCCAGTCTGAAGCTGGAGAAGATTAGCCGAGGATGCTGCCATAGCCAGAACCATCAATAATGGAGGAACAATAGAAAGGTCGGTCACCTCCCATATCATCAACACCACATCTGGGAGGAGCTTGGTACTTCGACGATCCATCATCTCTAGTGTCAAAGCCAAGAGGAGCTCGCTCCAAATTATGTGATGATAGAAAAAACTATGTAAAAATTATGCAAAAAACTATACAAAAAATATGTGATGATAGAAAAGAAGCAGTCAATAGTGACCGTGTTAGGAACAGGAGGAGAACCTCGTTATAACATGAGCCGATCAAAGTTCTTCAACCTCGACTAGAGACAAGATCTCTCCCGAGCGACCATACCAACCTCGGCTAGAGATAAGATCTCTTTCAAGCGCTCGAGCTTCAACCTCGGCTAGAGATAAGATCTCTCCTGAGTGCCCAAGCTTCAACCTTGACTAGAGATAAGATCTCTTCCGAGCGATCGTACTAACCTCGACTAGAGATAAGATCTCTCCCGAGCGACCGTGCCAACCTCGGCTAGAGATAAGATCTCTTCCGAGCGATCGAGTCAACCTCGACTGGAGATAAGATCTCTTTCGAGTGACCGAGCCAACCTCAACCAGAGATAAGATCTCTTTCGAGTGCTGGAGCTTCAACCTCGACTAGAGATAAGATCTCTTCCAAGTGCCCGAGCTTCAACCTCAGCTAGAGATAAGATCTCTCCCAAGCTTCGAAGGCCTTGTTCATCTTAAACAAGATGGAGGGAGAGGTCCAGACAATGGCCCTTATATGCCCTCAGAGTCCGTTAGAAATAGGAGGAGAACCTCATCCTAACGTGAGCAAAGTCGAAGGCCTCGTTCATTTAAGATGAGATGGGAGGAGAGCGGTGGATGGATGAGTCTAATAAACCCGCCATCGATGGAGGGCCGAGTGAAGTTCCGCTATGCTCATGGACTCCCTCCGGGCGCAAGCGAGCCCAAACTCCTCGAGCTCGTCATCAAGAAAGCCTCGACAAAAGGGAACGAAGAAGTTCTCCTCCCGGAAGGTTCCACAACTATGCCCCCCTCAGTGCTTCTAAGGCTCAAGTTCTGATAAAAATTAGGAACCAGCTGTCAAGATCAAAAGAATTACAATCTTCCTCAAACAAGCATGATCAAAAAAAGTACTACCTTTATCATCGCAACTACGACCACGATACTGAAGAATGCATTCAGCTCCAAGATAAAATTGAGGAGCTCATCAGGGATGTCAGTCTGAAGCTGGAGAAGATCAGCCGAGGATGCTGCCATAGCTAGAGAGGAACAATAGAAAGGTCGGTCACCTCCCGTATCATCGACACCACATCTGGGAGAAGCTTGGTACTTCGGCGATCCATCATCTCTAGTGTCAAAGCCAAGAGGAGCTCGCTCCAAATTATGTGATGATAGAAAAAACTATATAAAAATTATGCAAAAAACTATACAAAAAATATGTGATGATAGAAAAGAAGCAGTCAATAGTGACCGTGTTAGGAACAGGAGGAGAATCTCGTTATAACGTGAGCCGATCAAAGTTCTTCAACCTCGACTAGAGATAAGATCTCTCCCGAGCGACCATACCAACCTCGGCTAGAGATAAGATCTCTTTCAAGCGCTCGAGCTTCAACCTTGACTAGAGATAAGATCTCTCCCGAGCGCCCAAGCTTCAACCTCGGCTAGAGATAAGATCTCTCTTCCGAGCGATCGTACTAACCTCGACTAGAGATAAGATCTCTCTCGAGCGACCCATGCCAACCTCGGCTAGAGATAAGATCTCTTCCAAGCGATCGAGTCAACCTCGGCTAGAGATAAGATCTCTTTCGAGTGACTGAGCCAACCTCAGCCAGAGATAAGATCTCTTTCGAGTGCCCGAGCTTCAACCTCGACTAGAGATAAGATCTCTTCCGAGTGCCCGAGCTTCAACCTCAGCTAGAGATAAGATCTCTCCCAAGCTTCGAAGGCCTTGTTCATCTTAAACAAGATGGAGGGAGAGGTCCAGACAACGGCCCTTATGTGCCCCCAGAGTCCGTTAGGAATAGGAGGAGAACCTCATCCTAACGTGAGCAAAGTCGAAGGCCTCATTCATTTAAGATGAGATGGGAGGAGAGGCCCTGACAATGGCCGTTATATGTCCCCACAGCCTGTTAGGAATAGGAGGAAAAGCTCGTCCTAATGTGAGCAAAGTCGAAGGCCTCGTTCATTTTAGGATGAGATGGGGGGAAAGGCCCTAACAACGGCCCTTATGTGCTCCCACAGCCTGTTAAGAATAGGAGGAGAACCTCATCCTAATGCGAGCAAAGTCGAAGGCTTCATTCATTTTAGATGAGTTGGGGGGAGAGACCCTGTCAACGGTCCCTATGTGCCCCCATAGTCCGTTAGAAATAGGAGGAGAACCTCATCCTAACGTGAGCAAAGTCGAAGGCTTCGTTCATCTTAGACGAGATGGAGGGAGAGGCCCAGATAATGGCCCTTATGTGCCCTCACAACCCGTTAGTAATAAGAGGAGAACCTCATCCTAACATGAGCAAAATTGAAGATCGGGCCTCAAAGTCTATAATAACCTCGACTGCAGGAGATAAGATCTCCTTCGAGGGTCCGAGCCAACCTCGACTGCAGGAGACAAGATCTCCCTCGAGCGTCTGCATCAATCTCGATTATAGGAGATATCCGTTAGGAACAGAAGGAGAACCTCGTCCTAACATGAGCAAAAGTCAAAGGCCTCGTTCATTTTAGACGAGATGGAGGGAGAGGCCCTGTCAACGACCCTTATATGCCCCCACGACCCATTAGAAATAGGAGGAGAACCTCGTCCTAATATGAGCAAAGTCAAAGGCCTCGTTCATCTTAGACGAGATGGAGGGAGAGGCCCAGACATTGGCCCTTATGTGCCCCCATAGTCCGTTAGGAACAGGAGGAGAACCTCGTCCTAATGTGAGCAAAGTCGAAGATCGGGCCTCAAAGTCTACAATAATCTTGGCTGTAGGAGATAAAATCTCCTCCGAGGGTCCGGGCCAATCTCGGCTGTAGGAGACAAGATCTTTTCCGAGCGCTCGCATCAACCTTGGTTGCAGGAGATACCCATTAGGAATAGAAGGAGAACCTCGTCCTAATATGAGCAAAGTCGAAGACCTCGATCATTTTAGACAGGATGAAGGCCCCGAGGATGGCCCCAACAATAGGAGACAAGATCTCCGCCGAGCTTCAACTACACTTTCAACCTCGATTGGAGATAAGGTGCAGAGCCTTGAATAGGACTTTGGCAGTCGTCTTTTTGTACTCCCTTCCTTCGAATCTCAAACTCAGGAGTGGGGGGACTATTGTTAGGGATAAATTCCGCTCCCGTTGAAGTCGAGTTTGAAGCTTAGCTTAATGCAGCTGGTAATCATGGAAGAGCTTCAATTGAAAATTTTTTCCCTAGCAGTCAGATTTATTCAATGGTTGAACTACTCAGCGGACAAACCTAGCCGAATTTCTCAGCGACCGAGCCCTAGCTGAACCTCTTCAGCCAGCCAAACTTCTCAACAATCGAACTTCTTTCGAACTCCTCCAGCAACCGAGTTTCTATGGAAGCCAAACTTCTTCTGAACTCCTCCAATAATCGAGCTTCTACGGAAGCAAACTCCTTCCAAACTCCTCCAGCAACCGAGCTTCTACGAAAGTTGAACCCCTTCTGGACTCCTTCAGCAGTCGAGCTTCTGTGGAAGCCCAACTCCTTATAGACTATTTTCTTAGATGGATTCCTATAGATGATCTTACTACTGAACGGTTACAATTATCACGATAATTATGATTGTCATTTATCAAGACAACACGATCGACATTTATCAAGTCAATCATGATTGACATTTATCAGGACGGTTACGACAGTCATTAATCAAAACAGTTACAACAAGCTCCGCCTATAAAAAGGGACCCTCCAGATACGTTTTCTCTAAGCTTTCTTCTCCTTCCTAAAACTCTGTCGAACTCCATACTAAGCACTCCATTTTTATTGGCCAGAGCTAACTTGACCGTCGGAGGGTCCTACCGGAGCCATCAACTCTGACTCTAGATGGAACTTTATTTTGTAGGTCACTAACGGCGATCTCATCTTTTCCGACTCCAGCTCGATCCGGTGTCAACCAAATTCTGCACCAACAGATTTCATCTCCTATTCCTTCTATTTCAGTCTATTATGATTCTAGAGCTACAATAGATTTCTGCAAAAAGAAATTTATAAATTCAAAGATAAGTAGATATATAAAAATGAGATAAAAGTCTATAAGAAATCAAGAAATCTGTGGCATTATATCTTTATCTTATATAAAAACTGACAATAATCTTGCAAATTGCCTTACAAAAGGCCTAAATAGGATGAAGGTACTAGAGTCATCGAGGGGGATGGGATAGCCTATAATAAGCTTTTCAGTAGTGGGAACCCAACCTCCGTGATAGGAGATTTTTTAGAGGAGGTTCAATATGGTAATAACAAGCTAATTGGCTAGCCAAGGAGCACATGTTTATATATATAGGAGTTTTCACAACATTCCATCCCTATGGTAATGAGTGCTCTTGTATAGATTTTAAGGAATAGTATAGCTCTTAATGAGTTCCAAGAGGCAATTTCTTTGAAATATGATTCCACACATATCCCTAAAGGACTCACCTCTATATATGTGAGCTTTCATATATAGTCGTGGCTAGGAAAAATGGGCAAATCCTAGATGCTCTCACAAACAACAAGAAACTTGTGCACGGCTAATAATGCGCAACCTTGCGATAAATCTTTCGGTGCTACGTGTGTGATAGTTAAAGTCTGAGTCAAAAAAAATATAGTTTAAGTCTGGTTCACTCCGATTCCTTCAGATGGAAAACTGTCTATACTAAGTAGAGTTAAAACACTTTACCTATTGCATAGATGCCATGCCGCATGATGATAACAAAATATTTTATTTTATTTTATCATATTTATTTATTTATTTTTAATATATTTATTTTTTTCGATTGCTTCCTTTGGATTCCATCAATCAAATGAACGTCTGCAAGCATCTCCTTACGATCTATAAAAGACCACGAATCCTAGACCGTGGGATCATCAAAAATTAGCGATCTTTATCTTTTCTTTTCTTTTTTTTGGTCCAAGAAATTTATGATCATACGCTTCCAGATTTTTTACTATTTCTGCTTCTTAAAATCTACGGACCAATCCAATCAGGTCTTAGATAAGTTAATTAAAAAATACTTATGTTTATTTTAAAGTTTAAAAAAAATCATAGTTGATCAAAATCATTTGTTCTCCAATAAGAATTCTCGATTCTACGCAACACCCTTTATTTAGATTAATATAGCATTTATAGGCTGAACCGATCCCAATGTGATACTGGAACATGTACGAACAATTTTTTTGTTTTACCTTGCTGAGAATTTTTCTTGTCTTCCCTTGTTTAAGGAAGTCATTTAGGTCACAGGTGTTGGCATAGGAGGCATCATGCCATCGGATTACTTCCCAAATTTATTAATTGCTGGCATGGCTTGTAAATAAGGTCATCATCTGCGCTGATGGCTCATTTGAGATGGTACATGCTACCTTTCGGTATGACAGTGGGGAATTTGTGATCGCATAGCCGATTGAAGCATGCAGTGGAGGTGCGGATGTTATAAGATGAGACAGGGCATGGTTTGGTAGCACGGTCAGAAATATCAAATATGGGTCACAGGATGGGGAGGCAGCTCAATGCATGATCAAGTCACACAAAAATCAAATGAGACTTTTGCATATGATACTGATTAGATGGATATAATTTTTTTCTGACATCTAAGACATGAAAGGGGATGAGAAATTTTGATTTTTGCAGTAGTGGTGGAAGCATATGTTTCTGGTTTATCAACACGAACCTGGAAAATCCACTGGGACTGATGACCTAAATCCTGTAGAAGGAATCTGGATCTTAAAGAAAAAAATTGTGAACAACTCAATATCTTTGGGCTTGTAACTTGATTCCTAAGGCCTATGGATTAGTCAGTTGATTAAGGAAAAATATTAGAAAATTTACTGCTATACTTGCAAACATTTCAGACATGCAGGCAAATAAGCTGATTGTTGTGTCTTTAAAAAAAAAAAAAAAAACTTTGATCATGGTAGCCAACCAGGACTGGTACACATCTGTTATCCAGCGAGTAACATGGAACATTTAAAAGCTACCCTTGCTCTGTCTGAAATGGATTGTAGAGTTTCTTGACACAGTCTGGAATATGTTTGCTCTGCTCAGAAGCTCCTTGTTGATTAGGGACTGTGATCTGCAGAGCATTTTATATTGGATATAGTTTATTTCTGAAGCTCCCTTGCTGATCTTCACAGAATTCCATGTTTAATTGAACTCATTTCCATGTTAATCTCTACTATTCCCCACATACAAGTTTATGAGAACCTAATAAAGGATTCGTAAAGTTGCCTGCCATGAAAGAAGCCAATCTTTTATGGATATGTTAATCCCATTGCTGATACTTTAGATGCTCACCCAAGGTTGTCACAAAGCACACAATTACAAATGAGGTTTGAAGACTTAATTAAAAAGAAAAGAAAATGAAAATTTTACAAAGAACAGATTTATATAGAAGTCCTTGTTTATTTTTTTGGTAAATTATGGAAGTCTTTGTTCAAAACTAGCCATACAAAATGAAAGAACCCAGGTGATGCATGGTAACAATGCAGATAAGTAACTAATTTTTGTTGAAACTTGAAATTATCCTTCTGCAAAAGCTATAGATCCCGTTAGATGCAAAACAATCATCATCCCAAATTAGCAAAGATATCATACCACCCAACTTAAAATAATGTGACATCTGACTATGTTGATGGATGAAATTTCATTGATAAAAGCCTTGATTTCTGAAAAAAAAAAGAACCGAAGTAAGTCCCCTAGTGATACGAAAGGATGTATTAAATTATTGAAAAAAGTCAAAAATAACCTTTTCTAGTAACTTCTTATGATTCTAACAAATAATATTCCTTTTAATCAGCTTGAATCTGGACTGAATTCTTTGTTATTCATACATGTATCAGCTTCAATGCCTTTTAAATGCCAAGGAAGAACAACACATGCTGTTGAACAAATATGAAACTTAAACAAGCAGCTTCCACTTCAAAAAGACCTGTGATTTTGTTTTAGTTGCACAACCAAAGATGGCATCAGATATTTCAACATGTCAATTAAAGCTCTAGCCAATCCAATCTCTTTGACAATCTTCACATTGGCTATGGTGGCCGGTACATGAGGCTCCCACATTGCAGGATCTATGTAGGGTCAAATGTACGCAATATTATCCCTATACCTGTGAGGGGGCCGTTTCCATGTAATCTTCACAATGGCTGCAAGCTGAAATTCCGATACTTCATGAGTTGGAAGCCAACCAAATAAATGTTAAGAATTTTGTCACTATAACAATCAACTGCAAAAATGCCAATTTTGTTTGGGGAAGTAATATGATAGAATCAAAACAACCTTGTGCTAATTTAAATGGTGGAAATACTTTAGCATCTGTTGCCAACAAATATCCATATAGGCTGCTAAGTAAATTTCACATCTGCTGCATGTCGTGGTGTCCTGCCCATATTGGACCCATAACAAATAAAAGAGAGAGGAGAAAAAGAGAGTCCAGCTAGGACTCAACCCTGTGCCTTTAAAAGCCTAGCAACGCGGACTTGTGGCTTACGAAGAAAAGAAGATGCATGGAAATCGAAAAAAATCCCATCGGCATCAGAGAAAAAAAAAGGAATAGATCCAATCTTTTATCAGACGATCGATGGTTGATCATAATTCGATTTTGGTATAAGTTTAATATGCTATTCTTAATATCAAGAGCTACAAGTTGAGCGGTTCTGATCTTGAAAAACTTTCTTCATAAATTGTTTCAGATATCCTTATATTTGGTGAGATCTATCCATGTTTTTGTTCATATCCACTCTATTGATGATGATTATTTTGTTTTATGAAGCCAAGATTTGTTCTTGATGACATATATTTGTAGAGCCTCTATTTAATTAGAGAAGACCTATGATAATCCCATTATTTTATATAATAAAAGTTTCATAACATAAATCTAGTACTTTTGTGCTTGATTTTATTTATATTTATTGGATTTAATATTATTGAGTTATTATCAATTTTAATTAGCACACAGGAATAGAATTTATCCCGAATATAATTATATTTATAGTCCTTTCATCCCAACAACTGGTATCAGAGCAAGTCAGATAGTCGGCATAGTTTATACTAATTAAAAATGAAAGATAAATCCAATATGATTAAATTAACTTCTTCGAATTATTCTTTGTGGAGGATGATGATGGAGGATTTATTATATTGTCAAGATTTATTTGAGCCGATTGAATTGCAAGAAAAATCTCAAATAATATAAAACTTGATGAGTGAAAAAAGACAAACAGGAAAGCTATGGCTATGATCAGATAGTGGATTGATGAGTGTCATCTATGATGTTGCCACAGAGATAGATGCTTATTGGGTTTGAAAAAAACTGGAGAATCTATATCAGCGGAAGAATGCTCAGAATATCTTCTATCTAATCTGAAGACTTGTGAACCTGAAGTACAAGGATGGGTAGAACACTTCAGAGCACTTGAATAATTTTTAAGAGATCCTGAATCAGTTGGCTACGATGAAACTACTTCTTGATGATGAGGTGCAGGTATTGATCTTGTTGAGTTCCTTACCAGATAGTTGGCAGACATTGGTGGTAACATTGAGTAATTCCACTGTCAGTGACAAACTTATGCTGACAATGGTGAACGATAATATATTAAATGAAGCAAACAGACGAAAGGAGCAAGATTTGACAGATACAAGTTCTGAAGCACTGGTTACAGAGCAGAGGGGGAGAAGTAAATATAGACCCTCCTACAATAAAACGGATGGTAGTCTCATGAGAGAAAAGACAAGAAAAAATTCAAAGGATGATCAAAGTCTAGGAAAGGTATCACCTGCTACTACTACAAGAAGCCAGGGCTTTTTTAGAGAAAGTGTAAAAAATACAAGCGGGATTAGGATAAGAGTGATAGGAATAAAGAAGAAACATAGAGTACAACTGCAATTGCGTTTGATGATGAGGTCTTGATTACTTGTGATGATGAGTATATTAATCTCACATGCTAGAAACCCAGTTGGATAATTGATTCAGCTACCACATATCATGTTACATCATGAAAAGACTTCTTCTCATCCTACTCTAAAGGTGATTTTGGGCATGTCAGGATGCGAAATGATGCTGTAGCTCAAATTATTAGCATGGGAGATGTTTGTTTGAAAATAAATGCCGGGTGCAGGCTGCTATTGAGAAATATGAGATATATTCCTGAATTTGATGGTACTTGATTTCTGTCTGTGTTTTAGATGATGAAGGCTACTCTATCCATTTTGATGAAGGAAAATGGAAGCTCACCAAAGGTTCATTGGTTGTAGCAAAAAGAAAGAAAGCTGGCTTTTTTAGATTGCAAGCTAAAGTATGCAGTGGAAAGATAAATACAATTGAAAAGATCTCCACAGACTTGTGGCATCGACGACTTAGCCATTTAAGTGAGAAGAGACTTGATGCTCTATCCAGACATAACTTGCTTTCTTTGAAAGGTACGTACTAAAGACCTTGCACTTATTGTCTATATGACAAGCAGCATAAAGTTTCATTTCATAAGCATCCTTCACATAGAAGATCACATGTACTAGATTTAATTCACATCGGTGTATACTCTATGACTACAAAGATACTTGGTGGTGCACTATATTTTGTTACTTTTATTGATGACTATTCTCGAAAGTTGTGGGCTTTTGCATTAAGATCTAAAGATCAGGTTTTCGACATCTTTAAAGAATTTCATGTCGATGTTGAAAGAGAGAAAGAAAGAAAACTGAGATGTATCCAAGCAGACAATGGTGGTGAATACCGAGGTCCATCTGAGAGATACTGTAGACAGCATGGTATTAGATTGGAGAAGACTATCCCAAAGACACCTCTGTAGAATGGAGTAGCAGAGAGAATGAACCATACTATTATTGAAAGAGTTTGATGCATGCTTTCTTATTCAAAGTTGCCTAGCTCTTTCTGGGGTGAAGCTATGAGGATTGTAATTGACTTGATTAATCTTTCTCCTTCATATGCCCTTGACGATGATGTTCCTAAGAAGATACGGATAGAAAAATCAGTTTCTTATGGCCATCTTAGAGTTTTTGGATGTAAGGCCTTTGTTCATATTTCTAAAGATGAGCGATCAAAACTTGACAGTAAGTCAAAGGAATGCATTTTTCTTAGGTATGGATATAAGCAGTTTGGATACAGGCTATGGAATCCAGTGGAGAAGAAGTTGATTAGAAGCCGAGATGTATTATTCTTTAAGGATCAGACCATTGAGGACATAAGTAAAGCAGACAAGTTAAAGACTACTATGGAGTTATTTATTAATCCACCTTCTATATCTCAAGTAGAGCAGATGCTGATGATAGATAAACTGCAAAGAATAGTGATATGATGAATGATGAGCCTATACATGATGACAGTGCATCAGATAAGCATAGTGAATAAGCTCCTATATAGCAAATGGAAGAATAGCAGTTGAGAAGATCTACTAGAGAGGATCAGCCTTCTCAAAAATACTTTTCGCATGAGTATGTGATGGTGACTGATGGGGAAGAGCCAGAATATTTTCAAGAGGCTATGTCATATGCACAGAAGAAAAAGTGGTTTGAAGCCAAGCAAGAAGAGATGAAATCACTGCATGAGAATCATTCTTTTGACTTAGTGGAGTTACCAAAGGAGAAGAGAGCACTCAAAAATAAATGGGTGTTCAGACTCAAGACAGGAGAACACAGCTCACAACCAAGGTACAAGGCAAGATTGGTTGTGAAACGTTTTGGTCAGAAGAAGGATATTGACTTTGGAGAGATTTTTTCATCCGTAGTCAAGATGTCTTCAATCCGAGTTGTTCTTAGTTTAGCAGCCAGTCGAAATTTGGAGATTGAGTAGCTTGATGTAAAGACAATATTTCTTCATGATGATCTTGAAGAGAAAATTTAAATGGAGCAACCAGAAGGATTCATAGCTAAAGATAGAAAAAACCTGATATGCAGATTGAAGAAGAGCTTGTATGGTTTGAAACAAGCTCCTCAACAGTGGTATAAGAAATTTGATTCCTTCATGGTAGATCATGAATACAGTAGAACCACTTTTGACCATTGTATATTTATAGAAAGGTTCAGTGATGATGATTTTATCATTCTCTTATTATACGTTGATAACATGCTGGTTGTTGGTCATAATGCCAAGAGAATTCAAAGCTTGAAAATTGAATTGAGTAAAAATTTTGCAATGAAAAATTTGGGACCAGCAAAGCAGATACTTGGTATGAGAATTACTCGTGACAAAAGAAATGAAAAATTATGGCTATCATAGGAGAGATATATAGAGAAAGTATTAGAGAGGTTCCAGATGAGCAACTCCAAACCAGTTAGCTTTCCACTTGCAGGTCACTTCAGATTGAGCTCCAAACAATGTCCTGCTAATGAAAAAGATAAGGAAGAGATGCAGAAGATCCCTTATGCATCTGTAGTTGGTAGTTTGATGTACGCCATGGCGTGCACTAGGCCAGATATTGCTCATGCTGTTGGTATTGTCAGCCATTTTCTCTTTAATCCTGGAAAGGAGCATTGGACTATAGTAAAGTAGATTCTTAGATATCTCAAAGGTACTTCTAGAGTATGTTTGTATTTTGGTATAGATAAATCCATATTGAATGGATATAAAGATGCAAACATGGCAGGTGATGTTGATTCTAGAAAATCTATATCAGAATACTTGATGACTTTTTCAGGAGGAGCTATCTTATAGCAATCTAAACTGCAGAAATATGTTGCTTTATCTATTATAGAGGTAGAGTATATTGCAGTGACAGAAGCCAGCAAGGAGTTATTATGGATGAAGAAGTTTCTTCAAGAACTTGGTCTAAGGCAAGAGAAATTTATCCTGTATTATGATAGTCAGAGTGCAATTTATCTCAGCAAAAATTTGACTTTTCATTCGAGGTCGAAGCACATTGATGTGAGGTATCATTGGATATGGGATATTTTGGAGATGAAGTTGTTACAGCTAGAGAAGATTCATACAGATGACAATACTTCAGATATGCTGACTAAATCATTGCCTACAGAGAAACTTGCAACCTATAGAGCCAGTGCTGGTTTACTGGTCCTCCTTACATGAGCGTGAGAGGGAGATTTGTTGTGGTGTCCCGCCTATGTTAGGGCCCATAACAAATAAAAGAGAGGGAAGAAAAGAGAGTCCAGTTAGGATTCAACCCCATGCCTTTAAAAGCCCAGCAATGCGGACTTGTGGCTTGCAGAGAAAAGGAGATGCATGAAAGCCAAAAAAAAATCCCAGCGACGTTAGAGAAAAGAAAAGGGAATAGATCCAATCTTTTGTCAGATGATCAATGGTTGATCATAATCCAATTTTGGTGAAATTTTAATATGCCATTCCTAACATCAAGAGCTATAAGTTAAGCAATTCTGATCATTGAAAAACCTTCTTCATAAATTATTTCAGACATTCTTGTATTTGATGAGATCTATCCCTATTTTTGTTCATATCCATTTTATTGATCATGATTATTTTATTTTGTGAAGTTAAGATTTGTTCTTGATAACATATATTTGTAGAGTCTCTATTTGATTTAGAGAAGACCTATGGTAATCCCATTATTTTATATAGTGAAAGTTTCACAACAAAAATATGGTGTTTTTATGCTTGATTTTATTTATATTTGCTGAATTTAATATTGTTGAGTTATTATCAATTTTAATTAGCATACAGAGGTAGAATTTATCCTACATATAATTATATTTATGATCCTTTCATCCCAACACTGCATAGCAGAACAAAGGCTAACAAAAGCTTGATTGGCCAATGTAATCCAAGAGTTGGTTAAAACTTGGAAAACTGAAGAACTTTTCTTCTTTTTTGTTTTTTTTGATAGAAGATGACCATAAAAACATTGCTAATAATTCAGGTTGAATATGATTCATCGCGTCAGCATCATTGAGTTCATCATGTGTTATGTCATAAGAGTCCACGGTGAACAATCTACAAAGGAAAAGGATTACTAGTAGGAACTGATGTGTATTGGATTAAGATGTATAAATATGGAAGGAAATATGCATGCATGAGTAGGATAAAACAAAGGTGATGTTAGCTCCTCAAGCACAGCTTCACCCTTGTTACTAGTACACAGCTCTCAGAAGTGGTGAGTTCCGAAATCTAGTGCGTTTTGCTCGACCACCCACATGTAGCATAAGCATAGAAAATAGATCAAAATCATGAGTTAGCGCATTTTGTTCTTTTAGGTTAAGAAATTTCTAGACATGAATTTGACACATATAATAAATTAATGCTTGGCACTGCCCTCCTTTCCCTCAAAAATAAAATAAAATAAAATAAAAAGAAAAAAATAAAAAAAATATTTGATAGATACTACTGGAAACACTTAATAGTTGCATTCAGCATTATAAACTACTAAATAAAACATGATAAAGAGTTTAAATTATCTGAAAATAATATAGTTACTAGCAAAATATATGAAGAGGTCAGGTCCACTTGTCCGCTAGAGGAGGCAAGCGATCCCTGATACTGTCCGCCATGAGCGAACCCATGGTGGGATGGTGATCGCCAGCCTACCATGGCCAAATAATGCACCCAACGTGGACTCTCGAGGTTCGGAGATGGTTCTTGATGACTGTGCTGAGATGGCACTATCAGGAGAGTAGGCTGAGAGGGTTGCTACTGCTCCGCAACCTATCGTAGGTGCTGGACGGCATTAGTCAGGATCTAGACTCGTAGACCAGATCACCGAATTGCTAGGGGTCCACCACCACAAGTAACTGCATTTGCTGATCTATGAGCCTGTGAGAAGCAGATGGCTGAGTGGCTTCGCCTTGACTCCTCCGAATTGACTACCTGCAAGAGGCAATGGAGCAACTTCGATGAGGCATTCTCTTCTTCTTTCCTTCCTCTAGTGTGAAACTATTGCATCAAGGCTCCAGGGGACTGATATGGCTGCTGAGAGGGTAAACAAAGATGATCTTAGCCCCTAAAGTACATAGCTTCACCCTTGTTACTAGTGCATAGCTCTCATAAGTAATGAGTTTTGAAATCTAGTGTGTTTTGCTTAACCACCTACATATACTATAAGCATAAAAAATAGATCATATTGCGGCTAAGGGCTCATGGCTATGCCTCACGTGGAAAAGTTATCCCTTCTTTATAAGCCAGAATTTTTCGTGACTCACAATCAATATGGGACTAATAGAGTTCTTCATCTTATTAGAACCACAACATAGCCCTTCAGTCAAGAATGGACTTGGTTGTGTATGGTCCAAGGAGCCCCATAGTTAGTAAGGGTGGACCCCTGCCCCTACCCGAGGTGCCATTATTGCAGCCAAGGGCTAATGGCTCAGCATGTGAGGTATTATCTGCTATGGTTCATGGGCCTCATGGTTTTATCCTTTAAAAATACCTCTTACTCTTTATAAGTTAGAGTCTCTCTCGACTCACAACTAATATGGGACTAATAAAGATCCTCCATCTTATTAGAACTGCAATAGATCAAAATCATGAATTAGGGCATTTTGTTCTTTTAAGTTAAGAAATTTGTATACATAAATTTGACACATATAATAAGTTAATACTAGGCACTGCCCTCTTTTTCATCAAAAATAAAAAAAAGAAAAAAGAAAAGAAAAATATTTGATAGATACTCCTGGAAACAATTATTAGCTGCATTCAGCATTATCAGCTACTAAAAAAACAGACCACCAAACAACTCTAAATTCTTTCTGAACCGGAGAAGACTAAATAAAGCATGATAAAGAGTTTAAATTACTTGAAAATAATACATTTACCAGCTAAATATATGAAGAGGTCATCTCAGCTTGTCCAACCATGTTCTTCATCATGAACAAGTATGGCACTAAGAGATCAAGCACTTGATTATATGTTGGTCATTTAGTCTAATGAAACTGAACTGGTTCTATGGTTGCTCTTTTCAGCCTTGATAGAAGCGATAACAGAATCAGCAACTGATCCCAGACCACTTCTACCAACCAACTTTGCAACAAGCTTTTCACACGGGTAATGTAACCTCATCTGATTCCCTCCTCTCAGCTCTCTTAACTCCATAACCTGCTCTTTTCAGTCATCTCCTGATGCTCCCAAAGCAACATGAGAATACGAATCTCAACTGAAGGAATCAGTACCCCGTCTAGTGCAAACACTTGGGAGAGGGTCTGGAACTTGAATTCCTTATGGTTCAAAAATTATATCAAATAATTAATTAGAGAAATACTAGAAAATTTTTCAACTGAAAAATAAAGGAAGAAAGACACCTTGTACACTCTGCATGATTTATCTCAATATGCATTTACTCGAAAGTTTTCATAGAGAACAAACATCATACATCAGGTATAGATAGTGACACCATTTCATAGTCTGATCTACATTTTCCTTCAAACGCTGCTTAGCCAAATGCATGTTTTACTTAACCATCTATCTTAATGCAAACAGAAAATCCTAATTTCTGCAGGATGGAAGGTTAGACAATGAAGCGTATTACAATTTCAGACTACAAAATAATCACAAAATACAATAGTAAAAAGCCCCAAGGTCCGTGGTAAAGAAGCCAGTCCTGGACGGTAGAATGCCCTGGGTAAAATGGTGGTACAAAAGAATAAAGAAACCATAAACACAAACCACAGCAGAACCCTATTGATGTAGACCTCTGTGGCCCTACCAGCAACGAGGAAAAAGGGAACCTGCCTTGATCATCAGTACAGTAAGGAGTCCACGGACGGTTGAAACTAAAATCACATAACACCTCATCCACTAAGGATTCAAAGACAAAATGTACTAGAATTAGTCTTCCACTGTAACAGTTCAAGTCTTGTATCAGATTGAAATTAAAGATTGATGCGTTGAAGGAGAAAAAAAAACCAACCCATAGCGAGCCAAGCCTACAGTCCAGACATGCGGCCTGCAGTGCATGGAGCCCAATAGGGCCTACTGCATGCTGGGCCAGCATGTGGGCGTGCATGGATGCATGGCCCAGGCAGGCATGCATACTGGCGCAGCCCAAACCCAGGCCGGAGCACTTGTGTGCACCCCATGCATGAAAATTTCATGCAGTCCACGTGCAAGACGTGGACCGGCAGCTCTTGAACAGGTGCATGCACTGAGCGCTCATTTTTCTAGCGATTTGTGCAGTCTGGCGATCTTTTCCAGGCATTTCTTTGATGTTTTTGTGCTATCTTGTGGCCAGAAAGCCTTGCAGCTTGGATTGGATGGTGGCTGAGCAGCAAGACTTTAAGACTTTCAATTAAAGTCAGGAATCCATTTTAGACTCGATTTAGGCTCTTTGAAGCCTTTAAAAAGGCTTGGGGTCTATCGACAGTGGGTATGCATCTAGAGGCGAGAGAGATGTGAGGCTAAATTAAAAAAAAAAAAAAAAAAAAAAAAAAAAAAAAAAAAAAAAAAAAAAAAGAAAAAAAAAAAAAAAAAAGGAGAGAGAGAGCTTCTTGTAATATTCATTCATAATTTTGTATTCTTTTGATGTCGTGGATTAATAGAAGAAACGTCAAGAAAGTCTTGCCCATGGATGTAGGCTAGTGACAGGCCGAACCACGTACATCTGGTGTATTTTTTTTTCTCTTATTTTATTGCTTAATTATTATTCTCTTTTTGCATTCTACGTTTGTTCAAAAATCTTTCTTCTACAAAACGATCTGTATTTCTGCTGTGCTTGTATACCGCATGGGTTGAAATATACTCGGTTATTCTTCGACCAATTCTTTCAGTTTGGTATCAGAGCAAGGAGATTTTTTTTATAGTTAGTTTGATTTTTTGAAATAATGGCGGATAAGGCGACGACAACAAAATTTGAGATATCGAAGTTTGATAGATTAAATTTTGCACTTTGGAAGATGAAGATGCAGGTAGTATTAATTAAAGATGGTTGTGAAGTTGCTTTACAAGGAAAAGAACATAAACCATAAGAGATAACGGATGGGCAATATGAGGAGAAAGATAAGCTGGCAATGGCAAAGCACTACTTGGCAATGATTCGGTATTATTTAATATTGAAGCCGAGACTGCTGCAAAAGAGATTTGGAAAGAATTGAAAAAACTCTATAAAGGAAAGTCTTTGGTAAATAAAATCTATTTGAGACGGCAATTATACAATCTAAAGATGAAAAATAGGGCATTAGTTCAAGAGCACTTGGGTGTCTTTAATTCCATTATGAGCAAGCTAGCATTCTACTTGGTCCTATGCCGGAATCTTGGGATAATCTTATTATGAACTTGAGTCACGTTGAAACCCTTAAGATGGAGTTAGTTGTTACATCATTTCTAATAGAAGAGATGAGGTGAAAATCATGTTGGGATATCAACTATTCTGATACCACTTGTTAAGGATCTAGTACTAAATTATTATGGTAGGAAGAAGAAAGAAATAAAATAAAAAAATAATTAAGTACATGGATCAGTCCAAAGGCTCGCCTTCATGGGACATGCAAAGCTCCACTATGAAAGAGAAAAATAGGTACAAGAGGAGAATACCCACTCTCAACTTATCGTACATAAATCTCTTTCAACTAGAAACTATCCTCACAAAAGCTCAATCAGAATTTCAAGAAGACCCTCAGAAGCTACAAGATGCTCTATCCTCATAGCCTCCTTGCCGAATGCTATGCACCTATTGCTTCTCTCTCTTGTAGGCTGGACGTATTTGGTGCTCTATCAAGCTCCTCTCTGCGACTGTCTGAGTCTCTCTATGTGCCTCTCATGCCATACGTGCCACCACACCGCTCCACAGCACCTCAGCTCTTTAAATAGGATGAGGATTCTTTTTTCAACAGTTTACAGGAGTCTTAATAGGGCTCTTTCTCCTAATATGAGTCGAATACGATCTTGATGGAGTTTTAAAATATTTTTTAACCTTCAGATCATGATCGCAACCCTCCATGGCCGCTGGATCTTATGATCCACATGCAACTCCCATAGAACTATTGGATTAATTACAATCTGAGTCCAAACAGAAAACTCCATCCTGTTCTATTCATTTTCGTCGAGTTGGCTCTGTCAGAGATTGAGCTGGCTCGACTGCATCTTATCTAAACTCCCGCTTTCTATCTACCTGAGAGGGTCGGCTCAACTATGGTTCAAGCTGGCTCGATCTTAGCCCAAGTCAGCTCGATCTCGTATCCGAATTAGCTCAACTACTTGCTGATACTAATTCTCCTCTACTATGGGTCGAATTCGAGGTATTAAATTCTAACAATCTGCATCTCGATTTGATATTTTGCCTCCATCTGACTTTGAGAGCTTGTGATCCATCTTATCCTCATGTCTTGGGGCATGCCTGCTGATCATGGATGGGCAAATTGAAGAAAATAGTGCAGGATTTGCCATGCTACTTTCAAAAAATATTTTAAAAATAGCAATAATATAGTAAAAAATAATTAATCTAATTAATTATCTACTGATCATATCAGATTATTTAATTCTATACATTAGGATTTAAACATAATATGCATGCATACATCAATAGATTTGAAAATAAAACTATGTAATAAACTATTTACTACATCTGCATGTTCAGAATACAATATCTTTTCGCGGATAGTCGATCACCATAATCTGAGTCCACCGGATAATGCTTTAATATCACGTCATAACCGCACATATATCCGACCTCTACGGTTGGTCCATACGGAGCTTCTGATCTCGATCAGCCCCACTGGAATACTAGCTCCTCGTTGGGGCCTTCGATGGCTGATCACGATCGATTCGATCGATCATATACTTTCTAATTTTTTAGATATTCTAAAAAATCAAACATAAATATTGGAGGATGATGAAGATGTGTTTCAAATTTGGTGGCGATCCGATGCTCACAGCACTCGATCTCTCTATCCGAACCCAGATTCTCAAATCTAGGATTTCACTCAGCCCAAAAATCTTGATACACTAAAAATCCTATCACACCCTCTCTGTGTGGAGTTTTTTTATGAAATAAGCTTTCATAAAAAGATAACTTTCAGATCTATAATTTTTGTTTAGATCATATCTAAAGATAGGATATCCTTAGAGGTGAAAATCATAAGAGAAGAGAGGGATGAGGGAAAAGTAAAGTACTATAGGATCCTATTTACCTTCACTCCAAGATTTTTTTTTGCCCAAAACTAATGTCCAAACACTCTAAAATTTTTACCACATAATGCTAACCCCTTCCCCTACACGTAAAAAGATTCTCATAATTTATTGACATGAATACCATAGGAAAATTGCATAAAAAATGAAAAGGATCGAGTGATTGAGAGGTTTTAACCAAACTAATTAATCTAGACCTAATTAAATTAGGTTAAACCCAACCAAATTAGGCTCAGCCTAATCCAATAAAATTTTAATCAAATAAATTAGATCTATATCCTGATCAAATTAGGGTCAAAACTCTCATAGCGATTAGGTCATCTCATGATCTAATTGAGTCAAATCCAATCGAATCAAATTCAATCGAATTTGATCGAATCCTCATCGCTCGATCAAATTAAGTTAATCAGTAATCAAATTACTAATTAATCCTCTAAAAATATCTGAGTCTAAATCGAATGGGTTATTAGGCAACAGAGTCCTATTAACATAAAACTCTTGAAGAGTTCTAAATTAGTGGGACTCTTAAATTCAGTGTCCCAAACAAATCGAACTCGCAATCATAGAGTTCGAGACTAGTGAAACTATTGATCAGAGAGTTTCGGACAAGTAGGACTCAGAGTTCCAGTCCAATAGAACTTTTGGTCATAAAGTTTCAGTCTAGTGGGACTCTTGACCATAGTGTCCTAGATTATCAGGACTCATGATTAGAAAGTCCCAGACAAGTAGAACTCAGAGTCTCAGTCTAGTAGAACTCTTGATCATAGAGTCTCAATCCAGTAGGACTCTTGACCATAGAGTCGCAGACTAATGAAACTCTTGATCAGCCATTAGATTAGGTAGGAACTCCTAATGTATGTGATCTCATAGATCCGAACCTAAGTTGGTAGCACAGAAATCAATTTCTATACTAATCAAAGTGATCATCTAGCAATGATACCCGATGTTTGGATAGATCGAATAATAGCAATTACAACATTCAGAACCTACGTAAATATGGTTATCCTATAATTCATCCTTATGACCTTTGTGTAATAGATGACTCAGGGTTAGACTGTCAACCCTAGAAAATACATCTATATCGTGTTTCAAAGCAATTAGTCTCGTGACTCCTCACTAAGACTATCCTGATCCAGATTTTGCTAAATTAAAACATAATTGAATACAGCTCTTGAAATCAGGAGTGGTCAATTCCATCTTGATACACGTATCGACTCCATAAGTACTTGACTGTGCCCAGAAACCTTCCGTCATTGAATTAAAAACTAAGATAGTCCGGTATCAAAACATAGTGAATTGCTTGAAAGTCACTGTTGTGATCTCAGGTCAGAGGGACATTTATACCTATATTCCATCGAAGCTAATCTTGACAGGAGAAAAGCTCTGAAGTTGGTCACGTTTAATGTAGATGTACCGATACATCTCACTTGCATGCCATATCTGTGTTTCAACACTCCTTGATTATGAGGACAATCAATAAGGCATACAATGATCTATACTTGATAAATGTTGTCGTCCTAAGTAACAACGTATCATTTGATCGTGAACTATTTAAGGACTAAATGATAAATTCTCCTTTGCCAAATCTAGATAGTCCTAAGGACTTCATCACAATACAGGAGTTCATTAGAAGACAATAAAATTTATGATGAACAATATCAAAATAATTTTTATTAATTTATATTCATATATAATTATAAATATATGGTTCAATCGTCAACAGACTGATGATTGACTTTGGAACATATTCCCAATAATCTTTCACTTAGACTAAAGTCAATCGGTGTAGTATCTAATACCTATCTTCGACTTAAAGTCGTCGAACTCCTTCACCGCAATAGCTTTAGTGAATGGTTCGATCAGGTTCTTCTTTTCGTCGATCTTTTAAAGGTTGACGTCACCTCGATCCATAATCTCTCAGACAAGATGGTGGTAACGTAGAATATGCTTCATTCACTGGTGTGCCTTTAGTTCCTTCGTCTGAGCATTGACTCTAGAGCTGTCGCAATAGAGCACAATTGAACCATCAAGGAAGGATGCTATTCCAAGCTCGGTGATAAATTTTCTTAGCCATACCACTTCTTTGGCAGCATCTGATGCAGCGACATACTCCACCTCATAAACTGAATTGACTATAGTATGCTGCTTGGAACTCTTCCAACAGATGGTCCCACCATTAAGAATAAATATATATCCCGACACACTCTTGCTATCATCATGACCAGACTGAAAACTGGAGTCTATGAACCCCACAAGTTTTAAGTCCGATTCACTATATACAAGCCACTAGTTCTTAGTATTTCTTAAATACTTCAGGATGGTTTTAACAACCTTCCAGTGATTCTCTCCTGAATTAGATTGGTATTTAATCACTACACCTAGTGAGTATGCCACATCTGATCGTGTACATGTCATGGCATACATTATATAACCTACTGCTGAAGCATATGATATTCTATTCATACGCTCTCTATCTAGAGGTATTATTAGACAATCCCTCTTTGAAAGAAAAATTTCATGGCCTATCGGTAGATAGTCTTTCTTGAAATTTTTCATGCTGAACCGTTTCAGCACAGTATCAATGTACGTGGACTGGGATAATTCAAGCAACCTTTTAGATCTATTTCTATAGATCTTCATCCCTAGGATGTAGGAAGCTTCTTCCAGATCTTTCATGGAGAACTGTGATGATAGCCAGATCTTTATACCTTGTAATGTAGGGACATCATTCCTGATTAAGAGAATGTCATCCATATACAATACTAGGAATACTATTGTTGGACCATTAGTCCATTTGTATATGCAGGACTTCTCTTCATTCTTAACGAAGCCATATGTTTTGATTATTCTATCAAATCATATGTTCCAGCTCTGAGATGCCTGCTTTAGTCCATAAATGGACCTCTGAAGCTTACACACCTTAGACTCATCTATGAATATGAAATCTTCAAGTTATATCATATACACCTCTTCATCCAGCTCTCCATTCAAGAAAGCTATTTTCACATCCATCTGCCAAATTTCATAGTCTAAATGGACAGCTATAGCAAGCATTATCCGAATGAATTTGAGCATTACCATAGAAGAAAATGTCTCATCATAGTCAATACCATAATATTGATGATACCCCTTGGCAATCAGACGGGCTTTATAGATCTCCACCTTTCTGTCTGTGCCTCTTTCTCTTTTGAAGACCTAGTTACACCCTATGGATTTTATCTCTTCGGATGGGTCAACCAATGTCCATACATCATTGACCTTCATGGATTCCATCTCGAATTTCATGGCCTCAAGCCATTTCTCAGAGTGGGATCTCTGCATTACATCCATATAGGTGATTGGGTCCTGATCGTTCTCATCGAGTTCGATATGATCCCAATTCTGGATCAAAAAATTATAGTATCTATTCAGTTGATGTGGTACTCTACTAGATCTCCTTAAGAATGCTTCTATAATGGGTTCTAGATCTGATCTAATCAGATCCAGCTTAGGTTCAATAACTCGTGTTCGTTCTTCCACCTATCGTACTTCATCAAGTTCGACCTTGGAGACATTAGTTCCTTCACCAAGAAACTTTGTTTCTAAAAGAATTGTCTTAAGGCTGACAAATACTTTTTGCTCATTAGTAAGGTAGAAGTAGTACCCTTTGATTTCTTTTAGATAATCCATAAAACTATATTTATCGGACCTAGGTCCAAGCTTATCTATCATCAAACATTTGACGTAGGCTGGACACCCCCAAATCCTAAGGTACGAAAGCATTGGCTTACGCCCTGTCCATATTTTATATGGTGTTTTATTAATAGATTTACTCGAAACTCTATTTAGAATATAACAAGCTGACTCAAGCGCATATCCCCATAGGAAGATCGGCAAACCAGCAAACTTTATTATGGATCGAACCATGTCCAACAGGATCCGATTTTTCCTTTCAGACACACCATTATGTTGTGGTATTCCAGGAGGGATCCATTGGGAGAGAATCTCGTTCTCCCCAAGATATGTCAGAAACTCATTGGAAAGGTACTCATCCCCTCGGTTAGACCGACGAGTTTTAATATTTTTTTCAGTTTGCTTTTCTACCTCATTTTGAAATAGTTTGAATATTTCAAACGACTTCGACTTATGCTTCATTAAATAGATATATCCATATCTCGATAGATCATCTGTGAAGGTTATGAAGTAGAAATATCCATCTCTGGCACTTGAGCTCATGGGTCCACATACATTCGAATGTACTAAACTCAAGAGTTCAGTGGCTTGTTCACCTTTTTTAGTAAAAGGTGACTTGGTCATCTTATCAAGAAGATATGACTCATAGGTCGGACGTGACTCACAATCACTAATCTCAAGAATTCCTTCTTGAGCTAACCTGTTAATTCTATTCTTATTAATATGACCTAACCTACAGTGCCAAAGATAGACATCAGACACATCACTAATTTTAGGGCGTTTACTGGAGGATTGAACCATATTAACAAGCATAGAAAGTAAATAAATTCTGTTATTCAATTATCCAATCAAAATTATAACACCATTCAAAATGACATTACAAATTTTTTTTTTTATTGATATTTCAAAACCATTCATGGCCAAAAGGCCTACAGAAATGACATTTAATAAGAAAGTTAGACAATAATGACATTTATTAAGAATAACTTTATTTGAATTGATTACAAGGTTCATGATTCCTAAAGCTAGAATTGAAACTTGTCTTCCATCTCCAATATTCAGGAACCTCTCATCTTGATCAAATCTTCTACTGACTTGCAAGTCCTACATAGAATTACAAATATGATAAGGACTTTCGGTATCTAATACCCAGGTAATAGGATCAAATAAGAAAAAATTATAAGGTATTATCATATAATTATCTTATCCAGCAACCGCTTGCTTCTTCCTCAGTCTGTTTGGATCTAGGGAGGCAATGTATAGAGAACAGTTCCTCTTTCTATGCTCTTACTTCTTGCAGAAGAAGCACTCTACCTAGCTCTGATCGGGCTTGCACTTCTTGGTCTGGCCCTATGCAGTCATCCCAGCATGCAGCCGCACCTTCTTATTTTTCTTCTTCTTGTTCTTCTTTCCTTTCTTAAAGGGTTGACGACCAGAAGAAGACCCTCCCACTACATTCACCATCTCCTTATGGAGTTGGTGATCCTTCTCAAAGTTCTGCAGCAACCCCAACAAGCTGTGGTAATTCACTACAGGCTTTGTCATTCTAAAATGAGTTAGGAAGGAGAGGAAGCACTTGGACAAAGAATTAAGGATCGCATCCTTACCAAGCTACTCGTGTAAGGGAAAGCCCAACTTGCTAAGGCACTAAATCATCTCGATCATGTACAATACATGATCGGAGACTGAGGCTCCGTCCCTCATCTGAGCATTGAAAATAGCATAACTTGTTTTGTGCCTTTCAACGTCGTCCAGCGTGCCAAAAGAGTCATTCAATATTTGAAGCATCTCCTATGGCTGGGCATTTTCAAACCTACGACTGAACTTGTCATTCATTGCCGCCAATGTTATACATCGAACGATGGTGTGGTCATTAAGCCACTTCAGATAAGTATCTCGGATCGCTCTCCTAGCATTCAAGGCTGGCTCCTCAGGTGCTCGATCCGTTACTACATAAAGGATCTGCTCACGCTTCAGGATGATTTTCAACTTACGATACCAACTATTGTAGTTAGGTCCCATTAATTTGTCATGGTCTAACAATGATCAGAGCGATAGATTAGTGGCCATATCTACATAAAAAAAAAACCAAACCTAATTAGTATATGAATTATTAATCCTAAAGACTTGGACTTCAGTCTAAAGATTCTACCACTATTTTATATGAATTGGTAGCCTCTACCTTCAATTCAAGAAATTACTCTAATTTTTTAGTGGATACTAGAATCCACATAGAATACACATAAGCCCAACTTTGGTTGGTCAATCCATGTGCACCTATGGATAGATTCAAAATCAATTATTTCTCTAAATAACTTCTAGTAACATTGATTTTGCCCCATAGACCTAATCAATAGGCTTTGGCCTCCACTAAAAAAGATTCGATTAGGTCCAACCATTAACATGACCACATTTGGTTTTATCTAACCAATAAATGATTAGGCCCAACTTTGGTCGGCCAACCTAACCACCATCAGAAAGACTTAACCAAATTATCATTTTATGAATGATAATTTCATTAATCAATAATCACCAGGCCTTTGGACCTCCAATGATCATTATCTTAATGAACCCATTATCATTCAACTTAATGGAAGACTATGATTTAGTTATCTATATAACTATTTTATTTTTAAGGATTTAATAATTTTAAAAAATTTAGTTAACTAATTTAAAAAAATTCAGCGAGCCAATTTCGATCCTTCCACTGACTTCATCAAGTCAAAAAAGAATCTACTTTAAGCTGACATTAGGAGCACCTAAATCAGTCAGACTGATTTACCTAATAGACATAGGTGAGCCTGAATCACCAAATGATCTAATCAAAATCTAACTCAACAGGATGGCCAGGTAAGCGAGATCAGTGGAAGGGATATGCCATTAACTCGTCAAAGACCGAATTAGTGCGAGTAGCTCCTAATTAAAAATTACTAGTCAAACTACCAAACTTATCTTAGACACCATCTGGTTTATTAGTTTTAATTTGACTAACCTAGTAATTTCGAATTTGACCGCATAGCCTTGAATCAAGTCCATTTGGTCCTTGTTAAAGGCATGGACTTGACCAACTACAACTATTGTAATTGAGTCTATAGAGTTCTTGACCTAATCTAAATTAACATTTAATTAGATTTAATCAATTACTCTAAATTAGTCCATCTTTTAACTAACCTTAGGTCTAACCCAATTTATGAACTTAATACAGCTAACCCAATAACCCAGAAGTTTATGATTAATGACTTAGAGTCTTAATTTACAATTCTAGACACTAAATCATTATACTTAATTTTTAATTAAGTTTATGGGCTGAGGGTTAGTTTCAGTATTTTGAAAATATTTTTAATTTTGAAAGATTCTTTATAATTTAGTATTATTCATCAATTGAGTTAACTCATTTCAAAATTAAATCATCTCAATTCACAAACAATACTAGTTATAGGGTTTAATCTAAAACTATGTACACTATATAATCATGAAATCATAAATCAAACTTTATCTAATTATGCATTCATGATCATAAATTAGATTAAAGTCTAATATAATTAAATCATAAAAATATTAGATTAAATCTAGTAATTTCATGATTAACGATATAGATCAGCAACGTATCAGGACAATCTTTTCACTGTAGGGGGTAAATCCTACAGTAGGACAACTTGCAGTCTGTATGATCTGAATTTTAATTTTTTTAGATCTAATTACTCTAGTTATTAGATCAATATTTAGATTAAATCTAAATTATTAATCTAAATATACAAGCATATCATGTTTAAAGAATCTTGCTCTGATACCAATTGAAGAAAACAGTGCAGAGTTAGCCATGCTACTTTCAAAAAATATTTCAAAAATAATAATGATGTAGTAAAAAATAATTAATTTAATTAATTATCTATTGATCATATTTGATTATTTAACCCTACACATTAGGATCTAAATATAATATGCATGCATACATCAATAGATCTGAAAATAAAACTATGTAATAAACTATTTACTACATCTACGTGTTTAGAACACAATACCTTTTTATAGATAGTCGATCATCATAATTTGAGTCCATCAAATAATGCTCTAGTATCATGTCATAGCTATACATATGTCTGACCTCTACGATTGGTCTACACGGAGCTCCTGATCTCGATCAGCCCCACTAAAGTGCTAGCTCCTCGTCGGAGCCTTTAATAACTGATCATGATTGATCATATATTTTTTTAATTTTTTAGATATTTTAAAAAATTAGAACATAAATATTGGAGGATGATGAAGATGTGTTTCAAATTTGGTGGTGATCCGATGCTCACAGCACTCGATCTCTCCATTCGAACCCAGATTTCCAAATCTAGGATTTCACTCAGCCAAAAAATCCTAACACACTAAAAATCCTATCACACCCTTTCTGTGTGGAGTTTTTCTATGAAATAAGTTTTTATAGAAAGATAACTTTTAGTTCTATAATCTCTATTTAGATCATATCTAAAAATAAGATATCCTTAGAGATGAACATCATAAGAGAAGAGAGGGATGAGGGAAAAGTAAAGTGCTGTAGGATCCTATTTACCTTCACTCTAAAATTTTTTTTGCCTAGAATTGATGCCCAAACATTTTAAAATTTTTGTCACATAATTCTAACCCCTTCTCCTATATGCACAAAAATTTTCATAATTTATTGATATGAATACCATTGGAAAACCACATAAAAAATGATAAGGATTGAGTGGTTGAGAGGTTTTAACCAAACTAATTAATCTAGACCCAATTAAATCAGGTTAAACCCAACTAAATTAGGCTTAGTCTAATCCAATAAAATTTTATTCAAATTAATTAAATTTACGTCCTGATCAAATTAGGGTCAAAACTTTCATTGCGATTAGGTCATCTCATGACCTGATCATGTCAAATCCAATCGAATCAAATTCAATCAAACTTGATCGAATACTCATCGCTCAATCAAATTGAGCTAATCAGTAATCAAATTGCTAATTAATCCTTCAAAAATATCTGAATCTAAATTGAATGGATTATTGGGCAACATAGTCCAATCAATATGAAACTCTTAAAGAGTCCTAAATTAGTGAAACTCTTGAATCCAGTGTCCCAAATGAATCAAACTCATGATCATAGAGTTTCAAACTAGTGAAACTCTTGATCAGAGAGTCTCAGATGAGTAGAACTTAGAGTCTTAATCCAGTAGAACTCTTGATCACAGAGTTTTAGTCTAGTGGGACTCTTGACCATAGTATCCTAGATTATCAGGACTCATGATCAGAAAGTTTCAAACAAGTAGGACTCAGAGTTCCAGTCCAGTAGGACTCTTGGTCATAGAGTCCCAGTCTAGTGGGACTCTTGACCATAGAGTCTCAGATCAATGAAACTCTTGATCAGCCATCAGATCAGGTAGGAACTCCTAATGTGTGTGATCCCATAGGTTCGAACCTAAGCCAGTAGCACAGAAACCAATTTCTATAATAATCGAAGTGACCATCTAGTAATAGTACCCAATGTCTGGATAGGTCAAATAATCATAATCGCAATATTCAGAACCTACGCGAATATGGTTATCGTATAATTCATCCCTATGACCTCTGTGTAATAGATGACTCAAGATTAGACTGTCAACCCTAGAAAATACATCCATATCGTATCTCAAAGCAATTAGTCTCGTGACTCCTCACTAAGACTACCCTGACCAAGATTTTGCTAAATTGAAATATAATTGAACTCTTAAAATCAGAAGTGGTCAATCCAATCTTGATACACGTACTGATTCCATAAGTACTTGACTGTGCCCAAAAATCTTTCATCACTGAATTAAAAATTCAGATAGTCCGACACCAAAATACAGTGAGTTGCTTGAAAGTCATCATGGTGATCTCAGGTCGGAGGAACATTTATATTCATATTCCATTGAAGCTAATCTTGATAGAAGAAAAGCCCCGAAGTTGATCACATTCAGTGCAGATTACCCATACATCTCACTTGCATGCCATATCAGTGTTTCAACACTCTTTGGTTATGAGGACAACCAACCTATATAGCACACAATAATCTATACTTGATAAATATTATTGTCCTAAGTAACAATGTATCATTTGGTCGTAAACTATTTAAGAACTAAATGACAAATCCTCCTTTGCTGAATCTAGATAGTCCTAAGGACTTCATTACAACACAAGAGTTCATTAGAAGATAATAAAATTTATGATGAAAAATATTAAAATATTTTTTATTAATTTATAATTTATATATAATTATAAATATATGGTCTAACCGTCAATAGATTGACGATTGGCTTTGGGACACATTCCCAACACAAATATGGGAGTCGAGCTAGGCCGCTCAATCCCACCTCCATCATTGGCTGTATCCATTTTGATCAAAGATCTGCTTGGGGTAGTCTCCTGTGGTAATAGAAATTTCACTCTACGACATCACCTCTCATCCTTTTGAGTATCTCGTCTCATGTCCGATCTACCTCTACCTAGAGCTCCACCTCGCACTAGACTCCCTCTGACTTCTGAAGCTCCACCTCGTATTAGACTTTCTACCAAATAGTAATGTTCTTTCATCCTCTTCTTCTCCTCGAATATCATCTTATCATCGTGCATGATCTTCAAAATTCTATCACCAGCTATCCACCTATAGCTGTTTAAATTCAGTATGCTCAGTAAGATAAGATTCCATCTAAAATCGAGTATATATCGAATCTCCCCCAATCTTCTCACTGTACCATCATGTATCTTCCAACTGACCATTCTGATGCCTCTGATTATACAACTCGATCCATCCGGTAGATAAATAGTGCTCTTACTGCTCTCTAAAAAGTCAAACTGCTCTTCTCTGCAACAAGCATGATATGTGCATATAGAATCTAAAATTTACTACTGAAAAAAAGTAGATATCTTATCAGATATCTTCAGAACATCATCCTTTGACTCACTACAGGCCGTCGCTATAGTAGCCCTCATCCGATCCTTGAGTTGTGGGCAATCTCTAACACGATGCCCCAACTCGTCACACCTATAGCATCTAATCTTGCTTGGATCTCTCATCTTAGATTTGGATCATCCTTCTCACAATCTTCTACCACTCCATCTATTGCCTCCTACTCCTTCAAAAATTGCCAAAGCTGAGCTACCGCCATCTGAGTTTGAAGCTAGATTCTTTATCCTGAGAATCTCATTCTGGAGTATCGCTGTAGTGATCTCATCCATCTTGATGGTACTATTTTCCACTAAAAGAGTAGTCACCAAGGACTAATATGAAGGAAAAAGCGATGCTAGCAAGACCAATACCTTGGTCTTCTCCTTAACTTTTTTGCCAATGCTGAGAAGATCGATGAGGATCTTGTGGAATTTGGATAGATGCTCCTGCACGTTCTGACTTTTGTCCATCCACAGTTGGTAGAACTATCTCTAAAGGAATAGCATGTTGGTGAGCAACTTCGTCATGTACAACTTCTCGAACTTCGATCACAGCACTATCGAAAAAATTTCGTCAAGTATATGGATCACCATATCATCCGCTAGGTACAAACGGATCATGCTCATTACCTGCATCTACATCCACTTTCAATCCTTCACCTCTGTGGTAGCTGGCATCTCATCATACAAGAGAGCGTTGATCAACCCATGTTGGATGAGGACATCCTTTACCCTTGCTTTCCATAAGAAAAAATTATCCTTTCCATCGAACTTATTGATCTCTACCTTGATTGTACTTATCTTCTTCATATTCTTCAATCTCTATCCACTACTGCAATTTGCACTCTGGTACTGCCTGATTCTGATACCAATGTGTTGGGATATCAGCACTCTGATACCACTTATTAAGGATCTAGTACCAAATTATTGCAGTAAAAAAAAAATAAAATAAGAAAATAATCAAGTACGTAGATCAGCCCAAAGGCTCGCCTCCATAGGGCATGCAAAACTTCATTATGAAAGAAAAAAGTAGGTACAAAAGAAGGACACCCACTCTCAACTTACCATATATAAATCTCTCTCAACTTGAAGCTACCCTCATAAAAGCTTTCTCAGAATCATAAGGAGACCCTCAGAAGCTACAAGATGCTCTGCCCTCATAGCCTCCTCGTCGGATGCTATGCACCTATTATTTCTCTTTCTCATGGATTGTACATACTTGACACTCTATCAAGCTTCTCTTGATGATTGCCTGAGCCTCTCTACGTGCCCTCATGCCACACGCATCATCCTATTGTTCCATAGTACCTCAGTCCTTTAAATAGGATGAGAATCTTCTTCTCAATAGTTCATAAGAGTCCTAACAGGGTAGTTTCTCTTAATATGAGTCGAACATAATCTTGATGGAGTCTTGAAATACTTTTTAATATTCAGATCATGACCATAACCCTCCATGACCGCTAGATCCTGTGGTCCACATGCAACTCCCGTAGGCTCTTTGGATTAATCACAATCCGAGTCCAAATAGAAAATCTCATTCTGTTCTATTCATTTTCATTGAGCTGGCTCTGTCAGGGGTCAGGCTGGCTCGACTGCATCTCATTCAAACTCCTACTTTCTGTCTACCTGAGAGGACTGGCTCAGCTGTGGTTGAAGTTGGCTCAATCTTAGCCCGAGTCGGTTTGACCCCATATCCGAGCTAGCTCGACTGCTTGCTGATACTGATTCTTCTTTACTATGGATCGAATTCGAGGTATCAAATTCTAACATAAATCTAGCCAAGAAAGCTCTTCAGGAGAAGCCATGATAGCATGAGGGAGGCCTTTCGAGAGGAACCGTGGTGATCGAGGGAAGGAAGATCTAAATCTAAGGACAAAAAGAAGGTGAAATGCTGGAATTATAGAAAATCTGGGCACATAAAGAAAGATTGACATGTCAAAGGAGTTGATAAAAAATTTGAATTAGAAAACTTTCAAAGTAATATTATAAAAGGTAAAGTTAGTTCAGCTACTTCAGAAGACGGGGATGCATTGACGGCAATGGAAAGATCTGAGCTTATACACTATTGAATTTTGGATTCAAGAGTATCTTTTCACATGACTCCTTTTAGAAAGTGATTTCATACATACAAATCATGAGATGGTAGAGTTATCTATTTGGATAACAATACAACATGTCTTGTGATTGGAGTAGGAGATGTTCGGATCAAGATGTTTGATGGTATAGTCCGAATGGTTTCTAATATACATCATATTCCTGCACTTTGTAAGAGTTTACTATCACTTGAAAAGTTTTGTAAGTAAGGCTTAAAATTTATCAGAGAGAAAGATAAACTAAAGATATGCCAAGGGTGTTTGGTGGTGAAAAAGGAAGAGCAAATAAGTGGTCTTTATAAATTGGTGGGTGAGACTCAGGTGGGAGAGGTGGTAGTAGCAAGTATAAAGATGGTATCCCCGATGGTTTGGCATCATCGTTTGAGACATATGAGCGAGCATGGGCTATAGATATTATTAAATAAGGAGCTTCTTCTAGGATACAAGTCAGGATTACTAGAATTTTATGAAGATTGTATCTATAGTAAACAAATAAGGCTCTCTTTCCCTTTATTGTAGTAGTAGGGTAAGGAATTAATTCTTGAGCTTATCCACTCAGACACTTGGAAGTCGCCTACTAGGTCATTGGGTAGGTATTCCTACTTCATCTCCTTCATTAATGAAGATTCTCAGAAGGCTTATACATATATTCTAAAGTAGAAATCCGACGTTTTTGAGACCTTCAAGAAATTCAAGGCCTTAGCAGAAAATGAAAAGGGTTTAAAAATCAAATATCTATGTTCAGATAATTGAGGAAAATATTGCTCCAAAGAATTTAAAAAATTTTATGGCGAGCATGGAATTCGGCGACAACTCACAATTTTTGGGATATCATAATAAAATGGCATGGTCGAGAGGTTAAATAGAGCACTCATTGAGTGGGTCCGAAGTATACTAAGTGCCACAAAACTTGATAAGAGATTTTGGATAGAAGCTATGAGCACAGCTTGTTATTTAATCAATCGAGTGCTGACAAAATCACTTAGGTTGAAAATTTCAGAAGAACTTTGGAGTAGGAAACCCATAAATTATTCCCATCTTCGTATCCTTGGATGTGATGCATATGCGTGGATCTCAAAAGAAAAGAGAACAAAATTGGATAAGAACTCTTGAAGATGCATTTTTCTTGGCTATGCTATAAGAGTAAAGAGGTATCGATTATGGGATTCTACCATCCATAAGATTATTGTTAGCCGATGATAAGTGCTAAAAATACACTAATAAAAGAATTAAATTATAAAATAAATTAATTTATTTTTAAAAAATTGATGCTTTTGTTAATCTTATGTAGGAAAGAAGGCTGTCAATAAGAAGAGCTTAATTTTTTGGTTCAAACGAAATAAATTTCAAGCAAAACGAACTTCAAACGAGCCCAGAATCAATTTTCAAAGAAAATAATATATATATATATAGCTGGCCGGTTTGGTTTAAATCGGCTCAGCAAATTAGCCCGACCACCCATTAAACCGCTCGTTGATGCATCGCTGACGTCAGAAATTTTTGCGGTGTATGGTGGACCGCTACAGTAATAGGCTAGGAGCATGATGGGAATTTCACACAATGACGTGCGCTCGGATTAGCTGAAAGCTTGACGGTCTATGGCAAACCTGGCTTGCAATCGATCTACAAGGGACGAAGGCTTGATCCAACGATCGAAGGCACTGGGATTTGATCGGACGGATCGGATTAAGGCACTGATGGATGGCAGATCTGGCAGCCGATCAAGATCCAATGGTGGCTAGGGGTTCTTGATTTTTAACTAAAGCTTTGAAGTTTTTTGTGCGCTAGCAGATGGTCCAAATTCAATCATCAGAGAAGATTTGATGGCTAAGCTTAATTTCGACTTGAATTGGGTTTTTAAAAAGAGTTTTTAAGTGGTTTTTAATGCGTTGGATGCCAATCCGAAGGCCAAAAATTGCCAGAGCTCTCTTCGACTGATTTTAGGAGTTTTAAACCCAATTTCAATGGAATTTCTGCCCAAAAGCTATTTAAAAGCCTGCTGCCAAGGGTCTAAGGAGAGAGAGAATAGAGAGCCTAGGAATAGTAGAGAAGAGAAAGAGGGGAGAGGGTTTGAGAGGAGATTTTAGAGAGAACCTAGGAGAGAGACAGAGAGCTAGAGGGGAGAACAGAGAGGAAGGTTGAGAGTTATTTTTTCTTTCTTTATTCTTCTTTCTTTCTTCCTTCTTCGTGGTTCATCTTCGACAACCAGCATATTGATCAAGCGGCTCTTCTTCATCAAGTTCTCCATAACAAGAGCAACGGACGATCAATTTTAGCAACAAATAAATTTCTATTTGGATTTTTACATACTTTTTATTTTAATTGCTATTTTTGAACCTTTTGCCATGAACTAAATTTATTTTACTAAGGCTAAGGTGGCCACTCTTTTGATGCAATATTCAGTATGATTTATTTTTAATTTTATATTTTATTCATGAGGAGTATATAAATCTATTCTTAATGCTTTTATATTACTGGCCATATTCTAATTGATTTGATGGGCATAGATGATATAGATCTAGTACGTCTATGTCGATATTTTTTGATTTATATATCTTGTATTATGAATTGAATTAGAATTCATATGCATGAGAAAATTTTAGTGCACTTTGGATGCAACATATTTTAATTAGAGGGTTTTACAAAATTTAAAGCATTGGTATTTATTTAAATTATGCCTACACCAAAGGATAGTTAATAAATATTGATAGTTTTGCTATGTCTTGATCAAAGGATAGTGAATAACCTAGAAAACTCCATCATCACATGAAACAAAATTAACCTAATTATCTGAATATGTATTGATTGAGTTGGTGAACAATTACCTTAGTAACCTATTGCTTTTGAGTTTAAATCCTAAAAGTTATACACTCTCTATTTTCTTATAATTTATTAATTTATTTCTTTATTTCTTCTTATTTTATTAATTCTTATAAATCAATTTTCTAAATAAAGCTTAGGAAAGAATATTTTCAGTACTTATTTTTTAATCCTTTAGGGATGATACTCTACTCACTTACTTTATTACTTGATTGACTGGTGTAGTTGCCATAGCTATAGATTAGCATGCATCAAGTTTTTGGCATCATTACCAAAAATTATGTTTAAAATAATATTAAAATTTTAATTCTTGCTTTACTTTAGAATTTTATTTTTATTTTTTATTCTTACTTTAGTTTTAGATTTGTTTGGTGCATGACACGTACTGGACATAGTGACTTACTACCTTTAGACCTAAAAATCGAGAGGACCATCAGAAGACTATAATAAGAAAGGAATATGGCAGTTGAAGATCCTAATGACATCAATCTGAAATTGGATATGATGATCGAGGGACGACAAGAAGCTATTCGAGCGACACATCGTCCATTAAATGATTACATCACACCATCTATAGTTGATGCAACTTCGAGCATTAGGAGATCGCCTATGCGAGCGAATAGCTTTAAAATAAAATCGATAATGATCTAGATGATTCAATCAACTGCCCAATTTAGTGGACACATGCATGATGATCCGAATGCTCATATTTCTAACTTTCTTGAACTTTGTGATACTTTTAAAATTAATGAGGTATTAGATGATGCTATTAGATTAAGGCTATTTCTTTTTTCTTTATGGAATAAAGCTAAAAATTGGCTTCATTCTCTTCCTACAGATTTTATCACAACTTAGGATGTCCTAGTCCAAAAATTCTTAGCCAAGTACTTTCCACCTTCCAAGACTGTCAAGATACACAACGATATTACTTCTTTTATGCAGTTGGACATGAAAACACTATATGAGGCTTGGGAGCATTTTAAGAAACTGTTGAGGAGATGTTCATATCATCAACTATCCGTATGGCTTCAGGTACAAACTTTCTATGATGGTTTATCTCCTACTAATTGTTCTATGATTGATGTAGCAGCAGGAGAAATCATTAATAAAAAAATGGAGGAAGAAGCCTTTGATCTGATCGATGAGATGGCATCAAATAACTCTCAGTGGCAAATAGAATGCATGATGCCAAGAAAACCAGCAACTGTGCGGAGAGTGGATTGTGTTCCAGCTTTATTAGTTGAAATTACAACCCTTAGAGCTAAAGTCAATAATATGAAGGAAAAAGCTATGAACATTCAGAGCATCAGTTGTGACCTATATGGAGGAGGACATGATACAAGCGACTGCCAGACAGGTAATTCTTTTACTAAAGCCTCTGATACTGCTAACTATCTTGGTAATTTTTTTAGGCCTCAGTAAAATAATCTCTACTCCAACACATACGATCAAGGGTGGAGGCAACATCCAAATTTTTTATGGAGCAACCAAAATGCAGTACAACAACCACCCTAAGAATTTTAAGCACCTAAGAAGAAGCCTGATATGGAGGAGCTGATGGTCAAATTCATGCAAAACCAAGAAGTGACTATAAAAAATATGAAAAACAAACTCAGGCAAGATCAAGCAGCAGCAATTCGAAACTTGAAGATTTAAGTAGGATAGATAGCTAAGATAATCTCCGAGAGATCACAAGTATCCTTGCCTAACAACATGAAGATCAATCCGAGGGAGTACATCAATGCATCATCTTAAGAAGTGGTAAAGAGCTGGAGGAGCCACATCAGAAGAAAGAGACCGAAGAGCCAACTATAAATAAAGAAAAGTCAATTAATGCTTGTCAGTCACCAAAACAACCAGCAGATGGATAGTCCCTAGGAATAAAATTTATTGATCCAAATGTGAAGCCCTACATGCCGCTACTATCATTTCTAGAAAAATAAATATAGCATCCAGATAAGAAATTTTCTAACTTTTATAAAATTTTAAAGAATTTATATATTAATATATCTTTTGTAGATGCTATCACTCAAATACCCAAGTATGCCAAATTTCTTAAAGAAATTCTAACAAATAAGAAGCTAAAAGAGCATGAGAGAATAAATTTGAATGAAGAGTGCGCAGCAATACTTCAAAATAAATTACCATAGATGCTAAAAGATCTAGGAAGTTTTACAATCCCTTGCATTATTGGTGATTGTAGTTTTGATAAAGTCTTATGTGATTTAGGAGCAAGTATTAATCTCATGCTTTTCTCTTTTTTCAGAAAGCTGGGTCTAGGAGAACCGAAACCTACCACCATCACTCTTCAACTAGCTGATAGATCCATCAAATATCCAAGAGGTATAGTAGAGGATATCTTGGTAAAGATAAACAAGTTTATTTTTTCTGTTGATTTTATTATTCTTGATATGGAAGAAGATTATGATGTAACCTTTATCTTAGGAAGATCCTTTTTAGCTATTGAAGGAGCTTTAATAGATGTTCAACCAAAAAAATTAATTCTAGGAGTCCAAGATGAACAAGTTACTTTTAATATTTTTAAAGCTATTAAACATTCCAATGATAATCAAACTTATTTTCGAATAGATAATATTGACAATTTAGTGCATGAGTATTTTCTAGAAAATAGGTTTGAGGATCCTATTGAAGCTTGCATTGTCCAATCACAAGAGGGTTCAGCTGAAGATGAAAGACAAATAGAATGCAAAAAATTATTGAAGGCTAGACCATATATTCCACATACCAATAGACCATGATTTGAAGAATTAGAAAGATCATCTACTCCTCTTCCAAAGACATCAATTGAAAAGCCACCTACTCTTGAACTTAAACCTCTTCCTTCTCATTTAAAATATATTTTCTTGGAAGGTTCTTCACACTTATCTATTATTATTTTTTCTTCTTTGATAGGTTTAATGGAAGAAAAGTTGTTAAGAGTACTAAAGAAATACAAGAAGGCATTTGGATGGACCATTATTGCAGACATCAAAGAAATTAGTCCCTCAATTTATATGCACAAAATTCTCATGGAGGACAACTATGAGCCTAGGTCCAACCCCAAACAAGACTAAATCCTAAGATGCAAGAAGTGGTAAAAAAGAAGGTAATCAAGCTACTTGATGCAGGTATTATTTATCCTATCTCCGATAGTTCATGGGTGAGTCATGTTCAAATAGTTTTTAAGAAAGAAGAGATTACTGTAGTTCAAAATAATAATAATGAATTAATTTCTACTAGGACTGTTACTAGATGGAGAGTATGCATGGATTATAGAAATTTAAATGATGCAACTAGAAAAGAACATTATCCTTTTCTATTTATTGATCAAATGTTAGAGAGATTAGCTGGACATGATTTTTACTACTTTCTAGATGGTTATTCTGGTTATAATCAAATTGCCATAGCATCTGAGGATCAAGAGAAAACTACTATGGTACATATGCTTTTAGAAGAATGCTGTTTGGTTTATGTAATGCATCAGCTATTTTTTAATGATGCATGATGGCTATTTTTTATGATATGATTGAAAATTTTTTTAAAATATTTATGGATGATTTTTCTATCTTTGGATCCATATTTGATAAATGCTTGCATAACTTATCTCTTGTTTTACAAAGATTTGAGGATACTAATCTTATCTTAAATTGAAAGAAGTTTCATCTGATGGTACAGGAAGGCATGGTATTAGGCCACAAGATTTTATACAAAAGAATTGAAGTGGATAGAGGTAAGCTTGAGGTGATCGAAAAGTTATCCATACCGACTTTAGTTAAGACTATTAGGAGCTTTTTGGGGCATGTTGGATTTTACCATTGATTTATAAAGGACTTCTCTTTAATTTCTAAACCTCTATCTAAATTATTATGTAAAGATGTCTCTTTTCATTTTTTTGATGAGTGTTTGCAAGCATTCAACACTCTCAAGGAGAAGTCGATCACGGCATCTATTGTGGTAGCATCAGATTGGTCCCTATCTTTTGAGTTGATGTGTGATGCTAGTGACACAGCCATAAGAGCAATACTTGATCAAAGAAAGGATAAGATTTTTCAAACTATATACTATGCTAGCCACATTTTGACTGAAGCCCAATAAAAATATGCAACCATAGAAAAGGAGCTTCTGACAGTAGTATTTGTATTAGATAAATTTCATTCTTATCTTATTTTATCTAAAGTTATTATATACACCGATCATGCAGCTCTAAAGTATCTTCTTGCCAAGAAAGATGCAAAATCCAGATTGATCAGATAGATTCTTTTGCTACAAGAGTATGATTTGAAGATTAAGGATGAGAAGGGCATAGATAATTCAGTTGCTAACCATCTTTTTAAATTGAAAAATATTAGAGAGAAGGAATTAGATATTTGCTCTATCAAGGAGAAATTTTCAGATGAGCACCTCTATGCTATATCAGGTAGAACATTTTCATGATATGCTGATATTGTTAACTATCTGGTTGGTAAGGTTCTTCTACTTGATCTTTCTTTTCAACAAAAGAAAAGGTTCTTATCTATTGTTAAATATTATTTATGGGATGAACCCTTCTTGTATAAGTGTTGTGCAGATTAGGTCATTAGAAAATACATTTTGGAGGAAGAAATAAAGAAAATTTTGCACCATTATCATGACCGAAATGTAAGAGGACATTTCGGCCCAACTAGAACGGCTTATAAGGTTCTTCAATTAGATTTTTATTGGTCCTCTCTATTTAAAAACACTCATACTTATGTCTCTTCATGACCGCTGTCAAAGAACTAAAAATCTCTCTAGGAGACATGAAATGCCTTTAAACAATATCCTTGTGTATGAAATTTTTTATGTTTGGGGTATTAATTTTATAGAATCTTTTTCTAGTTCTTTTTCAAATCAATATATACTTGTGCCTATAGATTATATTTCAAAATGGATATATAGAAGCAGTAGCTTTTCTAACTAATGATACTAAGGTAGTTGTCAAATTTTTGAAAAAGCATATTTTTACACGTTTTGGCACTCCTAGAGCAATCATTAGTGATGAAAGTACATACTTTTGTAATAAATAATTTAAAAATCTATTAAACAAATATGGTGTCACTCATAAAATAGCTACCCCATATCATTCATAAACTAGCAGTCAAGTAGAGGTGTCTAATAGAGAATTAAAAAGAATTTTAGAAAAGATTATAAGTGCATTTAGGAAAGACTGGTCATTAAAATTAGATGATGCATTGTGGGCATATAGGACTGCATATAAAACACCTATTGGTATGTCCTCATTAGGCTACTCTTTGGTAAAGCATGCCACCACTCTGTTGAGTTAGAACATAAAGCATATTGGACCATAAAAATTCTTAACTTTGATATACAAGATGTAGGAAAGAATAGGTTGATGCAAATGAATGAGATGGACGAATTTCATCATGATGCCTATGAGAATGTCAGGATCTACAAAAAACGTACTAAGAAATAGCATGATAACCATATTGTAAAAAGAGAATTCCATGAGGGACAACAAGTTTTTCTGTATAGTTCATGGCTATATTTATTTTCAGAAAAGCTAAAATCAAGATGGACAGGTCCCTATATAATTACTAAGATATTTTTATATAGAGCAGTAGAGATCTTTGATGAATCAAAAGGTACCTTCAAGATAAATGGTCACAGACTGAAAAATTATATTGATGAAAGTTTTGAGAAGGAGAAGGAAGCATTCCAATTATAAGATCCAACCTAGAGGCTCAAGAAAGTCAAACTAAAGACTATAAATCAGAACCACTAGATAGGTTATTTCTTTTCTTTTTAGTTTTGATCATTTTTTTCTTTTATTTTTCAATAAATTCTTATTATTTTTTTATTACTTAGGTGTGTATTTTCAATTTTGCAGAAAAAAAAGAGAGCTCAAGCCAGTTCGTAAAGCTTCAAAGAACCAGTCTAAACTGATAGTATAGGTGTATTCTTTCCTATCTTTTATTACATCTTTCCTTTTTGTTTCTCCATTGAAATAATGTAGAATAAGTTGGGAGATAGGAAAAAAAAATTTTTGAAAAAAAAAATCTTTTTAAACCATGTGCCAAGAAGAAAATCTTAAGTAAGATAGACTAGAAAAAATGATAAAAGTTAGAAGTATTTACTAATGAATGTAACGAGTGAAAGAAGTAGATTAGTTGGTCAAACTTTTAGCAGCCTACTTAGGTTACCTAAAGACTATTAGCACTTCTAATTGTACATGCACACTAACAAAGCAAAATAGGTATTGATTATAAGGCCAACTAAGGATTCAATTATCACTGAAAATTGATAATTAATATACATTTGAATCAAGAAAATTTGAATTTAAGGAAAGAGCTACCTACCTAAAATAAAGTGCAAAATACAGAGTATATGTGGATTATCCAAAGCATAGTAATTGGATCTCTACACCTAGATCAAGTGTAGAGGTTCACGTCAAATGATAGAGGAAAGGCCAAGATGCTCAGCACAAAAAAAAAAGAGAAAAAAAATAAGGCAGTGTGAAAGCTACCTTAATTCATGAGTTTAAATTGGGAATATATAGAAAATTAATTAAAATAGATGATAAGAGAAGATACTTTTGTCCTTTAAATTAATACTGAAATGCTAAGTTAGTCATCACAAACACAAGTACTGTAGATTTTTAGATATACTCAAAGAAAATTTTTAATTGTACTGACTGCGAAATTGGCTTCTAAAGCTCAATGCTTAGTTAGTGGTATTTTTTAAACTTTTTGATCTTTAATTCTAGCTCTATTTTTGTGAAAGAGGATCTTATTGAAACATGATGATAAATAAAGCATTGCTAAGAGACTAGCAATGACTAAGTTGGGACGTATGATAAGTGTTAAAAATATACTAATAAAAATATTAAATTATAAAATAAATTAATTTATTTTTTAAAAAATAATACTTTTATTAATCTTATATAGGAAAGAAGGCTGTCAATAGGAAGAGCTTAATTTTCTGGTTCAAACGAAATAAATTTCAAGCAAAATAGACTTTAAACGAGCCTAGAATTAATTTTCAAAGAAAATAAATAAATATAGCCAACTGGTTTGGTTCAAATTAGCTCAGCAAATCGGCCCAATCGCTCGCTAAATTGCCAGCTGATGCCCTGCTGATGCATCGCTGACGTCAGAAATTTTTGCGGCATATAGTGGACCGCTATAGTAACAAGCCAGAGGCACGATGGGGATTTTGCATAGTGGTGTGCGCTCGGATTGGTTAAAAGCTTGACGGTCTATGGTGAACCTAGCTCACGATCGATCTACATGGGATAAAGGCTTGATCCGACGGTCGAAGGTGCTGGGATTTGATCGGACGGATTGGATTAAGGCACTGATGGATGGCAGATCTGGCAGTCGGTCAAGATCCAATGGTGGCTAGGGATTTCCGATTTTTAACTAAAGCTTTGAAGCTTTCTATGCGCTGGCGAATGGTCCAGATTCAATCATCAGAGAAGATCTGATGGCTGAGCTTAATTCCAACTTGAATTGGATTTTTAAAATGGGTTCTTAAATGGTTTTTGATGCATTGGATGCCGATCCAAAGGCCAGAAATTGCTAGAGCTCTCTTTGACTGATTTCAAGAGTTTTAAATCCAATTTTAATGGGATTTCTACCCAAAAGCTATTTAAAAGCCTGCTACCGAGGGTCTGAGGAGAGAGAGAATAGAGAGCCTAGGAACAGTAGAGAAGAGAAAGAGGAGAGAGGATTTGAGAGGAGATTTAAGAGAAAATCTGGGAGAGAGATAGAGAGCTAGAGGGGAGAATAGAGAGGGAGGTTGAGAGTTATTTTTCTTTTTTTATTTTTTTTTTCTTTCTTTTTCATGGTTCATCTTTGACATCCAGCATATTGATCAAGCGGCTCTTCGTTATCAAGTTCTCTACATCAAAAGCAACGGACGATTAATTTCATTAATAAATAAATTTTTGTTTGGATTTTTACATGCTTTTTATTTTAATTACTATTTTTGAATCTTTTTCCATGAACTAAATGTATTTTACTAAGGCTAAGGTGTAGCCACTTTTTTGATATAATATTCAGTATGATTTGCTTTTAATTTTATATTTTATTCATGAGGAGTATATAAATCTGTTCTTAATAATTTTAAATTACTAGCCATCTTTTAATTGATTTGATGGGCATAGATGATATGGATCAAGTATGTCTATGTCGATGCTTCTTGATTTATATACCTTATATCATGAATCGAATTAGAATTCATACGTATGTAGAAATTTTAGTATGCTTTGGATGCAGCATATTTTAATTAGAGAATTTCACAAAACTTTAAGCATCAGTATTTATTTAAATTATGCCTGGACCAAAGAATCGTTAATAAATATTAATAGTTTTGCTTTGCCTGAATGAAAGAATTGTGAATAACCTAGAAAACTCCATCGTCACATGAAATAAAATTAATCTAATTATCTGAATATTATATTGATTGAGTTGGTGAACCAATTGCCTTAGTAAGCTATTGCTCTTGAGTTTAAACCCTAAAAATTATACATTCTCTATTTTCTTATAATTTATTAATTTATTTCTTTATTTCTTTTTATTTTTATTAATTTTTATAAATCGATCTTCTAAATAAAGCTTAGGAAAGAATATTTTCAGTACTTATTTTTCAATCCTTTAGGGATGATACTCTACTCACTTAATTTATTACTTGATCGATTGGTGTACTTGCCATAGCTATAGATTAGCATACATCAATCGAGATATTATTTTTAATGAAAAATCTTTTCAAGGTACCAAGGAAAAGCAAGATGATGATGCCATTACTTCTATTGAGTTCTTTGATGCACGCGATGAGAAGCAAGTACATGTAAATGATGAGATAATTGATGATGAATTAGGCATAGAGTCTCCGCAATCATTTGGGAATGCTATCTCACTGGAAGTGCTGCCAATAGAGTCCGAGTGGCCTAAGAAGGTCATTAGACCTCCCACGAGGTATGATGATTATGTCACTTTTTTTTTCTTTCTACTAATCATGTTTGTGCTTATATTGCTTTGGCAGAGGAGGATGAGCCAATTTCATATTAGGAGGCTTATGAGTCCACCAATGCTGAAAAATGGCATTATATTATGAAGGAGGAGATAGAGTCACTTCGAAAGAACAAGACTTAGGAGCTTGTAGTTCTACTGAAGGGGAGGAGTCTGATTGGATGTCGGTGGGTCTATAAGATGAAGAAGAATACAGATAAAAATGTGTAAAGATTTAAAGCACACTTGGTGGGGAAGGTTTATACTTAGAAGCTAGGAATTGACTTTGATGAGATCTTCTCATCTGTAGTTCGTCTAACTACTATTTGGGTTATTTTAGTAATTGCGGCAATCATGGATCTGGAGCTTAAATAAATAGATGTAAAGACGACATTTTTGCATGATGACTTAGAGGAGAAGATCTATATAGCACAACTTGAAGGTTTTGTTGAAAAAGGCAAGAAGCAATTGGTTTGTCAACTGAATAAATCATTGTACGATTTTAAACAAGCATCAAGATGTTGGTACAAGTGATTTGATTCCTTCATTGTGAGTTTGGAATTTGATTGATTGAAGGTAGATCATTGTATATATTTCTATAGTTATGATGATGAGAGCTTCTATATCTTGTTGTTGTATGTCAACGATATGATGGTCGTGGAAAATAGCAAGAGTTCAATATCAAATTTGAAAACTCAATTGACTAAAAAGTTCAAGATGAAGGACTTAAGAGTTGTGAACCAAGTACTCGGGATAAAGGTGCTACGAGAGAGAAAGGATAGGAAGGTTTGGCTTTCACGAAAGGGATACGTAGAAAAGGTTCTACGATGCTTCAATATGCAGAATGCAAAGCCAGTATCTACCCCATTTTCTATTCAGTTAAAACTGTCAGCCGAGCAATCATCCAACATAAAATCAGAAAAGACTGACATAGTCCGAGTACCATATTTATCAGTAGTAGGAAGTCCTATATTTGCCATGGTGTTCACAAGACTAGACATTGCGCAAGCAGTGGAAGTTGTGAGCCGGTATATGACGAATCCAGATAGCGATCATTAGATAGCAGTAAAGTGGATCCTTCGATATCTAAGAGTGACTATTGATATTCACTCTATTATGGTTCTGTAGGTTTGGAGTGCATTGGATATGTAGATTCTGATTTTGTAGGAGATTGGGATAAGAGGAGATCTATTGCAGGCTATGTGTTCTCAATGGGCGGCGATGCTATTAGCTAAAAATCTAAGCTTCAGTTAGTAGTGGCATTATCAGCAACAGAAGCAGAGTACATTATAGTGGCACATGTATGTAAAAAAACTATCTTGCTCAAGAGGCTTCTTGGAGAATTCAAGATGAAGCAAGATGTAATAAGGATGAATTATGATAGTCAAAGTGCATTGCACTTGACGAAAAATCTAACTTTTCACTCTTGGATAAAGCATATTGATATTCGTTATCACTTTGTGAGAGATGTGGTGGATGATGATCTAATTTTACTGTCGAAGATTCATACCGATGCAAACTCAATGGATGTGTTAACAAAACCTGTGGCTCAAAAGAAGTTTAATTGGAGCAAAGCTTCTCTTGATCTTGAAGCTACATAAAGAGTGGGAGATTGGCAAGGCCTTCAGGAATGATTTTTTTGGAGTTCCGCACATGTCTTCAAGTAGAAGAATTGATGAGTTGAAACCCATATAAAGAAAAAAAGAAAAAAAAAGAAGCCCAACCCACAGCGAGCCAGGCTCGTAGCCCAGGCACGTGGCCTACAGCGCACATGGCCCAATAAGGCCTGCTATGCACGGGCACCCATAGACATGTGGCTCGGGTAGGCATGCGCATTGGCACAGCCCAAGCTCAGGCGGGCGCGCATGTTGGTGCGGCCCAAGCCCAAGCTGGCACGCCGTGCGCGCCCCGCACATGAAAATTCCATACGGTTCACGTGCAAGACATGGGTCGGCCACTCTTGAATAAGCGCGCAGACCAAGCGCCCATTTCCTTGGTGATTCATGCAATCCACCATGGAACGGCAATGTTTTTCAGACGTTTCTCTGATGTTTTTGTGCTATCTTGCTGCCAAAATGCCTTGCAACTTCGATCGGATGGTGGCTAAGCAGTTGGACTTCTACTTGAAGTTAGGAATTCATTTTAGACTTGATTTAGGCTCTTTTGAAGTCTTTAAAGAGAGGTCTGTCGACGGTGCATATGCATCTAGGGGAATTCAGAGATACATAAGGCCAAATAAAAAAAAGGAGAGAGAGAGAGCTTCTTGTAATATTCTTTCATAATTTTGTATTCTTTTTATGCTCTGGATTAATAGAAGAAACGTCAAGAAGATCTTGCTTATGGACATAGGCCAGTGACAGATTGAACCACGTATATTTGGTGTGTTTTTCTTTTCTCTTAATTTATTGCTTAATTATCTCTCCCTTTTTGCATTTTATGTTTGTTTAAAAATCTTTTCTTTATAAAATGATCTGTATTACCACTATGCTTTCATGCCGTGTGGATTGAGGTATGCTTGGTTACCCCTCAGCCAGTCGTTTCAAAGATAAGAATACAGAAGAATTCAAATCACCATCTCTCTCTCTCTCTCAAATCACTCACACTCTCTCTCTCTCAAATGTATGCCACCAACTTATCCTTCCTCAGTAGCAGAAAATGTCTATCTAGGGCCCCCACCTGCTTCCTATGTGCTTTTGTTCCAAATAGGAATTTGAAAGATCCACTTTCTTGAAATCCACTTCTGTACATACTCCTGCTTCCGCTGGATCTCACCCTATACCAGATTTAGAGTCCCCACAGCTGACGAATTCCAAAAGATGTGGAGGCATCAGAGTCTACATGCTAACTTCTATTATTAGCTAGATCACACCTTAAATCTGAACCCACTTTAAGAGTTCCCACAGCTGAGGAATTCCAAAAGGTTAAAAAGGCATCATAATCTGCATGCTAAGTTCTGTTATTCATGATAATTCACCTTGCCGCATTTCAATAAAAGGAATTGTCATCTTTATTTAATCTTCTAAACCAAACCCAAGAAGAGCCAAGTTATCTTTCAAATTGGTCTTAGGATTACACCTCAATTCAGTTTATATGCTTCCTTCAATTATATAGATGGATTACCTGCAGGCATGTTTAAGAATATAGATCTAAGAAGGGGTAGCTCACTCCCAGGAGATAGCTTTAGTTCACATATTTATTGTATGGTAGGGCTTATATCATCCATATTGTGACAGGGTCGTCTCAAAAGAAGCCCTATATGGTTGAAAAGGAATTATTATCTTCTAGTCTGCCACCTTAGATAAGCCTCCTAATTTTTCTGGCAACATATCAAGCATAAAATTACAGCAAAGAAAATGACAAGACTCCATAAGAATCTAATGAACAAGGTAAGGTATCTCCGGCTCCTTAACTTCAATGTATAATAGAAACACCTTTAAGTCATGTAAAACCATCTAATCCCATGCTATAACAAGGATTATAACACAAGCACTACTTGAATTTATGCAGCCCAACATGTGAAGTCCTCGCTAACAACCTTCTTAAAATGCTCTTCAATTTGTAACTGATAAGCTTTCAATCATTTGCTACATTTACGGCATGGTCTATCATGACCCTTCATGGCCTTCCTCAGGTATCATATATTTAAAGAAACAAGACTCTGTCAACAACCACAGGCTTATCCTTCCAGATAGTACAGAGTTATATATAATGGATAAATGGAAAGAACATAATTTCTTGCAGCTATAGGCGCCTATCTGTCTAGGTGTAATATCCATTTAAATGCCACGCAACATGCATGTAGTCCACCTTAGATGTTAAAACATCATCTCCATTATCTTTGGCTTCTAATTATCTGCTCATCCATTGAAATGATGATCCAGAAATTTATCTAAACATTTAATTAGTCGATGTTTAATATTTTCATTGTTAGTCTAGTTGATAGAGTGAATATCTATACCGCTAGATATACAATTACATGATGTAATGAATCGATCTTGTTTGCCTCTTTTTCTTTTTTTTTAATAATGTTCCGCTATATCACAGGGCATCCATAACATCAGAGATGTTTCAAGCTACGGGCAAACCTTGCCATGTTGTTCCTCAGCAAAAATTTCTATTCAAGCGAGGAGTACACATCCGGTCCATCAACCAAGAAACTCATTGAGACCGATCCTTGGGGAGTCCTTTGGAATTCTCTAAACCTTTGTTCATTGGATTCCCCCTTAACCGGGCTTCTATCAAAATTAATTTTGTTGCAAGTTTCTTCATGCTGAGGAGACCAAGGATAAATCATAATGGCTGGCGCTAGTCCTCTCCACTACGCTGCCAGTGAGGGACTCCAATGTGCTGCCTCGTTCCATGTTGGTACAACTGACACTAGTCTTGATGGGATTCACCGGTAATTGTAGCTTGGATCCATGCTGATGGTGTTTCTTCACATCGTTTGCTCCGGAAGATACAGTGTGCGCGACCTCTGCCTCACCTTCATTCTCCTGCAGACACGCCCTCCACGAATGCAATTTGGCGAACTAACTACCTCTTTTAACGGACCTTATTCTGGGACTAGCTACTACCTTGTTGATCTTTCGTTTTGAATCATCTAAGCTAAAATTAGCTGCTTGTTTCCTCCTCCTTTGGAGACTTTCCCTTGTTTGGACCAAGCAAAAAAAAAGAAAAAAAAGCCATATTTCATCAACTTCGAATTCTACTGTTCTAATACGAGCGATGGTAATTAAGCATGAACTGGACTCCACATTTACCATAACTTTCAAACAATTTGAAAACCATGTAGCTTCGTTAAACAATCAGGATCCTTCATGGTGCATGCTTTGCATGGAAGAAAGTTGTGAAGCTCTATAGATAGCTGCCATATCATCTGATCGTATAGATGGACAGTTGCCAAACATCCAAAAGCTCTGTACGGTATATCGCATGCAATGCAAAGTGACTACCGTAGCTTATTTAAAAGCCATCCATCTCCATAATTAGATGACGTGATAATGCAAATTGTGCACCGGAAAGACCTAAGCTTGAAATTAAGAATATATTTTTTTTCAAAAAATTTGAAAAATCACCGAAGGTAACGTTTATTTATTTATTTATTAGCACAGCATGCATGGGAAGCATAATTGCTTTCCCGCCTGCACTCATAGGATACTTGTTACACATGCGTGTTCTAACCGTAAGTAGCGGCCAAGCTTGTTTCTCATGTGAAGGTGATTGAGATGGGACTTGTTACAACGTGCTCGTTCGAGACCCATGAAAGCTGTCCTTGCGTGACCGATCCAGGTGCTGGAGTGGGGCTTCTGGCTCTAAACCGGATACGATAGCTCAGCTTCTCACCCACATAAGAGAAAGACAACTGATTAGCAGAAACATCGACTGCTGCACCACTAGGCTCATTAATCTGCACCGAGTAGACCGAGTTGGCCTCTCCTACATTCGTCACCGTCCTGTTAATGATCTTTGTTCCACCGGCTCCAAGAGTCAGCGAGATAGAGGGGTAGTTCAGTTGCTCTGCAGTCATTTGGAAGTGAGTAAAACAATTGATGGGACGACGGGCGATAATGGTGACTTGTGCATTCGAAAATCCTGTGCCACAAAGATAGGCGATATACTCGCTTTCATCGATGTCGTAAATAAGGCCTGGATCTGCCGCCACCGAAGGATTAATATGCCCAGCACCCATAGCGAAGTAACTGCTAGCAGGGCTGGTATCAGGGAATTGGTCAGTGATAAAATTCCCATCAAAATCTAGAGTGTATGCTGTCGTCATGATCGCCGACTTGATCGCAGCCGGTGTCCATTGTGGATGGATCTTCTTGAGTAAAGAAACAATCCCGGAGACATGCGGTGTTGCCATGGATGTGCCACTGAGAAAATTGAAAGTGTTGGTGATGCCGGTGGGATTAGGTCCAACCTCGACGGGCCATGCAGCAAGAATGTTCACCCCTGGTGCAACGATATCTGGTTTGATGATGCCGCGGTTCACCAAGCTCGGGCCTCTCGAGGAGAAGGTGGCGACGGCCGGATTCTGGTGGACTCCGAACATGGTTCCTTTGAATTCAATTGTTGCGGTTGGTGTGGGTGTTGAAACAATGTAATTTAGAATCCTCCGAGTGTTGTTAGAGTCCACGTGGACTGCCGGAAGGATATGGGGTTCTGCTGCGGTGGTGAGCGCTTGTAACTGATCGTTCATAACGATCATGGCGGCCCCTCCGGCAGCTTTAACCACCTGGCCCCTGCCAACGTTTCCTCCAATCGCTTGTCCCCAACACAAGACAATCATATCTCTGACGTAGAGCCCATTCAGTGTTCCGCACTCCCTGTAGGCCTGAATGCCACTGGCTCCTGGGTACACAATTGGCATTTGGTTGAGGAACCCACTTGGTTGGTAAGCAGATTCGCCATTCAATTCCGTGCCATCCCCAAGCTTCACCGTGGCTCGGATTCTTCGATCCGTTGTGGTCGCCCCAACGGTCAGGACCCAGGGGGCATCGTTGGCGATGACGCTCTCCTGTGGGCCCGAGTTGCCGGCGGCAGCGCAAGGGACTATTCCACGCTGAATTGCTGCAAAAGAGCCTAGGTTGACGCCTTCAAAGATTGGGAGAGAAACTAAGCCGAGGGACATTTGGAGCACATCGACGCCATCGGCGATGGCTTGGTTTATGCCGGCAAGGATATCACTCTGTGTGCCAGCATTATTGAACAACACCTTGTAAACGGCTATGTGAGCTCGTGGTGCAATGCCCACCGCATTGCCCCAGGCTTGGCCGAGGACATTGGCATCGGGGACCAAGCTCCCTGCCACTGTGCTCGCCACATGGGTGCCATGCCCGACGTCATCCAACGGCAAGGGGTTGGCTCCTCCTCTAAATCCCATGGCCCCGATGAGCTTATTGTTGCAGATCCCTTGGCGAAAATAACACCTACCCCTCCACTTTAGCGGCGGGGGTGGCATTCCATTGTCTTGGAATGAAGGGTGGGTGGGGAGAATCCCGGTATCGATCACCCCGACGATCACGCCTTCGCCGTAACTGGAGTTCCGCCACAGGCTCTGCCACCCATTTAGACCCAGCAAGCTCGGCGTGTACGTAATAAAGAGCTCGAACTCCTGGTCGGGGTATGCGTGCACGAACCCGTCCATGTCTTCCATGGCACGGACTTCCTCAGGGGTTAGCCTCGCGGCGAATCCACTCATGACGTGAGTGTAGGAGTAGACCAACCGCGGCTCGCCAGTTTCGAGGTGGGTGGAGGGGAGGAAGGACTCGTACCAGTTTTCCTGCTCTTCTGCAGAGAGGAAGTCGGTGCCATCGGGCTTTACTACATGGACAATGTAGATTGGAACGTTGCTAGTAGTGTTGTCTCTCGGCTCACCCACTATGGGCAAGAGCTGGCCGTGGCTGAAGAGAACAGAGGGGTCAAACATGAAGAGGATGGCCAGGAGGAAGAAGGGGGTGTGATTGGGCTTGGCCATTAGAAATGGATTGGTGAGTACAACGAGAGGTGGGGATGGTGTTTACATAGAGGATCTGGGAGCCCTACGTGATGCATTGCATGCATGTGCGCTGTACATACTTTGCTTTTGAGACCATGAGAGAGATGAGTTAATCATGGAGCATCAGGTGGCCCTTCGCTGTACGTACTTTGGAAGCTACATAGAAATGGACACTTGCATAGGGCCCGTGGGCCAGGAGTAAGCTTCAGTCCTAATCCAAGTTTTTAATACTCTTTTAGAGGTTTAATAGGGTTGAGTTATTTATGTAGTTTCATGAACATGCCACCTGTTTGGACGGTAGGGAAAGGATTGGGGCGAGACTGGACACTCTCCTGCTTTGGATTCAAAGCCCAAATATGGTTCCATATGCAAATTGGGATAGAATTATTATGAGCCAAATCAAATAAGACATCAATTATAGTAGAATCCAAGGAGATTTTTTGGCCATAATTATTGAAATAAGGACATCTCTAATGCAAAGAATAAAATGATACGATGCTCGATATGTGCATATCGTACCCAAGCTAGTGTTGATCAGGTATCCTGATATTTTTTTTTAATTATTTAAAGAAAAAAGAAAAGATCATTATTCCCATGCAACAACAACTTGGAAAATATGAGATGGAAGAAGCAAACATCAAATGAGCAATCAAAGAAATGTTTGCATCCTCTATCAATGTGTCAATAATAAAGAGAATAAAACTTAAGAAAAATAAGCATAGATAGTATAAGAACAATAATTTTAGATGACAGTCAAGAAGTAATAGCAAAAAAATCATTATGAAAATAATTTTTTGGCAACAATATTTTTAACTGTTAACTTAAATCCAATTTCAGATGGCTGTTTAAGAGCAGCAGTTTTAAACCATTATCTTGGGTATATCATGCAATAGTTATACAATGATTTTCAAATACTATTATACAAAATTTTACACATTAGTAGTGTTTTTTTTACCATTGTTGTCTATATATCTATGTGTAATGATTATCATAATTATTATCTATATCCAGTTATTTTTGCAATGCTAGAATAACTATTATATAAAGTATAATTTTTTAATTATGATTTTTATTGTGGATGAAATCCATCGATCAAGACGCATCCACTATTGGGATACATCCAAGACGATATGGCGGGGCTGTACCAAATATGAGATAAAACCACTAATTCGATCAGCCACATGGGCACAGTCTGCACCTGACATCCATGACTAACCATCTCCGCTCAGAGGAGGTGAGAGAGCTCTCTTCTTCAATGAAAGGCTAGACGTGGCCTCATGGTCTATAGAGCCAAACCTAACAAACCTACATATTTTGGCTAACAGCCTATGGGTGGAACATCTATACAAAAGAGGTACGAAGGGGACCTTCAGATAAGAATAAGTAACTCAAAAGAAGAGCAAATCCTAAGGGAGAGAAAAAGGGAGGACTCGCTCTACTCTCCAACTCTCACCATCTCTCTTTTTTCTCTTCACTGTTTTTAAGGCTCTGATTGACTTAAGCATCAAAGGATCTCCTATTGGAATATCCCCAATGTATGTGGACTTTCTTTATAAGTATCCTCCGGCATCGTGGATCGTAGGTGATCCCCAACTCCAACCACATCAACGTCTTTCAAAAGTTTTAGGATGACAGATTGGAGCTAGAGCAAGGACCAGCCTTTTTGGAAGAGAAAGAGAATATGCATGGTATGGATGAGAGCATAAAACTCTACCACCTCTTGTCGACGATCTATCCATCATAGCCCGAGTAGTGCTACCTGTGGGTTGGTTGTGGTGCAGCTTGCAACCATGATAGATCCACTATGTCCTGGTTCACCAGATTCAGGCGCTAACCAGTATGGTACAGCAACTCCAATAAATGATGGAGCTACAGTGACAACATGTGGAGCCAGACCCCTACCGAGTTTCCTCCAAATGCATGCAGCGATCTCACTCACCAAGCCCGGGGGCCATTTGTTGACAGTACTCCCACCATCCTTCTTCCTTTATAGTCCGCTCTTCCTCCCATCTGAATCTGAGAGAGGAGATGTGGTCGAGAAGCTCTCCTTCCACTGAAGATTCAACCCTGATCCATCTCTTGAGGCTTGGTAGATCCATACAGGAGGCAGAGCTCAAGAAGAAGGTCCAAGAGATCGAGCAACCCCTTAGCAAAGTTTCAAGTGGGCCTCATCGGGGTAACAATGGCTTTGATTTTAATTGCCAGCCACCATTCTCTAGGACTATTCTAGAGGAGTTGATCCGCCACCAATTCAAAGTATCCCAATTAGAGTCGTATGATGGCTTCACAGATCCTCTCGATCATTTGTAGGATTATTGAACCCTCATGATGTTGTAGGGCACCTTGGATGCTCTTCTTTGCCTTGCCATCCCCACCACCCTCAGAAAGTTGGCACATGTCTGGTATGTTGGACTATAACCTAGGTCCATATATCCACTTATTCGAGTAGCTTGATAAGCTGTTTGTCACTCACTTTGGTAGCAACGGGTACCGCCAAGAAACTTTGATAGCCTTTTCTTCCTCCAGCAAGAAGAGGGTGAATCACTGTGCAACTACATTGTGCGCTACAATACTATCATGCTCGAGGTGTGTAGCCTCGATGAATCGATGGCAATGTCAACGCTCAAGTGAGGTCTACAGAATAAGCACCGCAATTTCTTCCTTGATATGAAGTTGTAAAGGGATTACATTGACTTGCTGGCTCGAGCTTGGAGGTATGCTCAGCCAGAAGAAGCCTAAAAATTGTGCAGGCAAGCAGTGAGAAAAAGAAGACCTTCAGAAGATAAGGGACCGTGATGATCTCCGAGCACCCTAGATCGAAAGGGAACCTCTTCGACTATGAAAGAGCTATCAACCAAGGAGTTTGCCCTGGTGGTTTAATAATTATATTCCTCTATCCACCCTCTAACCTAAATTTTGATGGAGATTAAGGGTTGAGGGTATCTACGATGACCTAAATGAATGAAGTCCTTCCTGGGCCAAAGGAACAAGAGAAAATTGCCATTTCCATCGTGACTATGGCCATGACACCAAGAAGTGCTGCTAGCTTAAAGACGAGATCGAGACTTGATTCGGAGAGGCCGCCTTGATAGGTATATTTAAGAACGGCAAAGCCATGCATCCAACAAGGAGAACCATGACAATCGATCCACGGCTAGCATCATCAACACTATCTACACCCTAGTTGAGCTAAGGAGATGGAGCTAGGGGGACATGGCTCTCCTTTATGATCATCAAAGAAAGTTAACATCGCCATTATCGCACTACCGACGATAACTGGCCATAGTCTAAATATAACTTTGGTTTGTAATTGAAGTTTAACTAATATTTTATCTTACCATATTTCATGAAGGACAAAATTATTAACTAACCCAATGAGAAATCAGGTCCGAGAAAAGCTGAGGAAGTCGAGCTCTCTCAATTAAGCCCCAAATCTCTCGAGGGTCGGGGATCGACATTGAAGGCTAGGCCTACTGTAGCTAGGTGCGGCCCATTGTAGTCATATGGTACATTGATGATAAATAGCCTACTGTAGCCATAAGGATAATTCTCAAGAAATTCGCTATGGCCCATTGTAGCCACATGGCACATTGATAATAAACGGCCAACTATAGTCTTGGGGATAATTCTCTAGAGATCTGTTGTGGTTCATTATAGCCACATGGCATATCAATAATAAATAAATAGCCTATTGTAGTCTTGAGGATAATCCTCTGAGGACCTGCTATGACCTATTATAGACACATGGCCATTGATGATAAATGGCCTATTGTAATCTTGGGGATAACCCTCTAGGGATCTACTATGATCCATTGTAGTCACATGGCACATCAATGATAAATAGCCTACTGTAGCCTTGGGGATAACTCTCCAAAAACTTGCCACGGCCCATTATAGCCATATGGCACATTGATGATAAAGGACCTATGGTAGCCTTAGGAATAATCCTCCAAGGATTCACTGTGGCCCATTATAACCATATGATATATCGATGATAAATGGCTGATTGTAGCCTTGGGGATAACCCATTGAGGATCCATCATGACCCATTGTTGCCACATGGTATGTCGATGATGAATGGTCCACTATAGCCACATGGCCCACCAAAGCCATCAGGCCCATTGAAGCCAACTGGGACTAACCCTTCGGGGATCCCATGCCACCAGCAAAAGCTGGTGATGACAATAAAGAAGAGGCTAACCCTCCAAGAACTCTACCTTAAGAAAAAGAAATACTGGATGAAGTATCAAAGAAGACTTCAATAAAAAAAGTTCTTTATAAGAAAATTTGCTACACATTAATTTCAGCCAAGCAAGGCTCATTACAATAAAGAAAGAAAAATGTGAAGCTTGAGCTTGACCAACCCCATCAGAACACAAGCCGAGCCCCAGCCGATGCAATCTCCAATAGGGAGAGTAAAACTTCCTTTTTTATAATGAGCATCGGCCTCCATAAAAGGATATATGGGATGGAATGGAAATTTCCTCCATGGAAGCTCATCCACTTCCAGGATATTTCTTTAAAGAGGGCCTAAAAGAAATACTGGATGAAAGAAGAACCAGATCCTCTAGAAAGGTCCAAGACCTGATCGTGGAGGACGAAGAGTTAAGAGCCTAGATGGTCGCCGCAATGGCCTTATATCTGGGCAATGGGATTTTTCAATACCTCCCATGCCAGAGTGGGATGCCCATTGAAGTGCTCCTTTAAAGCATTCAACGATTGGTCGAAGGAAAAGAAAAATCCCCCAAGCCAGAGAAGGGTGCTAACAACCCTTTGACACTAGACAAAGCGGCACCACTATGATATTACTGTTGGAAATGTGTTCCAAAGCCAATCATCAATCTATTGATGGTTGGATCATACATTTATAATTGTATATGAATTATCAATTAATAAAAGTTATTTTCATATTTTTCATCATAAATTCTGTTGTCTTCTAATGAATTTCTGTGTTGTGATGAAATTCTTAGAACTATCTAGATTCGACAAAGAAGGATTTATCATTTAGTCCTTAAATAGTTCATGATCCAATGATACGTGGTTATTTAGGATGACAACGTTTATCGAGTATAGGTCATTGTATGCCATATAGGTTGGTTGTCCTTATAATCAAGAAGTATTGAAACATTGATATGGCATGCAAGTGAGATGTATGGATACATCTGCACTGAACGTGATCAACTCCTGGGCTTTTCTCCTGTCAAGATTAGCTCTGATGGAATATAAGTATAAATGTTCCTCCGATCTGAGATCACCACGGTGACTTTCAAGCAACTCACTATATTTTGATACCAGACTACCTAAATTTTTAATTCAGTAATGAAAGATTTTTGGGCATAGTCAAATACTTATGGAGTTGGTGCATGTATCAAGATAGAATTGACCACTCCTGATTTCAAAAGTTGTGTTCAATTATATTTTAATTTAGCAAAATCTTGATCAGAATAATCTTAGTAAGGAGTCATAAGACTAATTATTTTGAGATACGACATGGATGTATTTTCTAGGATTGACAGTCTAATCCTGAGTCATCTATTACATAGAGCTCATAGGGATGAATTATATGGTAACCATATTCGCATAGGTTCTAAATGTTGCGATTGCGATTATTCAATCTATTCGGATGTTGGATACCATTGCTAGATGGTCACTTCGATTAGTATAGAAATTGATTTCTGTGCTATCAGCTTAAGTTCAAACCTACGGAGTCACACATACTAGAGGTTCCTACCTGATCTGATGGCTGGTGAAGAGTCCCACTCGACTAGGACTCTATGGTCAAGAGTTCCACTGGACTAAGACTCTTCAATCGGGAGTCCTACTAGTTTAGGACATTGAGTCTCAATGTCTGAGAGTCTATGGTCAAGAGTCCCACTGGACTGGGACTCTTCGACCAAGAGTCCCACAACTCTAGGACTCTGAGTCTCACAACTCTGAAACTCTATGATTGAGAGTTGGAACTCCACAATCATGAGTTTTACTTATTTCGAACTCTGAGATTAAGAGTCCCACTGGTTTAAGACTCTTCGATCAAGAGTTTCATTTTGATGGGACTCTATTATCCGAACACCTATTAGATTTGGACTCTAATTTTATGAGAGATTTTATTAGTGATTTGATCACTAATTAACTCAATTTGATTGAGTAATTATTTTTGGTCCTAGTTCAATTGAATTGGATGCAGTCGGGTCTGATCCGATTAGGTCATTGGTTGACCTAATCGCCGAGGAGGTTTGAATCCTGATTTGATCAGAGGTTGGGCTTGATCAATTTTTAATTTTATTAGGATTTAATTAAGACTAAACATGTTGGATTTAAATTAGTCTAATTGGGTCTAACTTATTTTGAATTGGTTGGTTCAATTGATTCGTTTGAATTTCAAAGACTAGCACTACTACAAAAATGGCCGATGATAGTGCTTACTATGACAACGATTTTCAAAACCACTGCCATAGCTCCTATGACAGCGATTTTCGTTAACCACTATCATAGATCAGATCTATGGCAGCGATTTTTATAACCGCTGCTATTGGTCTGACATATAGCAGCGGTAAAATCGCTGCCATAGGTCCAACATATAGCAGCGGTTAACGAAAATCACTGCCGTAGATCGGACCTATAGCAACGATTATAAAAAATTACTGTCATAAATCAATCTATAGCAATGGTTCATTATAACCGCTGCCATAAGTCGATCTTATAGCAGCGGTTAGTACGAACTATTGCTATAATCTGATTAATGGTAGTGGTTAATTATAACTACTGCCATATATATATATTTTTAAATATTATATAATTTTAAAATTTAATATCCATCTTCATCGTTCATTATCTAAATAATTATCATTAGAGTATCATCACAAAAGATCGTCTCAATTCGATGGCCCTAGCTTCGTTGATAAAAAAAATTTGATTTCGATGACCACGAACGATGATGCGATGATCTGATAGATGAAGACCTTCGATGGATTCAAAAATCTAAAATAATGATCTCGATGATATTTATAGCGTACTATCAAAGTTTTACTTCAATCGAATATCATTATCTTGATCAATTTAGTATAGATTAGTTTCGACCGTTAAATGATAAATGATTGATCAAAGAACCAAACGATATCCAATTATGAGATAATTTTTTTTATAAATGATCTTGGCTACTACTTTAATCATTTTTTATGGTGTTGATTATAAAATTCAACTCATGAGATGAAGAACGATCTAAAAGTATACGTCTCCTGAAAAATATTCTGAAACTTCACTGGTTGTTATGCTCGTGCTTTTACAATATCTGCTTAACATGAATAGTTTATACGAAAATAATTTAAATTTTACTATCATTGCTATATAAAATATTTAAAATTATAATAAAGATTATTTAACTAAAAAATTATCTAATAATCGAATGCCGTTTAACCCTTTGATCGCTTGTTTCTAATTTAACGATCGAAATCATTTCATACTAAATTGACCATGATAACGATATTCGATTGAAGTGAAACTTTGACAGTATGCTATAACATCATCGAGATCATCGTTGTAGATTTTTGAATCCATCAAAGATTTTTATTTATTAGATCATCGCATCATCATTCATGATCATCGAAATCAAATTTTTTTGATCGATGAAGTTAAGGCCATTGGATCAAGGTGACCTTTTACGATGACACTCTAATGATAATTATTTAGATAATGAATGGTGAAGATAGATATTAAATTTTAAAATTATATAATATTTAAAAAAAAATAAAGAAAAAAATTATTTTCAACCTATAGCAGCGATTTTGGATAACTGCTACAGTAAATCTATGGCAGCGGTTCGATAATCGCTGACGTAGATCAATGGTAGTAGTTTAATAACCGCTGCTGTAGGTTAGATTAAAAATCTTCAAATATTTTTTTTTCTTTCATGTGTGCTCAATCTCTCTCGCTCTCTCTCTCTCCCCCTCCTCTTCATCATCGGTGAGGCTCCTCCCCCTCGATCGACATTGCCCCTCCTCCCCTCCCGACCGGCATCGCCCCTCCTTCCTCCAGCTGACGTCGCCCCTCCTTCCTCCTCGATCTATGCCGCCCCTCCTTCCTCCTCCCTCTCTGGCCCCTCATCTCCGGCCACCCCTCCCCGCCATCGGGCCCCCCACCCTCCATCCAATCCTCCTTCGGCCCCCAGCGAAACCCCTCTTCTGGGAAACATCCATCCGATCCTTCCTTGGCCCCCTACGAAACCCTCCTTCGGCAAACCCCCCTCCACCCTCGCTTGGTCCCCTGCGAACCCCCCCCCGCCCCTCCATCTAACCCTCCCTTGGTCCCCAGCGAACCCCCCTCTGACGAACCCCCATCCGACCCTCCTTCAACCCTCACAAAACCCCACCCCCCCACCACCACTATTTCGACCCTCCTCCGACCGAGGCGAAGCCTCCTTCGGCCTCCTCGTCACTGTGCCTCCTTCCCTAGCCCCCCATCTTCGATCGCCCCTGCTTTTTCTTTTTTTTTTTTTTCCGCTCTTCTCTATCTCACTATCTTGCTTTTATTTCGTAAGTTACCTCTAATGCCATCATCCTCCTTTAGCATCGTCGCTGGCAACCCTCGAAGCTTTCAGTGCGACTCGCTCTCTGTAGTCGCAAGTATATATTTTTTTAATTTTATAGTATTATTTATTAATCATGTATATTTATAATAATTTATAAAATATTTATAATAAATATTATAAATATTTATTATAAATATTATAATTATCTGTATGCCATAGTTTTTGGAGCGTGCCATGTCAACGGCTGTGGACTAGATCTATCAATGGGTTGAGTTCAGATCAGAACCTGAATATTTAAATTTGGACCCAATTTTAATTACTGTTACTAGATCCGAACTCAAATACCTGATGGATCTATACTTATGAGAGGAAGGAAGGGATCCGGCCTCACCGCCATCATTGGGAGGGAGGGGGTCTGGCCTCACCAATGAGAGAGATCGAGAGAGGAAGAGTGGGAGATCGAGAGAGTGAGAGAGAGGGAGGGGGTTCGGCCTCGTCGGCATCACTGGGAGGGATGGGTTTGGCCTTGCCGACAAGAAAGATCGAGAGAGTGAGAGAGGGAGGGATGGGGTCCAGCCTTGCCGACGAAGGAGATTGAGAGAGTGAGAGAGGGAGGGATGGGGTCCGGCCTCATTGACGAGGAAGATCGAGAGAGGGAGAGAGAAAGATCAAGAGATGAAAAAGTTAGGAGGGAGGGGTTCGGCCTCGCCGCCGTCGCCGGCGAGAGAGATCGAGAGAGGGAGTGATCAAAGGGATGGCACACAGCCAAGCCAGCTTAGATACGCAGTCGAGCTGGCTTAGGCCGTGATCGAGCCAGCTAAGGGAGGACCCTAGCCGGATGTCTCAAGCACGAAGCCGGCTGTCTCAGGCACGGAGTTGGCTCGACTTCCGAGCGAATAGAATTTGATATGTCACGATGTTATATTGATTAATATTCATTAACGTTGCAAGTCACGATGGCACCAAAATGCCATCTAGCTTTCACCCTTGCCTCTCGGTGGGTTATACGCAGTTCTGCATCTGAGGAGTAGTCAGAGAATACTTCATCTACCTCGATATTGACTGCTCAGGGACCTTCACTACCAGCATCTACTCCATCGATGGCATATACTCCATCGACAGCTGAACCTCTACCGTCACAGGCATCTGAGTGTACATTTTTATTATATTAGCACAACTTTATTTTTTATATAGTATTTATACACTTATATATTTACATAATGTATTTGCATTGCAGGTGCATCATCCAACCGGATATTTTACGATCCCACATGTATGGCACATGTGTGGAACCATCAGCATTAGGTGATGGTGCAGTATGATGCGGAGGGGACGTCAGTAGGGGAGACCACGCGGGAGATGCATTCCTTTTTTAGAGTACTTGTGAGGCGATCGGACATCATTTCCATAGAGCCCAAAGACTGGCGTTTGATGGATGTTGCCATCAGGGATTGGGTATGAGAGGAGATATGGATAAGTACATGCATCTTAGTTATATTTATGTATTTTATATGTTTACACTATATATGTTTGATTTGAATAATTTTGTAACTGATTTTTGATAAATTTGTGCAGAGGAGGTATGACTTCTCCGATCACGAGAGGGCTTGAGATGCCCGACTGAAGAAGATCGAGGAGTTATACCAGGGTTACAAGGTCAAGCTTTACAGAGGATGGCTCGAGCATCGATGAGATACTCTGGAGGAGCTTGTTCCTTGAATACAGGACTGTTCTCCGAGTCAGTGGAAGAGGATGGTTAGACACTGAAGGTGCCAGGAGTTCGAGGTAAAATTTTTAACTTTTGAATTTTTCAATATGCTTAAAATTTTATTTAAATATTTTTTAAATATTTATTATTTATTTGAATACTTGTTAGGCTACCTTCCGTTAGAACCAGAAGAATCGTGCAGTTTAGGAGTATACGCACACTCTAGGTCACGAGTCTATGACCAGTCATGTGCATAGAGAGGTAATTAATTTTAAATCTTACTAGATAAATTAAATTCATATTTTTTATCATCTTTCTAATAAATTTGTTCTTTGTTATAGCTGATGAGAGATGGAGTAATGTCTAGCCGTAGCGAGATCTTTCAATCCAGCCGTACGGACAAGATGGGTAGGTCGATGAACACCGCGATTGGACGTATTTTTATAAGTATTAAATATATTGGTATATATGATTAGTATTATAGTATTTTTTTATAAAAAAATATTTCAATTTATAATTACAGGATTAGTAAGATGCACTCGCGAGCAAGGGCCTGGATACCTTTGGGCCCCAGGACCATCTATCTCAGATCTTAGGACCTGAGCACTCTAGGAGGATCCGATGCAGGCCCGGACACAGGCCAACAAGTTACTAATTCAAGATGAGTGTCTTCTCACAGACTTTCGGTGTCGTCAGCCAGAATGAGCTTGAGGAGGCATTGGCACGGGCAGATCTTGCTGCAACGCAGGCAAATCGGGCTGGGGAGCGCATATCTCATCTAGAGGACATCATGAGAGACATAATATCGATGCTCAGCATGTGTTTTGGAGTCACGGGCTTCGAAAATATGTTGGCCCGCATTCCAGCCCAGCTCTAGCTTCAACTCCAGCTCCAGCTCCGACTTCGATTCCCAGTGATAATGACGACGATGATGATGTAGATTTAGGAGACTTTTGATGTATTTTATTTTTTTAAAAAAATATTATAATAAATTTTATTCGATAATAAAATTTTAGTATTTTAGAATAATTTTTATATTTATTATATTTTTTTATATTATATATCTATATTTATCAGATAAAATATATTAAAAAATAAAAATTTTATTTTTTTTAATTATTTAAGATCTATGGCAGTGGTTTTATAACCATTATCATATCTATGCCAACCGCTGCCATAGGTCTGGTGTCAACCGCTACACTAGACCTATGGCAGCGGTTAAGAAACTGCTGCTATAGATTACCTATGGCAGCAGTTATTTAATCGCTGCTATAGATATCCTATGGCAGTGATTACATAACCACTACAATAGGTCGATCTATTGCAACGATTTATAAACTGCTGCAATAAGCTATCTATGGCAGCGATTGTTAGAACTACCACCATAGAGCTACGGCGATGGCTGTAGTAGCAACAGTTAGAAAATTACTGCCATAGCCTATGGAAACAGTTACAAACCGCTACTATAGCCCTTTTTTTGTAGTAGTGTAGTTTGACTAGTCTTCTTTTCCTACGCCATTTAACCCATGCCCACCTAAAAATTTAATCTAATTCTCTCGTGACTTATTTTCCACATATAAAAGATCTTTTGACTAGGTCTCCCACATTCCAAATGGATAAGGTTTGGTTGTTATTTGTTTTAATTTGAATGAGATTCAAACTTGAATAAAAAACAACCTCTACCTTATCCATGCGCCATCCTTCTCTTGTGCGACACTTTTACTACACAAAAAAGGTTTCTCGTGATTCCTTTCCATGCTAAAAGAAGTTCACGCCTAGCCTATCTCACATCCCTTATGGATGGGATCAGATGGTTTGGAGGTTGAATTCAAAATGAGTTTGAATTTGGCCTAACAACCAACCCGATCTATCTCTCCACGTGGTGTCTACACTCTTTGGCACAAAAATAAATAGGAAAAATTTTTAGGATGTGAAAGAACTAATTTGAGATTGAGAGAGGACTTTCGTGAGCTTCCTGGTGCATGAGAAAAAGTTTGAAAAAATCTCATGAGGAGAAAAACCAGAGAAAGGCTAGCACAAGGTTTCAAGGTGCATTTGACCTAGGATTTTGACTTAGGACTTGGGAATCCATTTCATGAGCTACGAGTATCGAAACCCCACAAAATTTTGTAGAGAACCTCCTCTGCCTCTCTACTACATCTACGAGTGACCTAGAGCATCCATGAAGCCCATAGATAAGGATTGAAAGCATTCGATCAAAATAGTCCCTAAAAAACTCCGGTGTCGAGCTAGCACTCGCGTGGGAGATGATCAGGATTAGGAGCCTCGTGTGGATGATCCATAGAGGCTAGACACTTGTGTGGCTGCATCGTGACTAGAAAAACTCCTTGACGATGATTAGATCATGATGATCAACTATCCGCAAAAAGGTATGGTGTTCTGAACATGTAGATGTAGTAAATAGTTTACTACATAATTTTATTTTCAGATCTATTAATGTATGCATGCATATTATGTTTAGATCCTAATATGTAGGATTAAATAATTTAATATGATTAGTAGATAATTAATTATATTAATTATTTTTTTACTGCTTCTTTGTTATTTTTGAAAAAATTTTGAAAATAGCATAGCAAACCTTGCACTGTTTCCTTCAAATGGTATCAGAGCGAGATTCTTTAAACATGATATGCTTGCATATTTAGATTAATAATTTAGATTTAATCTAAATATTGATCTAATAATTAAAGTAATTAGATCTAAAAAATTAAAATTTAGATTGCACGAACTGCATGTTGTTCTGCTATAGGGTTTACTCCTATAGTGAAAAGGTTGTCCTGGTACGTTGCTGATCTATATCGTTAATCATGAAATTACTAGATTCGATCTAATATTTTTATGATATAATTATATTAGACTTTAATCTAATTTATGATTATGAATGCATAATTAGATAAAGTTTGATTCATGATTTCATGATTATGTAGTGTACATAGTTTCAGATTAAACCCTACAACTAGTATTATTTATGAATTGAGATGATTTAATTTTAAAATGAGTCGACTCAATTAGTGAACAATGCTAAATTATAAAAAACCTTTCAAAATTAAAAAATATTTTTAAAATATCAAATCCTAACCCTCAATCCATAAACTTAATTAAAAATTAAATATAATAATTTAGTATCTAGAATTATGAATTAAGACTCTAAGTTATTAATCATAAACTTATGGATTATTGGGTTAGCTGAATTAGGTCCATAAATTAGATTAGACCTAAGGTTAGTTAAAAGATGGACTAATTTAGAGTAATTGATCAAATCTAATTAAATGTTAATTTAGATTAGGTCAAGAACTCTATAGACTCAATTACAATAGTTGTAGTTGGTCAAGTCCATGCCTTTAACAAGAACCAAATGGACTTGATTCAAGGCTATGCGGTCGAATCCGAAATTACTAGGTTGGTCAAATTAAAACTAATGAATCGGATGGTGTCTAAGGTAAGTTTGGCAGTTTGATCAGTGGTTTTTAATTGGAAGCTACTCACACTGATTCGATCTTTGACGAGTTAATGACAGATCCTTTCCACTGATCTCACTAATGTGGTTATCCTGGTGAGTTAGATTTTGATTAGATCATTTGATGATTTGGACTCACCCATGTCTATTAGATAAATCAGTCTGACTGATTTAGGTGCTCCTAATGCTAACTTAGATTAGATCCTTTTTTTTTCTAACTTGGTGAAGTTAGTGGGAGTATTGAAATTGGCTCGCTGAATTTTTTTTAAATTGATTAATTAAATCTTCTAAAATTATTAGATTCTTAAAAATAAAATAGTTATATAGATAACTAAATCATAGCCTCCCATTAAGTTGAATGATAATAGGTTCATTAGTATAATGATCATTGGAGGCCCAAAGGCTTGGTGATTATTGACTAATAAAATTATCATTGATAAAATGATAATTTGATTAAGTCTTTCTGATGGTGGTTAGGTTAGCCGACCAAAGTCAGATCTGATCATTTATTGGTTAGATAAGATCAAATATGGTCATGTTAATGGTTGGACCTAATCGAACCTTTTCAGTGGAGGCCAAAGACTACTGATTAGATCTATAGGGCAAAATCAATATTACTAGAAGTTGTTTAGAGAAATAATTGATTTTGAATCTATCCATAGGTGCACTAGATTGACCAACCAAAGTTGGGCTCATGTGTAGTCTATGTGGATTCTAGTACCCACTAAGGAATTAAAGTAATTCCTTAAATTGAAGGTAGAGGCTATCAATTCATATAAAATAGTAGAAGGACCTTTAGACTAAAGTTCAAGATTTTAGGATTAATAATTCATATACTAATTAGGTTTGATTTTCTTTTTTTGTGCAACATGGCCACTAACTTATCGCTCTGATCATTGTTAGACCATGATAAATTAATTGGATCCAACTATGATAGCTGATATCGTAAGTTGAAAATCATCTTGGAGCATGAGTGGATCCTTTATGTGGTAACGGATCCAGCACCTGAGGAGCCAGCCCTGAATACTAGGAGAGCAGTCCGAGATACTTATCAGAAGTGGCTTAATGACCGCACCACCGTTCGATGTATAATGCTGGCAGCAATGAACGATAAGTTCAGCCACAGGTTTGAAAATGCCCAGTCATAGGAGATGCTTCAAATGTTGAACGACTCCTTTGGCATGCTGGATGATGTTGAAAGGCATAAAACAAGTTGTGCCATTTCAACGCTCGGATGCGAGATGGGGCCTCAGTCACCGATCATGTATTGTGCATGATCGAGATGATTGAGCACCTTAGCAAGTTGGGCTTTCTTTTACATGAGCAGCTCGATAAGGATGCGATCCTTAATTTCTTGTCCAAGTCTTTCCTTCCCTTCCTAACTCATTTTAGAATGACAAAGCCTGCAGTGAACTACCATGGCTTATTAGGGTTACTGCAGAACTTTGAGAAGGATCATCAACTCCATAAGGAGATAGTGAATGTAGTGGGAGGATCTTCTTCTGATTGTCAATCCTTTAAAAAAGAGAAGAAGAATAAGAAGAAGAAAAATAAGAAGGTGCAGCCGCATGTTAGGACGTCTGCATAGGGTCAGACTAAGAAGTGCAAGCCCGACCAAAACTAGGTAGAGTGCTTCTTTTGCAAGAAGTAGGGGCATTGAAAGAGGAACTATCATCTATACATTGCCTTCCTAGATCCGAACAGACTGAGGAAGAAGCAAGTGGTTGCTGGGCATGATAATTATATGATAACATCTTACAATTTTTTCTTATTTGATTCTACTGCCTGGGTATTAGATACTATAAGCCCTTATCATATTTGTAATTCTATGCAAGGCTTGTAGGTCAGTAGGAGATTTGATCAAGGTGAGAGATTTCTGAACATTGGAGATGGAAGACAAGTTCCAATTCTAGCTTTAGGAATCATGAACTTTGTAATCAATTCAAATAAAGTTATTCTTAATGAATGTCATTATTGTCCAACTTTCTTATTGAATATCATTTCTATAGACCTTTTGGCCATAAATGGTTTTGAAATATCAATAATTTTTTTTTTATAATATCATTTTGAATGGTGTTACAATTTTGATTGGACAATTGAATAATGAAATTTATTTACTTTCTATACCTGTTAACATGGTTCAATTCTCCGGTAAACACCCTAGAGTTAGTGATGTGTCTGATGTCTACCTTTGGCACTGTAAGCTAGGTTATATTAGCAAGAATAGAATTAACAGGTTAGCTCAAGAAGAAATTCTTGAGGTTAGTGATTGTGAGTCACTTCCAACCTATGAGTCCTGTCTTCTTGGTAAGATGACCAAGTCATCTTTTGCTAGAAAAGGTGAACGAGCCACTAAACTCCTGAGTCTAGTACATTCGAATGTATGTGGACCCATGAGCTCAAGTGTCAGAGGTAGATATTTCTACTTCATAACCTTCACAGATGATCTATCGAGGTATGGACACATCTATTTAATAAAGCATAAGTCAGAGTCGTTTGAAATGTTCAAACTATTTCGAAATAAGGTAGAAAAATAAATTGAAAAAAATATTAAAACTCTTCGATCTGACCGAGGGGGTGAGTATCTTTCAAATGAGTTTCTAACATATCTTGGAGAGAACGAGATTCTCTCCCAATGGACCCCTCCTGAAATTCCACAACATAATAGTGTGTCTGAAAGAAGAAATCGGATCCTATTTGATATGGTTCGATCTATGATGGGGTTTGCTAGTTTGCCGATCTTCCTATGGGGATATGCACTTTCTGAGTAAATTTGTTAATAAAATACCATATGAGATATGGATGGGGCGTAAGCCAATGCTTTCACACCTTAGGATTTGGGGGTGTTCGACTTACGTCAAATGTTTGATGACAGACAAGCTTAAACCTAGGTCTGATAAGTGTAGTTTTATAGGTTATCCAAAAGAAATCAAAGGATACTACTTCTACCTTGATGATGAGCAAAAAGTGATTATCAGCCTTAAGGCAGTCTTTTTAGAAAATGAGTTTCTTGGTGAAGGAACTAATACCTCTAAGATCGAACTTGGTGAAGTATGATAGGTGGAAGAATGGATACAAATTATTGAACTTGAGTTGGATCTGATTAGATCAGATCCAGAACCTATTGTAGATACATCCTTAAGGCGATTTGGTAGAGTACCACGTCAACCGGATAGATACTATGGTTTTCTGATCCGAGATGGGGATCCTATCAAACTCGATGAGAACGATCAGGACCCAATCACCTATATGGATGCAATGTAGAGATCCGACTATGAGAAATGGCTTGAAGCTATGAAATTCAAGATGGAATCCATGAAGGTCAATGATGTATGGACATTGGTTAACCCACCCGAAGAGATAAAATTCATAGGATGTAAGTGGATCTTCAAAAGAAAAAGAGATGTAGATGAAAAGATGGAGACCTATAAAGTCCATCTAATTGTCAAGGGGTATCGTCAACGTTATGATATTGACTATGATGAGATGTTCTCTCCAGTGGCAATGCTTAAATCCATTCGGATATGCTTGCCATAGCTGCCCATCTAGATTATGAAATCAGGCAGATGAATGTGAAAATAGCTTTTCTGAATGGAGAGCTGGATGAAGAGGTGTATATGATACAACCTGAAGATTTCACGTTCATAGATGAGTCTGAGGTGTGTAAACTTTAGAGATCCATTTATGAACTGAAGCAGGCATCTCGAAGCTATAACATACGATTTGATAGAATAATCAAAACGTATGGCTTTGTTAAGAACAAAGAGGAGCCCTACATATACAAGTGGGCTAATGATCCAGCAATAGTATTCCTAGTATTGTATGTGGATAATATTCTCTTAATTGAGAATGATATCCCTACATTACAAGAAATAAAGATCTGACTGTCATCACAGTTCTCTATGAAAGATCTGGAAGAAGCTCCCTACATCTTAGGGATAAAGATCTATAGAGATAGATCTAAAAGATTGCTTGGATTGTTCCAGTCTACGTATATTGACACTGTGCTGAAATGATAGTATGAAGAATTTCAAGAAAGGCTATCTACCGATAGGCCATGGAATTTCTCTTTCAAAGAAGGATTGTCCAACAATACCTCTAGATAGAGAGCATATGAATAGAATACCATATGCTTCTGCAGTGGGTTCTATAATGTATACCATGACATATACACGATCAGGTGTGGCATACTCACTAGGTGTAGTGAGTAGATACCAATCTAATCCAGGAGAGAATCACTGGAAGGTTGTTAAAACCATCCTAAAGTATTTAAGAAATACTAAGGACCAGTGGCTTGTATATGATGAATCGAATTTAAAACTTATGAGGTTCACAGACTCCAATTTTCAGTCTGATTATGAAGATAGCAAGAGTGTGTCAGGATATATATTTACCCTTAATGATGGGGCCATTTGCTAGAATAGTTCCAAATAACACACTATGGCCGATTCAGTTTGTGAGGCGGAGTATGTCGCTGCATCAGATGCTGCCAAAGAAGCGGTGTAGCTAAGAAAATTCATCATCAAGCTCGGAGTAGCATCCTCCTTTGATGGTCTAGTTCTGCTCTATTACGATAGCTCTGGAGCCATTGCTCAGGTAAAGGAACCAAAGGCACACCAGCAGACGAAGCATATTTTGCATCACTGCCATCTTGTCTGAGAGATTATGGATCGAGGTGACGTTGACCTTCAGAAGATCGATGAAAAGAAGAACCTGGCCTACCCATTCACTAAGCTATTGTGGTAAAGGAGTTCGATGACTTTAGGTCGAAGATAGGCATTAGATACTGCATCGATTGACTTTAGTCCAAGTGGAAGATTGTTGGAAATGTGTTCCAAAGCCAATTGTTAGTCTGTTGACTATTGGACTATACATTTGTAATTGTATATGAATTATAAATTAATAAAAATTATTTTAATATTTTTCATCATAAATTTTGTTGTCTTCTAATAAACTCCTATGTTGTGATGAAGTCCTTAGAACTATCTAGATTTAGCAAAGAAGGATTTATTGTTTAGTCCTTAAATAGTTCATGACCAAATGATACGGTGTTACTTAGGATGACAACATTTATCGAGTATAGGTCATTGTGTGCCATATAGGTTGGTTGTCCTTATAACTAAGGAGTGTTGAGACACTGATATGGCATGCAAGTGAGATGTATGGGTACATCTGTACTGAACGTAACCAACTTTGGAGCTTTTTTTCTGTCAAGATTAGCTCCAATGGAATATGGATATAAATATTCCTCCGACCTGAGATCACCACGGTGACTTCCAAGCAACTCACTGTGTTTTGGTACCGGACTATCTGAATTTCTAATTCAGTAACGAAAGATTTTTTGACACAGTCAAGTACTTATGGAGTCGGTGCGTGTATCAAGATGTGATTGACCACTCCTGATTTCAAGAGCTGTATTCAATTATATTTTAATTTAGTAAAATCTTGGCCAGGATAGTCTTAGTGGGGAGTCACAGAATTAATTACTTTGAGACACGATAAGGATGTATTTTCTAGGGTTGACAGTCTAACCCTGAGTCATCTATTACATAGAGGTCATAGGGATGAATTATACGTTAACCATATTCGCATAGGTTCTGAATGTTGCGATTACGATTATTCGACCTATTTCGACGTCGGGTACCATTGCTAGATGGTCACTTCGATTAGTATAGAAATTAGTTTCTGTACTACCGACTTAGGTTTAAACCTACGGAGTCACATACACTAGAGGTTTCTATCTGATTTAATGGCTGATGAAGAGTTTCACTCGACTAATACTCTGTAGTCAAGAGTTTCACTGGATTGGGACTCTTCGATCGGGAGTTCTACTGGGTTAGGATATTGAGTCTCAATGTCTGGGAGTCTGTGGTCAAGAGTCCCACTGGACTGGAACTCTTCGTCCAAGAGTTTCATAGCTCTAAGACTCTGAGTCCTACATGTCTGGAACTCTGTGATTGAGAGTTGGGACTCCACAATCATGAGTTTTACTTATTTCAAACTCTTGGATCAAGAGTCCCACTGGTTTGGGACTCTTCGATCAAGAGTTTCATTTTGATGGGACTCTATTGTCCGGACATCCACTGGATTTGGACTCTAACTTTATGAGATATTTTATTAGTGATTTGATTACTAATTAACTCAATTTGATTGAGTAATTATTTTTGGTCCAAGTTCAATTGAATTGGATTCAGTTAGGTCTGACCCGATTAGGTCGTTGGTTGACCTAATCACCGAGAAGGTTTGAACCCTGATTTGATCAGAGGTTGGGTTTAATCAATTTTTAATTTTATTGAGATTTAATTGAACCTAATTAAGCCTAAACGTATTAGATTTAAATTAGTCTAATTTGACCTAACCTATTTTGAATTGGTTGGTTCAATTGGTTCAAATTTGAATTTCAAAGACTAGTTTGACTAGTCTTCTTTCCCTATGCCATTTAACCCATGCCCACTAAAAAATTTAATCTAATTCTCTCGTGACTTATTTTCCATGCACAAAAGAGCTTTTGATCAGGTCTCCCACATTCCAAATGGATAAGGTTTGATTGTTATTTATTTTGATTTGAATGAAATTCAAACTTGGATAAAAAACAACCTCTACCTTATCCATGCGCCACCCTTCTCTTATGTGACACTTTTGGTACACGAGAAAAAGTTTCTTGTGATTTCTTTCCATGCCAAAAGAAGTTCACGCCCAACCTATCTCACATCCCTTGTGGATGGGATCAGATGGTTTGGAGGTTGAATTCAAAATGAGTTTGAATTTGGCCTAACAACCAACCCGATCTATCTCTCCATACGGTGTTTACACTCTTTGGCACAAAAATAAATAGGAGGAATTTTTGGGATATAAAAGAATTGATCTAAGATTGAGAGAGGACTTTTGTGAGCCTCCTGGTGCATGAGAAAATGTTTGAAAAAAATCCCATGAGGAGAAAAATCAGAGAAAGGCTAGCGCAGGGTTTCAAGGTGCATTTGACCTAGGGTTTTGACCTAGGATTCGGGAATCCATTCATGAGCTACGAGTGTCGAAAGCCCACAAAATTTTATGGAGAACCTCCTCTGCCTATCTACTATGTCTACCAGTAACCCAGAGCATCCATGAAGCCCATAGATGAGGATTGAAAGTGTTCGATCAAAACGGCCCCTGAAAGACTTTGGTGTCGAGCTAGCACTCGCGTGGGAGCTGATCATGATCAAGAGCCTCATGTGGACGATCCCTGAAGGTCAGATACTTGTGTGACTGCATTGGGACCAGTGGAACTCTTTGACGATGATCAGATCACGGCGATCAACTATCCGCGAAAAGGTATTGTCCTCTGAACATGTAGATGTAGTAAATAGTTTACTACATAGTTTTATTTTCAGATCTATTGATGTGTACATGCATATTATGTTTAGATCCTAATATGTAGGGTTAAATAATCTGATATAATTAGTAGATAATTAATTAGATTAATTTTTTTTTTACTGCTTCTTTGCTATTTTTGAAAAATTTTTAAAAATAGCATAGCAAATCCTGCACAGTTTCCTTCAATTACGGCAGATGGGGCCAAGGCAATGCTAATCCCAAGTGGCATAATCCTCATTTATAAAGGGGGAGGAGACCTAGGCACATTCAAATGTTCCACTGATCGAACGATAGATGTCACCACTCGAAAGACCTCAGGCTGCACCTTCTAGAAAGTAGGTACCGGCGATTAATGCAAAGCCCTATCAAGTCTTTAGATTATATGATTTTCTACCACATGGTTCCAAGATGAATCATTTTTTTTCATCCATGGAAAATGATACAACACTAATTAACATCTGGCATCTGGTGCATGGATGAACTCACAACTCTTGAAGGCTTATTTGCTATATATTGACGAAGCAAAAGCTTTGGACAACACCAAGTGAGACTTCAACTTGGGTGTGGAACCAATTTGGCTGACCCATTCGAGCTATTCGAGCCTTTGACCAAGGCAAAGAGCCAACCAACACTAATGTCATAAAGAAACAAAAGCCTCTAATAAGAGGTAAATATGCTAAAAATATATTTTCATTAACTTAACATTTTTATTTATAGAGAAGTATCAAAAAAGAGGTACCAAAAGACAAGTACAAAAAGGATGAAGGCCTAGTCTTTATCCCAGTAAAATGCTCCGACTTCTTCATCACTATTCCCAGGGTGGAGATGCCTTAGATTCAGCTTGGGGACTATGTACTATAGACGGGTCTTGCAATCCTCAAAGCCCTAAATAGAACTAACGACTAATGGTTCAACAACTTCCTTCTCAAAGTCCACCGAGGCTTTCTACTCTTCCATGCATTGGTATCTAACCTCGGTAGGGATCCATAGTGAGGCACCCAGAAGCCCCCCACTACCCCCGAGCAATGAAGGGTTCACCCCGAGCTTTGCCGCCCCTACAGTGGGAGATGGAGCCCAACTCGACAGAAGAGCTTGGAGTAACTCCGAGGTAGCTAAAGCAGTAGAAATAGGAAGCTCTGACTAGACCCTCCTAACCCTTATGGACGAGAACTCGTTGCGAGAAGAGCCCATCTTTTTTTTCACTGCTTGCTTGATGGATTGCGCAGATGGCTTCATGATCATATGACAATAAAGGGAAGAAAAACTTTCTCTGACAACTATAGTTACGACCATCAGTTGGGTGGCAGAAAATCCTATCGGATGTGTATTCTATTTATATAGACCTCTAATAGCATGGATCCAATCATTAAATCGCTGTATGATAAGTGTTATAAATATATTAATAAAAGTATTAATTTATAAATTAATTTATATTAATTTTTAATAACTAATATTGCTTTTATTCTTTTGTAGAAAAGATGATCACCAATGAAAAGAGCTTGATTTGCTGATCAAAATGAAGAAAATTGGGAGCAAAACAGACTTAAAATGAATCCAGACCAATCCAAATCGAGCCAAAATGGTCTAGAAAAGCCATTTTAAAGCCCGTTGGTGCATCGTAAACTGACCAACCGGTCCACGAGAAGGCGTGTAGACCGCATGCATGCAAGTGACAGTAAATGCGTGGACCCTTAAAGGGTCTACGAATTATTTCATGCAGCGTACAAGGGTATAACAATAATTTTGCATAGCATGGCGGGGTGCGATTAGCGCGGTCTTTGCATGGCCTGGATTGTGATCAGCTCACATGGGCAGATGGCTACAATCAAGGCATGATCGTGCGGCTAGAAGAAGAGGCGGTCAAGATCCAATGGCTATGGTGAATTCTGGTTTTAATTTGATAACCCATGCCTCCTTCAGCGCTATCCAATGGTCAAAAATCCATCTTCAGCTAGATCCGATGGCTGTAATAAATGCCAACTTGATCTGAAAAATAAATTAGGGATTTTAAGGCAATTATAAGCCATTCGATTCTGATCTAAGGGCTGTGGTGATCCAAGGAGTTCTAGGAGCATTCAAAGACCGAGTTTGAGCCAAATTAATCCTTTTCAAGCGGACTTTGACCCAAATTTGATCCTTTAGCCTATTTAAAGCCTGCTGCTGAATAGAAGGCATGAAGAGTAGAACAGAGGGAAAAACAGAGGATCTGAGAGATAGAGTAGCAGAGCCATAGAAAAAAAATAGAGGGAGGCTGAGAGTCTTTTTTTATTTTTTATTTTTCTTTCTTCTTTCTTTATTTTCTTTTCTTTCTTCCATCTTTCATCACCTAACCCAAGCAGTAGTTCTCTTCATCATCAGATCTTCTCCACATCAAGAGCAACAGTCGACAAAATTCAGCAACAAGTAGTTATCTATTTAAATTTTTTCATATTTTTTATTTTATTTTTTATTTTTATTTTGTTTATCATGAACTAAATTTATTTTACCAAAACTAAAGTGTAGCCACTCTTTTGATGCAATATTCAATATGATTAAATTTTAAATTTAAATTTTATTCATGAGAAGTATATAAATCTATTCTTAATGCTTTTAGATTATGGGTCATCTTCTAATTAATTTGATAGGCATTGATGATATGGACCAAGTACATCTCTATCGATGCTTCTTGATTTATATATCTCATATCTGAATTGAATTAAGATTTTTATACATGCGATAATTTTAGTATGCTTTGGACACAATATTTTTTAATTATAGAGTTTCATAAAACTTAATGCATCAATATTTATTTAAATTATACCTGGACCGAAGGATAGTTAATAAATATTGATAGTTTTGCTATGCCTGAACCAAAGGATAGTGAATATCTTAGAAAACTCCACCGTCACATAAAATAAAATTAATTTAATTTATATGATTATTAAAATATTATATTAATTAAGTTGGTGAATCAATTGCCTTAGTATCCTACTGCTTTTGAATTCAACCCTAATAATTAGATCCTTTTTATTTTCTTATAATTTTCTTAATTATTATTTTATTTTATTTTTTTTATTTTTTATAAATTAATTTTTTAAATAAAATTTAGGAAAGAGTTTTTCAGTACTTATTTTTTAATCCTTTAGGAATGATACTCTACTCATTCACTTTATTACTAGATCGACTGGTGTACTTGCCATAGTAATAGATTAGCATGCATCAAGTTTTTGGCACCGTTGCTGGAGATTATGTTTAAAATAATATTAAAATTTTGATTCTTGCTTTACTTTAAAATTTTATTTTTAATTTTAATTTAATTTTTATTTTTAGATTTGTATTCGGTGTATGACATGTACTGGACATAGTAGCTTAGTATCTTTTGATCTAAAAATAGAGAGGACTATCAAAAAACTAAATCAAGAAAGAAACATGATAGTCGAAGACCCTAATGACGTCAATCTGGGATTAGATATGGTGGCATAAGGATGATAAGAAGCTGTTTAAGTGGCACATTATCCATTAAATGATTACATCACACCATCTGTAGCCGACGTAGCTTCGAGCATCAGGAGATAATTTGTGCGAGCAAATAACTTTAAAATAAAACTGACAATGATTTAGATGATTCAATCAACTATCCAATTTAGTGGATACGTGCATGATGATTCGAACATCTATATTTCTTATTTTCTTAAACTCTGTGATACTTTTAAAATCAATGAGGTGTCAGATGATGCCATTAGGTTAAGATTATTTTCTTTTTTTTATGGGATAAAGCTAAAAGTTGGCTTCACTCTTTTTTTGCAGGTTCTATCACTACGTGGGATAATACTTTCCATCTTTCAAGACTACAAAGATACGCAATGATATTACTTCTTTTGTGTAGATGGAGATGGAGTTGCTATATGAGGCTTGAGAGTGTTTTAAGAAACTACTGAGGAGATGCCCACATCATCAATTATTCATTTGGCTTCAGATACAAATTTTTTAAAATAATTTATCTTCTACTAATCGTTCTATGATAGATGCAGCAACAGGAGGTACCATTATTGCAAAATAGAGGAGGAAGCATTTGATTTAATTGATGAAATGATATCAAATAGCTACTCGTGGCAAACAGATCGCATGATACTGAGAAGACCAGCAACTGTGCATAGAGTAGATAGCATCCCGACTTTATCAGCTGTGATTGCAGTCTTTCGAGCTGAACTCAACAATATGAAGGGAGCAGCTATGCATGCATGTATAAAGCATCACTTGTGAACTATGTAAAAGAAGACATGATACAAGCAATTGCCAGATAGGTAATTCTTTTTTTAAAGCCTCTGATACAGTTAACTATCTTGGTAATTTATTCAAACCATAGCAAAATAATTCCTACACCAATACATACAATCAAGAGTGGAAGAAGCATCCAAACTTTTCATGAAGTAATCAAAATATAGCACAACAGCCACCTCCAGGATTTCAAGTACCTGAAAAGAAGCCCAACATGAAGGAGCTGATGATTAAATTTAAGCAAAATCAAGAAGCAGCTATGAGGAACTTTGAGAACAAATTTATTCAGAATCAAGAAGCAGCCATGCGAAATTTAAAAACCAAGCTAGGCAGGACCAAGCAGCTGTTATTCGGAACTTGGAGATGCAAGTTGGTCAAATGGCCAAGATAATCTCTAGGAGACCACAAGAATCCTTGCCTAGCAATATGAAGACCAATCCAAGGAAGCAAGTCAATGTCATTACATTGAGAAGTGGTAAAGAGTTGGAGCCATATTAGAAGAAAGAGATTGATGAGAAAACTACAATACAACCAACTAAAGTTCATCAGTCATCAAAACAATCAGCAGATGGATGGTCTTTGGATATAATATTTGCCGATCCAAACGTGAAGCCCTATGAACAGCCACTACCATTCCTAAAGAGACAAACACAACATCCAGATAAGAAATTCTTAAACTATTTTAAAATTTTAAAAAATTTACATATTAATATTCTTTTTATAAATGCTATCACTCAAATGCTCAGGTATGCTAAGTTTCTTAAAAAAATTCTAACCAATAAAAAAAAGCTGAAGTAGCATGAGATGGTAAATTTAAATGAAGAATGCTCAGTAATACTTCAAAATAAATTACCATAGAAGCTAAAAGATCCAAAAAATTTTACTATCTCTTGTATTATTGGTAATTTGAGTTTTGATAAAGTTTTATGTGATTTAGGAGCAAATATTAATCTCACGTCTTTCTCTATTTTTAGGAAGCTAAGTCTAGGAGAACCAAAGCCTACTACTATCACTCTTCAGTTAGCCGATAGATCCATCAAATATCCAAGAGGTATAGTAGAGGATGTCTTAATAAAGATAAATAAATTTATTTTTTCTATTAATTTTATTGTTCTAGTCATAAAGAAAACTATGATATACCTTTATTTTAAAGAGATACTTTTTAGCTACTGGAGAAGCTTTAATAGATGTTCAATAAGAAAAATTAATTTTTAGAATCCAAGATGAACAAGTTACTTTTAATATTTTTAAAGATACTAAACATTCCAATGATAATCAAACTTGTTTTTAAATTGATGTTATTGATAAATTAGTATATGAGTATTCTTTAGAAAATAGATTTGAGGATCCTATCGAGGCATGCATTATGAAATCAAAAAAGGGTTTGGCTAAAAATGAAAGTATACCTATTGAAGTAACACCAGATTGATCTTATTTAAGAGCCCTAAGAAAGTCAAGCTGAAGACTATAAATCGGAACTACTAGATAGGTTATTTCTTTTTCTTTTAGTTTCGATCCTTTTCTTTTATTTTTTTTGTAGTTTCTTGTTGGTTTTTTATTGCTTTGGTGTGTGTTTTTATTTTTGCAGAGATAAATGAATGAGAGCTTAAGCCAAGTTTGCAAAGTTTCAAGAAACCATGCTGGACCAATAATATATTAAAATAAGTATATTCTTTTCTATCCTTTATTGCACCCTTTACTTTTTCTTTTTCTATTGGTATAATATTGATTAAGTTGGGGGATAGAAAAAAAATTTTATTAAAAAAATTATTTTTAAAAAAAATTAAATTTAAATAATTTAAAATTTAAAAATTAAATCATGTGTCAAAAAAAAATCTTGAGCAAGATAGATTAGGAGAAGTGAAAAAGTTAAAAAGTATTTATTAATGAATATAGCAAGTCAAGAAGTAGACTAGTTGGTTAGATTTTTAGTGGCATACTTAAGTCATTTAAAAACTATAAGCACTTTTAATTGCACATACACACTAACAAGGCAAAGTAGGTGTTGATTATAAGATCAATTGAGGATTCAATTATTACTAAAAAATAATAATTAATATATATTTTAATTAAAAAAAATTAAATTTAAGAAAAGAGCTACCTGCCTATAATAAAAGTGCAAAAAAATAAAGTATGTATGGATTGTCCGAAGCTTAGTAATTGGATATCTACACCTAATTAAGTATGGAGGTTTACGTCAAACGGTGGAGGAAAGGTCAGGATGCTTAGCAAAAAAAAATTAGGCAGTGTGAATGCTACCTTAATTCATAAGCTTAACTTGAGAGTGTATAAAAAATTAACAAAAATAGGTGATAGAGAAATACATTTGTCCTTTAAGTTAGCACCAAAATGCTAAGTTAGTTATCACTAATATAAGTGCTGTTGGTCTTTAGATATACTCTAAGAAAGTTTTTAATTATACTAACTACGAAATTTGCTTATGAAGCTCAATACTTAGTTACTGATACTTGCTAAATTTTTGGACTTTAAATCTATATCTATTTTTGTGAAAGAGGATCTTATTGAAACATGGTGATGAAGTAATATTAAATAATGTATTGCTAAGAGACTAGTAATGAGTAAGTTGGAAGATATGATAAGTATTATAAATATATTAATAAAAGTATTAATTTATAAATTAATTTATATTAATTTTTAAAATTAATATTATTTTTATGTTTTTGTAGGAAAGATGATTATCAATGAAAAGAGTTCGATTTGCTGATCAAAATAAAAAAAATCGAAAGCAAAACGGACTTAAAATGAATTCACAATAAAGATTTAAAGAAAGCTCAAAATTTAGGCCAAATTTCAGTCCAAATCGATCCAAAAATTAAGCCAAAATGGTCCCAAAAAATCATTTTTAAGCCGGTCGGTGCATCATAAACCAACCAGCCAGTTCACAAGAAGGCGCAAACCGCGCGTGCGTAAGTGACAGTAAATGCGTAGACCCTTAAAGGGTCTACAAATTATTTCACGTGGCGTATAGGGGTATAATAATAATTTTACATAACATGATGGGCTGCGATTGGCGCAGTCTTTGCAAGGCCTAGTTCGTGATCAGCTTACATGGGCAGATGGCTATAATCAAGGCATGATCGTGTGGCTAGGAGAAGAGGCGGTCAAGATCCAATGGCTATGATGAATTTTGGTTTTAATTCGATAACCCAGGCCTCCTTTAGTGCTATGCAATGGCCGAAAATCCATCTTTAGCTAGATCTGATGGCTATAATAAATGCCGACTTGATCTGAAAAATAAATTAGGGATTTTGAGGCAATTATAAGCCATTTGATTTTGATCTAAGGGCTGTGGTGATCCAGGGATTTCTAGGAGCATTCAAAGACCGAGTATGAGCCAAATTAATCCTTTTCAAGCAGACTTCGACCCAAATTTGATCCTCTAGCCTATTTAAAGCATGCTACAGTCGAATAGAAGGCATGAAGAGCAAAACAGAGGAAAAAATAGAGGATCTTAGAGAGATAGAGTAATAGAGCTATAGAAAAAATAGAGAGAGATTGAGAGTGTTTTTTTTATTTTTTTTCTTTTTTTTATATATATTTTTTTATTCCATCTTTCATCACCCAACACAAGTAGCAGCTCTCTTCGTCGTCGGATCTTCTCTACATCAAGAGCAACGGTCGATAAAATTCAGCAACAAGTAGTCATTTATTTAAATTTTTTCATATCTTTTATTTTATTTACTATTTTTATTTTGTTTATCATGAACTAAATTTATTTTACTAAGACTAAGGTATAGCCATTCTTTCGATGCAATATTTCATATGATTGAATTTTAGATTTAAATTTTATTCATGAAGAGTATATAAATATGTTCTTAATACTTTTAGATTACTGCCCATCTTCTAATTGATTTGATAGATATAGATGATACGGACCAAGTACGTCTATGTTAATGCTTCTTGATTTATATACCTTATGTTTGAATCGGATTAAGATTCTTAGCATACGGTAATTTTAGTGCACTTTGGATGCAACGTATTTTAATTAGAGAGTTTCATAAAATTTAATGCATCAATATTTATTTAAATTACATCTGGAGCAAAGGATAGTTAATAAATATTGATAATTTTACTATATATGCTTGGACCAAAGGGTAGTGAATATCTTAAAAAACTCTGCCGTCATATGAAATAAAATTAATCTAATTTACATGATTACTGAAATATTGTATTAATTAAGTTGGTGAATCGATTGCCTTATTATCCTACTGCTCTTGAATTCAACCCTGATAATTAAATCTTCTTTATTTTCTTATAATTTTCTTAATTATTTCTTTATTTTATTTTATTTTTTTATATTTTTTATAAATTAATTTTCTAAATAAAGTTTAGAAAAGAGTTTTTCAGTACTTATTTTTCAATCCTCTATGGAGGATACTTTACTCCTTTACTTTATTACTTGATCGATTGGTGCACTTGCAGATTAGCATGCATCACCGTATTACACGACTTGGCCATACATCTTTGAAGCGACGGATCTTATGGCCCTTTGTCACATTCTTATCTAGGCAGATTTCTTTCTCGAAAGCATTATCCTACGATTTCTTGAGCTCTCTTCCTAATAAAGGCAGCCCAAGCCATGAAACGATGTGCCATTAATCTTTAGAAAATCTTTCTATCAAGAGTAATAATGTGGGCACGTCCAGAAGAAAACTTGGTTAGTAGTTCAACTATGAAAAAGACTACTTTTTTTGTTTGAAACTAAGAGCCATTTCGAACTTGGAAGTAGAAGGCTTATGTTGCGGGTGAAACCAATCGATCGAGATCCATCCACCATTAAGGAGCACCTAAGATGATATGGTAGGGCTGCACTAGATGTGAGCCAAGGTTGCTGACTCGACTAGCCATATGGGCACAATCTATGCCTGACATCTTAACCATCTTTGCTCAGAAGAGGTGGAAGAGCTCTCTCAATGGAAGGTCAAAACATGGCCTAATAGCCTACCCCTAACAAACCTATAGATTTTGACTAATAGCCTACAACTAGAAAAAACCTCCATACAAAAGAGGTATGAAGGAGACCCTTAGATAAGAGCAAGTAACTTAAGAGAAAAGCAAATCCTAAAGAGGAGAGAAAGAAGGACTCACTCCACTCTTCAACTGTCACCATCTTTCTTGTTTCTTTCTACTATTTTTAAGGCTTCTAAACTTCTCCATCAGTCGGATTCTATCCGGACTTCTCCATCAGTCGGATCCCTTAAGCAACCGAACTCCTTCCAGACTCTTTCAATAGCCGAACTTCTTTCGGACCCCTCAAGCAGCCAAACTCTTTTCGAATTTCTCCAGCAGCCGAACTTCTTCTGAACTCCTCCAATAGCCAAACTCCTTTCGACCTTCTCCTTTAGTTGGACTCCTCCAGCAGCCAAATTCCTTTCGGACTTCTCCTGCAGTCGAATTCTATTCGAACTTCTCCTTCAGCCAAACTTCTTTCAAACTTCTCCTTCAATCGAACTTCTCCATCAGTCGGACTCCTTCCAGACTTCTCCATCAGTCGGACTCCTTCTGGACTTTTCCATCAGTCGAACTCCATCTGGATTCCTCCAATGGATTACTTTCAGATTTCAACTAACATTCCTCCAGCAGCCAAATTTCTTTCGAACTTCTCCAGCAGCCGAATTCCATCCAAACTTCTCCTTTAGCCAAACTTCTCCCAGTCTTCTTCTTCAGTCGAACTTCTCCATCAGTCAGATTTCTTCTGGACTTCTCCATCAGTCGAACTCCATCTGGATTCCTCCAATGGATTACTTTTAGATTTCAATAAATATTCCTTCCGAATGATCCCCTCTGGCCGTATTTTTTTTAGAAGTCCGAACTCCTCTTAAATTGATATATGTCAAAGCTCTTCACCAACTAAAGTCTACTTCCTCCGAACTTCGACTATTAAATTTCAATGAACGGACACATTACGATAATGGATATCTCTCTTCATAACAAACTCCATGCGGCCTCGAGCGACCCCAAGTGGTCCGCTACCAAACGGTTATGGCTGTCACTATCAGTCTGCTACAGACGACAATGACCTTGAGCGACCCACTACCGAACGATGATGGCTATCACTATCAGTCTGCTATAGGCAACAATGATCCCGAGCGGCCTACTACCGAACGGTGATGGCTGTCACTATCAGTCTGCTACAGGCTTCGTCTATAAAAGAGACCTTCCAAATACATCTTCTCTAAGCTCTCTTCTCCTTCTCCAAAACTTTGTTGAATTTTTTTCTGAGTACTCCACTTTTGTTAGCCAGAAGAGCTGACTTAATCATCGGAGGATCCTGCTGGAGCCACCACCATCGACTCCAGATGAAAATTTATTTTGCAGATCACTGGTGGCAACCTCTCCTTCCTCGACCCCAGCTCGATCTGTAATCAATCAGATTCTGCACCAACAGGCATAGATCTAAAAGGATGCTTGGGTTATCCCAGTCCACGTACATAGATACTATACTGAAGAGGTTCAACATGGAGAATTCCAAAAAGGTCTATCTCCTGATAGGCCATGAAATTTTTTTCTCTAAGAAGGATTGTCCGACAACTCCTAAAGAGAGAGAGCATATGAGTAGAGTCTCATATGCTTCGACAGTGGAATCTATCATGTGCGCCATGACATGTACAAGACTAGATATGGCATACTCACTAGGAGTAGTAAGTAGATATCAATCTGACCCTAGAGAAAATCACTGAAAAGTGGTTAAAATCATCCTTAAGTATTTGAGAAATACTAAGAATCAATGGTTGGTTTATGGCGATCTAAATCTAAAACTTATGGGATTTATAGACTCCAGCTTTCAATCTGACCATGATAACAGCAGAAGCATGTCGGGATATATCTTTACTCTAAATGATGGAGCTATTTGCTGGAAGAGTTTCAAGTAGCATACTGTGGCAGACTCTATTTGCGAAGCAGAGTGCATCGTAATATTAGTGCCATGAAGGAAGTTGTATGGCTAAAAAAGTTTATCACCGAGCTCAGAGTAGTACTCTTTCTAGATGGTCCGATCCTACTCTACTATGATAGCACTGGTGCCATAGCTCATGTAAAGGAATCAAAGGCACACAAGCAGATGAAGCACATCTTGCGCCGCTTCCACTTGATCTAGAAGATTGTGGATTGAGATGATGTTGATCTTCTAAAGATCGACGAAAAAGAGAACCTAGCCGACCCATTCACTAAAGCCCTAGCGACAAAGGAGTTCAACCACCATAAGTCGAAGATGGATATTAGCTAGTGTGCCGAGTGGCTTTAGGATAAGTGAAAGTTGTTGAAAAATGTGTTCCAAAACTAATCATCAGTCTATTGATGGTTAAGCTACATTGTATCTATAATTATTTTATTAATAAATAAAATATATTTTTAGTATTTTTTCATCATAAAGTATTCATCTTCTAATGAACTCCATTATTGTGATGAAGTTCTTAGGACTATTTAGCTTCGATAAAGAGAGGATTTATCGATTAGTCCTTAAATATATTCACGATCAAATGATAGGCTGTTAATTAGGATGATAGTGTCTATCGAGCATAGGTCGCTGTATGCCATATAGGATGATTATCCACTTAACTAAGGAGTGTGGAGATACTGATATGGCATACAGACGAGATGTATGGGTACATCGTCATTGAATGTGACCAACTCTAGAGTATTCTACTATCGAAAATATCTCTGATAGGATATAGGTATAAGTATCCCTTAGACCTAAGATCACCTCAGTAACTTGCAAGCAACTCACTGTGCTTTGGTACCGGACTAACTAAATTTCTAATTCAATAACAGAAGGCTTCTAGGCACAGTCAAGTACTTGCGAAGTTAGAGTGTGATCAAGATGAAATTAATCACTCCAAGAGCTGGAGAAAAATGTATCACTATATTTCAATATAGCAAAACCTTGATCAGGATAATCCATCAGATGGATTTGATATTTTGAAATATAATATGGACAATCTTATTAGAGTTGATAGTTAAACTCTGAGGTATCCTACGAGCATTATAGTCAAGGGGATGAATTATATGAAAACTATATCCGCATGGATTCTAAGGATGTTGTTCTACATATTCTACCTATCTGACCGTCGGATACCATTGCTAGATAGTCACTTCAATTAGTGTAAAAATTTATTTTTATACTATCAACTTAGGTTTAGACCTATGAGATCACATATATTAGAGTTCATGATTCAATCGGATGGTTGATCAATAATTAAGAATCGTTCTAAGGTTAAACGATCAACATGATTGATGTTTAACCTAGTGCAAGTATTGCAGGAGGATTGATTAGCAATTAGATTACTAATTGATTTAATTTAATTAAGCCAGAGAGCTAAGATTAAGTTTAATTAAATATAATTTAATTAGATTTGGTTTGGATTTGATTGGATCTAGTCTAATTGGTTTATTGGATAAGCCAAGTGCAAGGAAGAACTAGTCTAAGTTCAACTAGGACTTGGGTCAACCCAATTTTCTAATTTGATTAAAAAAATTAAATCATAATTAAATCTAATTTAATTAATTTTTTTATTAGTTTAGGACCTAATTTAATTGGGTTGAATTAATTCTGATTTAATTTGATTTGAGAAATCATATTGGACCAAGTCAAAATAAGAATCCTAGTAAGAGTAGGAACTTCCCTCCTTGCGCCACCTTAGTCCCAATGCCCACCTTTCATGCCCTCTTTATTTTTGCATGAATTCTCCATGCCCAAGAGAAGCCCACCACATCCCAAAGTCCTTCTCTTTCTTTCTTACATGGTAAATTAAGTATGAACCAAGTCAAAGTAGGAATTGGTTTTGATTTCAAATTCTATGAGATAGAATTTTAGGAAACCAAAACTCTTGCTATAGTGCACCGATTCCATCCAGATTTTTTTTGGGATTTTTGTGGCTTTTAGAGAGGTTTTTGTATGAAAAAACTTGGTGGTCTATAGTAGAAAAGAAGGAGGGGGCGCCTAAGAGTTGGGCGCCCCTTGTCTTGTCCAATTTGGATATTTCTTATCTAGGTATTTGACCTAAACAAGGACTCCTCTATATCTCTCTATATAGGATGAATTTTGGATTAATTTTTGGAGATATTCTAGATCATTGAGAGATCTTTGGGGTATGTAAAAATCATGGAGAAAGAGTATTAGGACATGGGGATTTCATAGACACCAATCTAGGTGTCTAGTTGAGAGAATAAAGAAAAAGAAGAAGGGTTCTTCTTCTAGGATTTTTTCTTTGATCTCTTCCTTCTTCTTTAAAGATTTTTGAGAGGTGTCTCAGGTTCAAAATCTCTTCCCCTTCCTTTTGAAAATTGAAAAGTCCAAGATTTGAAGAAGGTGGTTCCAGATCGACCATCAAAGAAGGATCAGCACAGTACTAGCATACTGTGCTAATTTCCTGCATCGGACTTCTGATCGTGGTTCGTGGGCTCGTGTGGACAACTCCTAAAGGCTGGATATGTGTGTGGCTCACAATATCATCCTCAAGCTTGGATCAGTAAGTTAGAATGTCTATCTTGCATAGGTAATAGATCTGATCTATTATTTTTATACGTGCATTAGATGTAGTGTATATACATGTTGCTGTGATCAACATGTTTTAGTTTTTTCTTTAGATTTTAATTTTTAATTTAATAACATGCCATGATCATGTAATAGATCTTAGATCTAGGATATTTTTTAAAATTTAAAATTAATTTTGATTAATTTTAGTCTTTCGCTGTCTGATCTTGAAAAAGTTTTCAAATTTAGCCCTGAAACACCAGATCTGGTTTCGTTAGTGGGAGGAGGCTAGGAGCTCGAGGAGGCAGGCTGGGTGAAGCTAGGGGGGACGATCGAGGGAAAGCCATCGGTCAGAAGAGAAAGAAGGTGGCAGGGGAATCGAAAGGTCAGGGGTTCAAGGAGGCAGGAGGTGGCCTGGGGTTCAAGGAGGTGGGCCGGGTGCAACCAGGAAGAGGTGGCCAGGGGAGAGAGCGGGTGGCATGGGAACGAACGACAGGGGAGAGGAGGATGGTGGGCCGAGATTTCATGAAGGCAAGAGGTCGGGAGCTTGCACCCAGAGGCTCGGGAGGCGACCAGAGGTTCAAGGAGGTAGGCGGGGTGTAGTCGGAGGGAGGCGGTCGGGGGGAGAGGGGGTGGGTAGGGGGCAAAAGGGCAGAGGAGAGGGGGTAGCAAGCCAGGGTTTCAAGGAGGCGGAAGGAGGCTGGGGGCTTCGAGAGGCAAGCTGGGTGCAAACTGAGGGGAGATGGCTGGGGGAAAGTCGCCGGTCAGAGGAGAGGAGGGGGTAGTGGGGGAATCGAAGGGCTAGGAATTTGAGGAGGTAGGAGGCAGCCAGGGGGTTCGAAAAGGCAGGCCAGGTGCAGCCGAAAGGAGGCGGCCAGGGGGAGAGAGGGGGTGGCGAGAGAACCAAACGATGGAAGAGAGGAGGGTGGTTGACTGGGGTTTTGGGAATGCAGGAGGTCGGAAGCTTACATCTGGGGGGCTCGGGGAGTGGGGGCAGCCGAAGATTTGGGAAGGCAGGCTGGGTGTAGCCGATGAGAGGCAGCTAGGGAGAGAAGAGGGGTGGCGGGGGGGACCAAAGGGCAAGGAAGAGGGGTTGGGTGGGCTGGGGGTTTTGAAGAGGCGGGCGGAGGTTGGGAGCTTGCAGCTGGGGGCATAGGAAGATGGGCTGGGTGCAGCTGAGCTGAGGTCATCAGCTTGGGGAGAGAGAGGGTAGCGAAGGGACTGAAGGATGGGGGAGAGAGCGGTGGCGGTAGGGGATAAAAACATAGGAGGGTGAGAGGGTGGCGGAAAAATGAGGACGCGATGGGCGGTGTGAAAGAAAAAAATGAGGGGGTGGTGAGCGGTGGCATGGGGGAAAACGAGAGCAAAAAGATTATAACGACGATAACTTCCATCGCTAATAATCTTCTCTCGTTGCTACTATGAAAAATATTATTAGCAATGATGAATGTCATCGATAATAATATTTTTATTTCTAATAATTATATTTTTAAAATAATATTTTTTAAATTATTAAAAGTGGTATTTCTGTCATCGCTAAAGCCAAGGCTAATATTAATTTTTTTCTCCTAAGTCAATTTTTTGGATGGTTAAAAATCAATATTTAATTTTATTAAATATTTAGACTTAATTAATTTATGGATCAAGTCCTAATTGATTTAAATTATATTTAATTTAATTAGGCTTGACCTAATTTGAGGCTAATTGGATTTTAATATTTCAAGTAAAATATGGATTTAAAGTCTAATTAAATTAAGTTTGACATGATTTCAAATTGAATTCGAATCGAATTCAAATTAGATTCGAATCAAATTTAAATTAAAAATTATTTTTTTATAATTAATTTAAATTATATTAAATTTAATTAAGCTTGACTTAATTTGAATGTAATTGAATTTTATAATCTAATTAGAATTTGCATTCAAGGTCTAATTGAATTAGGTTAGACAGGATTTTGAATTATATTCGAATCGAGTTCTAATTGCATTTGAATCGAACCTAAATTAATTTTTTTTTAATTAATTATAATTAGATTAAATTTAATTAGGCTTGACTAAATATAAAGGAAATTAGATTTTACTATCTATGCAGGACTTAGATTTTAAAGTCTAATTGAATTAGGATTGACGGATTTTCTAATTGAATTCGAATCAGATTCAAATTAGATTCGAATTAAACTTAAATTAAAAATTATTTTTTTAAAATTAATTTAAATAAATTTTATTTTGATTAATCTTGACTTAATTTGAGATCAATTAAATTTTATAATCCATGTAGGATTTGAATTCGAAGTCTAATTGAATTAGGTTTGACAGGATTTCGAATTGGATTCGAATCAAGTTCGAACTGGATTCGAATCGAATCCAAATTAAAAACTATTTTTTTTTAATTATTTAAATTAGCTTAAATTTAATTAGAATTAACTTAATTTAAAGGTAATTGAATTTCACTACCCACGTAGGACTTGAATTAAAAGTCTAATTGAATTAGAATTGATAGAATTTCGAGTTGAATTCAAATTGAACCCAAATTAAAAACTAATTTCTCTTAATTAATTTAAATCAAATTTAATTTAATTAATCTTGATTTAATTTGAAGTTAATTAAATGTTATAATCTAAGTAGGACTTGAATTTAAAGCCTAATTAAATTAGGTTTGGTAGAATTTTTAATTGGAGTCAAACCAGTTATGGATTATTAGTGATGGTAAAATTAATTCATCATTAATTATATCACCAATAATATTTTTAACTAATTTTTTTTAATCTAAAAAACTATTAGCGATGGTAAGTTTTCATCACGAATAGCCATAAACACCATTGCTAATATGTATTTTATGTTTAAATATTATAAAAAAATTTAAAAATTTGAAATAATTTTAACGGTGGCTTACGCCATCGCTAATAATAATGAAGCCATCACTAATAGTTAATTATTAGTGATAGTCCTATTTTTATAACTAATAATTTAAATTTATCATTGCTAATATTTTTTATTTAAATATTTTAAAATAATTTTTAGACTTTTAGAGATGGCCGTTGTCATCACTAATAATGTAGTTGTTGTCACTAATAGTATTAGCAATGGCTTTTCTTGTGGGTATTACGATGGCAAAAAGCTTTATTAGCGATAGAAATATTTGTCATCACTAATACTGTCACTAATATTCAATTTTCTTATAGTAAATTAAATCTAGAACTCCTAGCTTCTCCAATTTCTAACCATCCCCTCCCACTGACTCGGAGGATAGTCTTGAATCCAAGAAATAAACTCCTCTGTAGTGTGTGGTGATGAAAAAATCCTGATTTTTTGGATCAGGTTCATTCAGATCTGATTGGATCGAGAGAGAAATTTCAAAAATTTTCTCTTTTGAATCTAGATCAGATCTGAGATATTTTAGATCTGATTTTATAGATCTAATAAAATAAAATAAAAATAAATTTAATTTAATTTAATTTTGTACCTTTTATTGGATAATCAGATTATCCTATGATGATTCTGCTGATTGCCTGAAGTTCTGGATCTAGCCACGTAAGTGCCTGGCCTCTACCAGTATCCACTCAGACTAGATCTGAAGATCTTCTCATTTTTTATTATTTTTTCAAATATCATATCTGAATCTGATTTAGAGGATCTTCAAAACTTCTTTTGAAGATCTGAAATTGTCTCTTGCAGCAGTGCTGCCTTATTCCTTTCTCATCACCTTTCTCTTGCCTGGATCGCACCAAACTGAAGCCCAAATCTCCTTGGGCATGGAGAGGAGAGAGAGGACTTGAAGATGGCATGGAGGAGGGAGAGAGGCAGTCTTATGGTGTGGGCTATTGGAGAACTTCTTAAAAGCTAGGTGCGGACAGGATTTATGTAGACCCTGCTTCACCATACAGTGCCACATCATCCCGACCAATCACGTTGCTTCGTGCAATCAAATTTAAATCTGATTGGTGGGATGATATCACATAATCCAATCAGATGAGAGCCCCTCTAAATTATCCTTAGGTGGCACCAAGATTGATCAAAGTAGAGTCCCTTGCGCCACTTAAATTGATTCCAAGAAGCAACCTGGATTTCCATCTGTATGGGACTCCAGGCATCCCTACCATTGGGTGCATGCCTCCCTAGGCATGCACCCCCTTCTTTCCATTTTCAAGCAAGGGGACAAGCCTCTATCTGCTCTCCTATGGGTGCATGACACATGAAAAGATGTATAAGTGTCAAAGGTCAACGTTTGACCAAAGTCAAAAGATAAGAATTAGCAGATGATGGAAAATGGTAGGTATTGTCTCCAATTTATCTCATAAATTAAGATAATCCTTTTCTGATCTGGACAAGCTCTAGTCAGATCAAGTAAAGGTATCTGAGTGAGCACAAACATATTTGGCTCAGTTAAGACAACTTTTAATGATAATTGAAAGAGAACATTAGGCTCAATCGTATGCTAGCACGATTTTCTTGAACCTAATTGAATCTAATTCAAATCAATTGAACTGAGTTAGTCCAATTGATGATATTCAGATCCAAACCCTTATTTGTATAATCCGTTAGATTCAATTCTATATGATAATGGGATATGTCGCGATCTCTATCATCGACATCATCGAAACCCTTCCGATGGATCAAAATTTTTTTGATTTAGACAACTAGAATGATCGATCATCTAAATCATTCTAATTGCTCCCAAAATCCATCAGTGACACCTAGTAGTATATGGTGGCAACCCATCAAAATTAAAAATGAACCTCTCGATGCAGCTACCTGTGTGATTAAGTTCTTCTATCTTGAGCTCCGATCAGATTAGAGTTAAAGTGAACTCGTCAAACCCTAATTTCTATCACATGATTTAATCATTTGATTCAAGTTCAATATGAAAATCTTAATAGAAACTCTTTCTATTATTTCGTTCTGCCATGGCCATGGGCTTATGGACTTGATTCTCATGATCATTATAGGGCTGCTCCTCATCTATCGAGATAGATAGATTTTCTCTTGATGTAATCTAATTTCTACAATGAACATGCTATAGCCAACATATACCTCAGGATTTTGAATGGCTAGGAGATCGAGTCATGGTGTAGTCAAACTATAACATCCTCAAGGTGAACTGCCGATGCACCTCAGGTCAAAGAACTAGACACACCACTACAGCTTCGAGCCAGTCATCGACGAGAAGGTAGACTTCCTTATGACTGCTCGAGATGGTCATGCTCAGTGCCCTCGTTCTTTAACGAGTACCTATACTCTCGCTTCGGTGTCTCTACACCGTAGACTCAAGACTCATCTACTATAAAGAAGTGATTATACACCAATCTTTCAGATCAATCACCATTCTCATAATGATCCTACGGTTAGGAGCATTTTATGAGTTAATAATGAAAATTTATGTCTTAAATTTTTAACTCTTGAAAATATGAATTATCATTACCATTAACTCAAGGGATGTATCACAGACACTAAATACACATTTGTGATAGAAAATAATCTATTTTTTTATTTATAGTCAAAATTATAATTTTGCTCCTAGAAGTGTATTACAAGTGTCGGCCAATTTTGACTTCTAGGGCACATATATCTAACATCTGGTCGGTGCTCGAGCCACCATCTGTAGAGCTAGACCTTGTAATTTTAGTACAACTCTCCAATCTACTTCAGTCAGGCATCTCGAATCCTCTCACGATTTGAAAAGTTGTACCTTCTCTATATAAAGTTATCAAAAGTTGGATACGAAATTATTCTAATCAAATATAGTGTAAACATATCAAATACATAAATATAATTAAGATACACTTACCTATATCTTCTCCTATACCCAATCTCTAAAACCATCATCTATCAATTACTAGTCTACAGGTAGTACTAAAATAATGTCAGACCGTCTCACAAGCACTTTGTATAAGGAATGCATCTCCTGCACGACCTCCCCAACTAGCTTACCCTCCCGATCGTACTCCACCATGACCTGATGCTAGTAGTTCCACACATACAGCATGCATGTGGGACCGCAAAATATCCTATTGAATGATGCACCTATAATAAAAATATATTATATAAATATATAAGAGTGTACAATAACTATATACATAAATAAATAAATAATATAATAAAAATATACTCTTACTGGCTATGGGATCGTGCGACGTGGATGCTAGCAGAGACTCATCGATGAATGGAGCATGTGCTAGAGATGTGGCTAACGGTGGAGACTGAGATGTCGGTGAAGGAGTAGACGCTGGTGGTGCCTGGGTAGCCAATATAGAGGTGGATAGAATATGCTCTAGCTGTGACTCAGATATGGAGCTCCGCATAGCCCATCGAGGGGTGGGGGTGAAAGCTAGATGACATTTTGGTACCATCATGACCTACAATGTTAATGAACATTAACTAATATAACATGTTGGATAATAATATTAGTAGACATCAATAAATAGACTCTAATATTTATACCAAAATATTGAACTTATCGTCTAGTTACATCTATAATATAGATATCACCACCGCTCCCAACAAATGTATCTGGGATCTCAATAACACCATATAAGTTTTATCCTAAAAAAGCACTTTATATGCATGGTCCAACATCATCATCAACCTCGGTATCATCAAAGATATGTCTAAGCACCATCCTCACAACAACACCCCATTGAGGCTCTAATGGATCACTAACGTAGAAGACTTGACTAGCTTTGGAGATAAGTATATACGGTTCTTCAGTGCGGAATGGCATTACATGTTGATGAGAGTAAATCCTCACTCATTAGTCTTCATCCTTGACTAAGATAAGGTGTCAAACCAATCATATTTTATTAATGCAATCCTCTCTTTAGAATAGTAGTCCAAGTTGACTATTTTCTCCACCATCCCATAATAGTTTAGATCCTCCATTCGAGGTCGTGAATCCCTCGAGCTAGCATAACACCTAGTGGTGGTGCTCAACATCATGCCACTATTTTGTATTGCTATATTTATGGATCAACTATGAATATTAAATCTATAGCCATTAATGACGAGCTGTTTGTACTCACACATGGTATGATTAGCTTTCATTAAAAGAGCATGCACTCCAGGGCTCACGTCACCGAGCGGTAATCTTCATACCTAAGGAGATGACACCTAATTAGTAAACATATTCAAATAAGGTACACAAGACAAGAATATGTACTTGCTTACATGATCTTTGAACCACTCAAAAAATTTTTTGCTATACATTTTTTCTTTCTTCCGCATACTTAGAGCACCAAATTTTACACTTATGACCTCCTTATGTTTGCTGCATGCACCAAGAATAAATTTAGATATAATTGAATATTTTATTTTAAGTATTATGAAATAAATAAGGTTGAGTGACTCACTTTATGTGCAGCTCAATAACATCACAATTAAAGAGCACATAGCAATCTGCCTTATCCCTTTCCTCAATGCTCAAATTAGTGAGGTGGTATGAAGTGAAAAGTCCACTTGGTTGTGGAATAGATTCAAATACAGGCTTAATTGGCTCATATTGATCATCCTGATTCCTCATTGATCAATTATGACGTGTCTCAAGCTTGTTTAAGTACATGATACAAAAATTCATACAATCTTAATCCAAATAACTCTCTACTATGGATTCCTCTGGGCAATTTATATTCCTTACATAAGATTTTAGCGTTTGAATATTCTTCTTGGTGGGGTACATCCATCAGCAGAATACTAGGCCTCCAAGTGTAACTTTTTTCATAAGGTGCATGGTGAGATACATCATAACTATAAAAAATGATGGTAAAAATATCTTCTCCAGATCATATAATATAGTCATTGCCCTTGCCTTCATTTCCATCACATTTTTCTTAAGCAATCTCTTTGTACAAATATCTCTATAGAAGTTGCAAAGATGAATAACAGTTATTCTGATATTTTTGACAACACGTGACAAATAGTTATTGGGATTAACTCCTACATCAACACATGATAATCATGATGAGTCTTCAATCCCCCAAGTTTGACATGCTTACCATTTACACGCTTTGATATATTGCTTGAGTACCCATCTGGGATCTTTATGTTCTCCAACACATGAAAAAATATGAACTATTTGGAGGCATTCATAACATAGTATATATAAGGGAGTGATAAGAGCACAATGTTGTCATCAAGACACCATATTTATTAGTTTAATTCTAACTTTTTTAAATAATTAAAAATATATATATAGTAGTGAGTTGGGTTGAATTCAAAGAGAAGACAGTATTTTAGTTTTGAAATCTTTGATTTTTAGAAAAAAAAAGAATTTAAAAAAAAAAATCAAAGTCAAAAAATAAATAAAGAGCAAAAATTAAATAGTGCGGAATAATAAACTTATTACTAAGATCTACTAGTTAGATCTTAGCATCTACTTGCAATAAAATAAAGAGCAATAATTAAAATACATAAATTAAATTATAATTAAAAATAAAAAGCTAAAATTTAAAGTGCATAAAATAAATTTTATATTAATTTAAAAGTTTATAATTTAAATACATGAAATTTTGAAAGAAAAGAAAAAGAAAATAAAAGTAGCTAATCTTTATCTTCGATCAGCATTGATATTGAGATGGTGTAGAAGCCAGCTCTTCTTTGTAGCACCCATTGCCTTGAAGCAGCCTTTAACCCAAGCATGGCTCTAACCTTTACCAAACTCCTTCCCATAACCAAAGATAATTGATTTTGGAGGCTTGGAGTCCTTTAAATAGAGTTAAGAGGGTTGGATATCTTCTTTGTAGGCAATATGGGATTAAAGAGGAGTTCTGATCATCAAAGTTGAAGAAATCCTAGTAAAAATTAGATTAAAATAGCTCCTGGATCAAGTTCTATACTTTTGATGAAGTCTGACTGTCAAATCTAGATCAAACAGTCCTAAAATCATCAAAAATGGATGTGTAATAGCCCAGATCAGGTCGGATTAAGTTCTGGCTATTTGATCGCTTTAATCAGGAGGAGATCTGGCCATTAGTTCACTGCTAGGAGGTTGGATCACTGTCGGAAGCTTTTTAGGCCATTGGATCATCGCCAAATTTGCCCACTGCCATCCGATGGTGATCAAAGTGAAATCAAAAACCAAATCAAAAAAGAAAATAACCAAACCATCTGATCAAAATTGACCAAAACTTGGACCATTGGATCACCATCGGGAGAGCTCACAGCCAACCGATGGTGCCATTTCTGTTCATATGGACCGTATAGATCAGGCGTATTTGAAGATTAGACCAATCAACATATGGCAAGCCCTATGAAATTACCATTTTGCTCCTATACGTCGTGATGAATTTTCTATAGACCCTTTAGCGGTCTTGGTCCATCACGTGGCAGGCTGTGATTGGTCGAACGTTGCCAAGCTAGCGATCTATGCCTGATTTTATGGATCGATGAGTGGCTTCTACGGCTGAGCTGGCTTGACTTGACTTGGCTCACCGACTTGGCTTGATGAGCCGATTAAGCCATTTTTCCTTTTTATTTTAATTTTTTCTTTAAAAATTCATATCTAGTCCATTTTAGCTTCGATTTGCTTTAAACTTATTTTGTTACAATCAAAAATTAAGCTCTTTTTAGTAACCATAATATTTTTATTTTTTTATTATTATTTTTAAATAAATTTTTTAATTAATAAAAATATTAATTTTTTAAAAATATATAAAAATTAATTATTAATATTTAAAAATAAGTATAAATTAATTATTAAATTAATATTTTTATTGATAAATTTATGATATTTATCATACCTCCCAACTTAAGCTTTGCTCGTCCTCGAGTAAAGAAAGAATTTACTTTTAGATACCTTTTAACTTTAGAATTTCAAATTTTACCTAAACAGTTTTTAAAATAGCCATTGATGTTCAGTAGAGTATAAGTGAGGTATATCATTAGAATATTAATATTTATTAATATAAAAATTATGTAAAAAATATTAAATCTTTCTAAACTTTTTCTGAATTATCCCTATCTTTTATCTCTGAATTATCTAAACTTTCATATGGGAAAGTGTATTGCTACTTCTGCTCTTCATTTATTGAATATTTTTTATTCACATTGTCCACTTTTTGATGCGAATATCATTGCTTACTTAGACAACGAGATTCGATTACTCGATGAAAAATTAATATATATATTTTTTTAACATTGTACCACATTAAGTGCCTTAACCCCTTAAGCTTTCTATTTGATCCATGTAGCGAGTCTTAGGCCAATGACTTCCAAACCAGTTGGCTTTAGAGTACTAGGTATAAAATACACCTTGGGCTTACTAGCTCGAATCAAATAGGCTATGAGTCAAGACTAGCTTTATAACGAGCTTCTTTATCCTTTCCATCTTTTGATGCGAAACTCAATGCTTGCTTAGGCAAAAAGATTCGATTACTCAGTGAGAAGTACTTAAAAATTATTTTATTTTTATTTTTTTAATTATTATGAAGAAATATATAGTTACCCACATAAGCCCATAAAAAGTAGACTCTTCTTTGATGCTGGTAGAAAAAATCAAAATTGCTCAAAGAAAAATTATTTATGTTCTAGACTTAACTCTTTATTAAACTTTTTTAATACTTGATCCCTCAATATCTCATAAATTCTCTAATTTGTGCATCAATTTTCTTTTAAAAATGCTTAGTTCAACTCGATTCTTAAGCATAATCGAGTGTCTAAATGCTAAATACTAACCTCTTCTAGGATTTTAAAATTTTAAAAATTTTTATTATTCTTCCCCCAACTTAATCGACATTGTCCTCCATAGAGAAGAAAAAAATAAATGATATAATAGAGAACAGAAAAGAATACATCTGACTCAATATATTTTTGTAGTCCAACATATGCCTTTGAAATTTGACTCTCTCTCCCTCTAATTTATTCAAAATATATTAAAAAATAAACTAAAAAAATAAATTATATAAAAGAACTAAATATTGAGTTGCCTCCCAATAAGCGCTAAGTTTACCGTCTTCAGTCAGACTCAATGCAGCTTACCTATTTTATATCAAATACTGAATTTATAAATTCTAATTATTTTGGATTGCCAATCTTAGGAAGACAGTTTGTTATCTTCATTGTTAACTTTAGAAATATAATTTATGATCCTCTTCTCAGATCCTTGTTTGTTAAGAATTTCTCCTATTTGTTCTTCTAGAATACTCATATATTGATTTTTTGGATTAGGAGTTAAGTTTGCTATCATAGGTATTCGAAGGGTGACTAAAGATAGCTTTAATTATGAAGGTAAATTAATATGATCTTGTTTAAACGACACCATTGATAGTTCATTATATGCCTTTTAGTTTTTATTAGAAGAATCGACTTCTAGGGATAAAGGGAACAGAATTTTAGGTTTATAGGTCTTAGGTAAATCATCTATTCTTTTTTCTCCTTTATCTGTCTTATTTAAACTGAAACCAGCATCAGTACTAGTTTTGGGTTCAGGTTCTTCTATGTGGTTAGCTTTAATACTAGCTTGTTTCTCTAAATTTTCATCTTGGCTAGCATCAGTACTAGCCTCTCTTATCTGATCTTGGTATGTGTCTATAAGAATCCTATAACTTTTAAGTTCAGAAATTACTTTGGCATTCTCTAATTGAGGATTCTTAGGTGGAATATTAGATTGATAATTAGGTCTAGATGGTTGATGGACAATAGGTGGGTTGTTTATAAGATTTGAAATTAGTAGGCTCGATAGTTGATCTAGTTCTCTCCTCATATTAGATTCAGCTAATTATCCTATTTATGCTTCTAGCCTGGTGATGGATTTCTGTTGATTCAGAATTAGTTGTTGAAGTTAATTAAACCTATCATCTGCTAGATTAGTCTGTTAAGGAGGTAGGTATGATGACTGATTGTAATATGATGGTTGGGTAAATTGACTAAGCTGACCCCTATTATAGGCATAGTTTTGATATTGAGTTTGAGCCTGAGTATGTTGGGGTATCTAAGAAAAATTAGGGTAGTTCCTCCAATCTAGGTTATATGAATTTGAAAATGGATCATTGATCGGTTTGGAGTAATCTTGTGCAGCTTGAACTTATTTTTGGATAAAAAATAAAAATTATACAGTCATAGGATATTCACTCACATGATGGGTTGGGCTAGCACAGATTGAACAAACCTCCTGATAATTAGAGGGTGATGTGAATTATACAGGAGTTTGTTGCCCTAGGGTTAAAAGTTGATCTAATTTCTGGGCAAGAAGGTCTATTTTATTTATCAGATTTAAATCAGCCTTAGGACTAGATTCTAGATGTTTAAATTCATGGATCCCTGCCCAGGTTTGGTAGAAAGATAACGAAGCATGATTGATTGAATTTTCACTCAAGATTTCAAACAAGATATAGGCTTCATCCTCACTCTTGTTCATAAATGCACCTTCACAAGATGCATCTACCATTCGTTTATAATGATCTCCTAAACCCTCATAGAAAGCTTGAACTATTTTCCACTTAAATAGACCATGATATGGACATTTTCTAAGAAGTTTCTTAAGTTTCTTCCATGACTCATGAATTTATTTTTCTGGACGCTAAGCAAATCCAGTGATAGCTCGCCTCATGGTATTGGTTCGACCTATGGGATAAAATTTCTTAAAAAAATTATTTTATAATTTAGCTCAAGTTTTGATTGATCTTTCTATTATGCTAAGCCAGTACTTGACTTTATCTTTTAATAAAAAAAAGAATAAAATTAATCAAAGAGCATCATCAATTAAATTTTGGATTTTCACCATAGAGTAGATTTCTAAAAATTTATCTAGATGCTTATAAGGATCTTCATCGGTATTCCCGTAGAAAGATGAAAGCATCAGAATTATGGTCGACTTGATCTCATAGTAGATAACATGGATATCAGATAACTGGATATAAGTCGATGGGCTATAGGTGGAAGGAATAAAATATTCCTTCATCTGCCTAGGTGGTTCTTTAAGATTTTCAGCCATTTGATTATTGAATTTAATACAATTCAGCCATTCAATTTTATGGTTGGATTTAACTAGATCAGGTAAAGCAATTTTCTATCGTGTATGTACTAATACAATCCTAACATGTGGTTCAAAATTTTTTAGATTTTTTAAATATTTTTATTATTTTTATATTTTTATATATTTTTATTATTTTTTATAATTTTTTATAATTTTTTAAATTTTTATATTATTTATTTATTAGATTTTTTAAATTTTTTTAGAATTTTTGTTATTTTTTTATTATTTATTATTATTATATTATTTTATTTTTAAAAATTTTAATCACTTTTTAATGATTTTATTATTTTATTTATTTTTTTTTATAATTTTATTTTTTAATTATTTTATTTTTTAATTAGTAATTATTTATTATTTTTTTATTTTATTTTAATCTATTTTATTTTTTTAATTTTTAAAAAAAAGAGGAGAAAAGGAGAAGAAAGAGAGAAGAGTTTTAAAGAAAAGGTCCTAAGGAGTCCTAGAGCTAAGAAGAGATAGAGGATTAGTTTTAATTACATTAAATGTTGGTTAACAATCAAGTTAGATAAACAATCCTAACTAAGAGTTGTCCTACATCTAGACAGCTTCTAACCATCAAGGTCACCTTCAAGCCTTCCAAGTGTATGATCAGCCACTCAACTAGCCAAGTAAGTATAAGATTGATGAGAGTTTTCTCATTGCTTATCTTAAAAACCAATTATGCTTGACCAGATAAGCTAATAAAATCAATTATCAATCACCTTTCTTCAGGCCCAGTCGTTCCTGAACCACTTTCCTAGACATCAGTTAAATTGACTAACCCTAACTCGATCCAACTTTTAGGATTTCTTATCCTAGTGAGCTCGAATTTCTAAGATTGATGTCTAATTAATTTTAATTTAAAGGCTTAGGTCAATGTAGGATGCTAGTTGGTTATTTGTGAGCTAAAGAAGGATGATCAAATCCCCACCTTATCTTGTTTAATGGGTTGTATATTTAATTTGATTTAATATGAATATGCATAATCACTTTCAGACAAGGGGTTCTATGCAACTAAATTAGATGCATAAATCTTAATGGAACTTGAGAGCTTACCTTATCTCCAGCGATCACCAAAAAGAAAAATAAAACTAATCTAATATGATGAATACTCTAAGTAGTTAGGATTTCTAATCTTGACATAAAGCTTTTAATTAGGTTTAAGTGGATAATTTTTAATTAATTTAAAATAAAATAAATAATATTTTAAAAAATTTAGAATTTAGAATTGATCTCACCAAATAAGACTGGAAGCTTCCTCCTTGCCCTGATCTTTTTATTTTTTTTTCCTCACTTTTTTTTATCTATAAAATAAAGAAGAAAAGTTAGTAAGGAACTATTTACAAAAAATTAAAGAAAAATAAAAATTTATTTATAATTAATTTATAAAAAAATTTAAAATATCAAAAAAAATAAATTTTTATGCCATCTCCGGTAATGGTGCCAAAAACTTGATAAGAGTACGATATTATCGTTAAGATACCATATTTATTAGTTTAATTTTAATTTTTTTAAATAATTAAAAATACGTAGATAGTAGTGAGTCGGATCGAATTCATAGAGAAGGCAGTATTTTAGTTTTGAAATCTTTAATTTTTAGAAAAAAATTGAAAAAAAAATTTGAAGTTAGAAAATAAATAAAGAGTGAAAATTAAATAGTACGGAACAATAAACTTGGTACTAAGATCTACTAGTTAGATCTTAGCATCTACTTGCAATAAAATAAAGAATAATAATTAAAATATAAAAATTAAATTATAATTAAAAATAAAAAGCTAAAATTTAAAGTGCATAAAATAAATTTTGCATTAATTTAAAAGTTCATAATTTAAATACATAAAATTTTAAAAAAAAATAAAAGAAAATAAAAGCAACTAATCTTTATCTTGAATCGGTATCGGCATTGAGATGGTGTAGAAGTCAGCTCTTCTTTGTAGCACCCGTTGCCTTGAAAAAGCCTCTAACCCAAGCATGGCTCTAACCTTTACCAAACTCCTTTCCATGATCGAAGATAATTGATTTTGGAGGCCTGGAGTCCTTTAAATAGAGTTAAGAAGGCTGGATATCTTCTTTGTAGAAAATATAGGATTAAAGAGGAGTTCTGATCATCAAAATTAAAGAAATTCTGGCAAAAATCAGATTAAAATAGCTCCTGGATCAAGTTCTATGCTTTTGGTGAAGTCTGGTTGTCAAATTTGGATCAAATGATTCCAAAATTATCAAAAATGAAAGTGTAATAGCCCAGATCAGGTCGAATTAAGTTCTGGCCATTGGATCGCTTTAATCAGAAGGAGATCTGGCTGTTAGATCATCGCTAGGAGGTTGGATCACCATCGGAAGCTTTTTGGGCCATTGGATCATCGTGGGATTTGTGCGCTGCCATCCGATGGTGATCAAAGTGAAATCAAAAACCAAATCAAAGAGGGAAATAACCATAACCATTTGATCAAAATCAGCCGAAACCTAGATCGTTGGATCGCCGTCGGGAGATCTCACAGCCATCCGATGGTGCCATTACTGTTCATGTGACCCGTATAGATGAGGCACATTTAAAGACCAGACCAATCAGCACATGGCAAGCCCAATGAAATTACCATTTTGCCCCTGTACGCTGCGATGAATTTTCTGTAGATCCTTTAGCGGTCTTGGTCCACCATGTGGCAGGCTGTAATTGGCCGAATGTTGCTGAGCTGGCGGTCCATGCCTGATTTTATAGACTGACGAGTGGCTTCTATGGTCGAGCCAGCTTGACTGGGCTTTGCGGCTTGGCTTGGCTCGGCTCGGCTCGGCTTACCAGCTTAGCTTGATGAGTCGACTGAGCCATTTTTCTATTTTATTTTAATTTTTTTAAAAAAAATTATATCCAATCAATTTTAGCTCTGATTTGCTTCAAATTTATTTCATTGTGATCAAAAAGTTGAGCTCTTTTATTGATAATAATATTTTATTTTTATTATTTTTAATTAATTTTTTAATTAATAAAAATATTAATTTCTTAAAAATATATAAAAATTAATTATTAATTCTTAAAAATAAACATAAATTAATTATTAAATTAATGCTTTTATTTATGAACTTATGGTACTTATCAAGGAGCCTCTACTATTCTCCTTCTACCAGCTCTGAGTGGAGTGATCTTCTAATATCCCATTTCTTTAAGTCAAATCAGAAATTCAAGTTATCCTTAGTCTTATCCTTGATGTTCAAGATTATTGTCAATAGGAGTTCGCACACGTTCTTTTCAATGTGCATTATATCTAAGCAGTGACGCAATAAGTTTATCTCCTAACATGGTAAGTCAAAGAAAATATTTTTTTCCTCCAATTAAAGCGCATGTTATCTGTATTTGATCGACGCTTCCTCTTCTTACCATCAATCGAATCATCTTTTCTAAATTCAACATTGAGACCATCCAACTCTCTCAATACCTCACTCTCAAATATCTGGCTAAGTGCCTCACCTTCTTCAACAGTGCCATCGAAGGAGCATGCATTTATTATCCACAAAAATGCTACGCGCATGAAAAATGACTCATTCATCAAAGCATCAAAAGTTGGAATATCTTGAATGCTCCACAACTATTTCAACTAGACAATAAGAGGCTGCAAATGGACATCAATGTTATTATCTATCTTCATCGATCCAGGGATAAGCACTACCATGAAAGCAAAGAATTTTTTCATATACATCCATGGTGGAAGGTTATAAACATGAATAAACCTTGGCCATATATTATGGGTGGTATTCATGTGCCTGAACGGATTGAAATTATTACATGATAAGTTCAACCTCACATTGTATATCTCTTGTGCGAAGTAGGAATGTATTTTATTAAACTTCTGCCATACCTCTCCATCGGCTAGATGCCTCAATGCATTATCTTTTGTTCGGTCCTCTTCATGCCATCTCATATCCTTCGATGTCCTTACCGACATAAATAATTTTGTAGTCTCGGAATCAAAGAAAAGTGCCACATCAACTTTTGAGGTACACGAGTCGATGTGCTGTCTTTATTCTATTTTCATCTTGATACACCGCATCTTGTGCACTCATTTTGGTGGACATTCTCCTCCTAATAGAGCATGCAATCATTAGGACATGCATGTATCTTGATGTAAGTAAAGTCTAACTATTCAATAATCTTTGATGCCTCATAATTATTCTTCAAGATTTGTGCATTGTCTAGAACAATATTCCTCAAAAGCTCTAGTATACAGTTCACTCCATTATTACTGAATTCATTGGACTATTTCATATGATACAATCAGATTATGAACTCAAGCTTCACCATCTTTTCACACCCAGGATACAACAGAATATTACATAGATATATATGTATGTGTATATGTATATATGTATATATGTATGTATGTGAATGTATGTATATATACATAGATATATATATATATATATATACATACATTCACATACATACATATATATACATTCACATACATACATACATACATACATACATACATATATATATATATATATATATATATATATATATATATACATAAATATACATATACATATATATATATACATGTATATGTATATATATATTTATGTATATATTTATATATGTACATATATATATATATGTGTGTGTGTGTGTACATATATATTTTTATTATATGTATGTATGTATGTATGTACATATGTATGTATGTATGTATATATATGTATGTATGTATGTACATATGTAGGTATATATGTACACATATATGTACATATATATATATACATATATATATATATATATATATTATATGTGTGTGTGTGTGTGTGTATGTATGTATGTATGTATGTACGTATGTATGTGTGTGGTGTGTGTGTATTTATGTCTGTGTGTATGTATGTATGTATGTAAGTATGTATATATGTATGTATGTATGTATGTTTGTATTTATGTCTGTGTGTGTATGTATGTATGTATGTATGTATGTTTGTATGTATGTATATGTATATAATATTTTTATTATTATTAAATTAATAGTTTAAAACATAATATTAGGTTATGAATATGCTTCCATTTATGAATATAATAATAAATAATTTATGAATAATATTAAATTAATAATTTAAAATATAATATTAAGTTATGAATATACTTTAATTTATAAATATAATAATACATAATTTATGAATAATATAATAAATTTAATATTATATTCATTAAGCTTCAAAAATCACATCAATTAACATGTTAGCAATCCAAATTATATAATATATATACTTAGATAAATAAATTAATAAAAAATTTAAGAAATTGGGGATAAGAGATAAATCAAGTCGAGCAGTGTCAAAGGATATCGATCGAGGCGGTCGATGGTGGGGCGAGGACCAGAGCCGACGGTAGGGCACGGCCAAAAGGGGGTGGGGGGTGGGGCGTAGGGCCGAGGTTGGGGTTGTGGTCGGCAGTGGGGCAGGCCGACAGCGAGGCAGGGTGCAGGGCCAAGACCGAGGGAGGTGGGGCCAAAAGTAGTTGGCGATGAGGCGGGGCCAAAGGGAGCAATGGGGTGGGGCCAAAGGTGGCGGCAAGGCTATGCGTAGGACCAAAGGGGTGGTAGGATGGGGTGCAGGACCAATAGGGGCAGCGGAGCAGGCCAACAATGGGGTGGCTCGATGGTGGGGCGAGTAGGGCTAGGGTAGAGGGGAAAGAGAGAGAGTGAACGGGAGGGAAGTAAAAACTAATCAGCATGCAGCAAATTAATTTAGCCTCATCTATGGCAACGATTATATGTAACCACTGCCATAGGTTACCTATGGTAGTGATTTTCTATAACCACCGCCATAGATAAACCTATGGCAGCGATTATCTATGGCAGTGATTATGATGAACTGCTGCTATAAATGCATAATATATATTTTTTCATATTTTTTTCTAAATATGATATAATTTTAGAATTTAAAGTCTATCTTCACCATTCATTATCTAAATAATTATCGTTAGAGTGTCATCATAAAAAATCGCCTCGATTCGATAGCCCTAGCTATACCGATCAATAAAATTTGATTTCGATGGTCATACATGACTGCATGATGATCTGATAGATAAAACCATGGATTGATTTGAAAACATGTAATGATTATTTCAATGATGTTTGTAGCATACTATCAAAATTTTACTTTAATCGGATATTATTATCATGGTCAATCTAGCACTGGATGATTTCGACCGTTAAATAAAAATGAGTAATCAAAAGGCCAAACAGTATCCAATTAATAGATGATTTTTTAGATAATTAATCTTTGCTGCTACTTAATTGTTTGTATGGTGATGATTATAAAATTCAAACCATGTCTATATGAACTATTGATAAGTATCACAAATTTATTAATAAAAGTATTAAAATATTAAATGATTAAATTTTATTTTAAAAAAATAATATTTTTATTAAAATAATTTTAAAAATATCATTATCAATAGAAAGAGCTCATTTTTCTGGTCTTAACGAAATAAATTTGGAGCAAAATAGATTTAAAATGAACCTTATACAAATTTTTGAAGAAATAAAAGAAATTAAAAAAAATAATTAAAATGGCTCAGCCGTCGCAGCCGGCTTAGCCAGCACGCTCAGCCAAGCCACCGCAAAAAGCCAGTTGGCACATCCAAACATGCCCAGCCAAGCCATCCAGCCATAGTTAGCCGGCTCAGCCAACTAAGCGACCCAGCAGAGACGGTGGCCCGTCAGCCCGTAGCCCAGCAGCCTACCAAACTAGGCCCATCGATGCACAGTGAATCAGCGATCGGTCCACGAAATTGGCCATAGACCGCCAACTCAGCAAAAAGAGGCCAATCGCAGGCCACTATGTGGTAGATCAAGACCTTTAAAGGATCTATAGGAAATTCATCAAGGCATACAGGGACAGTTTTGTAATTTCATAAGACAAGGTCAGCGCTGATTGGTCAAGGTCTCCGGCACACCCGGTTCATGCAGTCCATAGTTACAGTAATGGCACGATCAGATGGTAGCGGTGGATTCTGATCAAGATCGGATGGCTACGATTTTTCCTGGCTTGATTCGGTTTCCAGCGCTCGCTCCGCACGTGATTCGATGGTAGCACTCGCTCAAGCGATCCGATGGCTGAAATCACTCTCGATAGTGATCCAAACACTCCAAAATGATTTGACGGCTCGATTTTCTCCATCAAGCTCGATCCAATGGCTAGAATCTATTCTGACTTGATATTTTCTTATTGATGTCTAGTTTTGGTATTCTGACTTGAAGCCTTGGATCGTCATCTAATGGCCAGAACACATAGAGACTTCACACAACCTCTAATCCAACAATTTTCTACTATTTTCTTCAATAAATTTGGATCTACTCCAAGTATTTAGTCCCACATTTCCTGATAACAAAATTTTCAGCCCTTCAGTAGCTATAAAAAAACCCCCAAGACCCCAGAGTTGAGACATCTGATCCGAAAGAAGCCACGATAAAGGATGGGAGTCAGGCTTTGGCTAAATATTGCTTCAAGGCAGATGGTACTGAGAAGAAGAGCCAGACTTCTATGCTATCTCCATGCCACTGCTGATCTGAAGATTAAGAGTTTTTTTTTTTATTTTTTTTAATTATTGTATTTGAATTCTAAGTTTTAATTTTAATATAAAATTTAGTTTATTGTTCTTTTAATTTCTATTCTTTAATTTCTACTCTTTTAATTCTACTTTTTAATTTTAATTGCTCTCTAATTTAATTGCAAGTAAATGCTAAGATCTAACTAGTAGATCTTAGTACCAAGTTTAACTTTTCTACAATATTTAAATTCTATTATTTATTTATTTTCTAATTTTTTCTTCTTTCATAAAAAATTAAAGATTTCAAAAAATTAAATCATTGCCTTCCTATGAATTCGACCTGACTTGCTGCCATCTACGTGCTCTTAATTGTTGTAAAAGAAGTTGGACTAAACTGATAATTATGGTATTTTAATGACGGTATCGCAATCTACCAAGTTTTTGGCATCGTTGTCGGAGATGCATAAAAAAAATAAAATTTCTGATTTCTTTAATTTTTTACTATTTTCTAACTTTTTTTATTTATTTTACAAATAAAAAAAGGAAGAAGAAAAAAGGAACAAAAAGATTAGGGCAAGGAGGAAACTTCCAATCCTATTTGATGAGATCAATTCTAAAACCTATTTTTTTTATTATTATTTATTTTATTTTTAAATTAATTAAAAATTATCCACTTAAATTTAATTAAAAATCTCATGATAAGAGTAGAAATCCTAATTACTTAGAGCATGCATTATAATAGTTTTATTTTTATTGATGATTGCTGGAGGCAAGGTAAGCTTTTCAAAACTCAATAAGTTGCATGCATCTAGTTCAAATTGCATAGAACCCCTTATTTGAAATTTTTTTTTATGCATATTCATACTAAATCAAATTAAGGGCATAACCCAATTAAATAAGATAAGATGGGGATTTAATCATTCTTCCTTAGCCCATAAATAACCAACCAGCATCCATCATCGACCTAAGCCTCTAAATTAAAATCAATTAGACATCAACCCTAGGAACTCGAGCTCAATAGGACAAGGAACACTAAGAGTTGGACCGGATTAGGATTAGTCAACTTAACTAGTATCTAAGAAAAGTGATTTAGTGATCACATCCCGAAAGAAGGTAGTTTATAATTGGTTTCATTAGCTTACCTGGCCAAGCACACTTGGTGTCTAAGGTAAACAACAAAGAGACTCCTACCGATCTTACACTTATCTGGCCAGTTGATTAACCGATTCTCTACTTGAAGGGCTTGAAGGTGACCTTGGCAGTTAGGAGCTGTCTAGATCTAGGACAACCCTTAGTCAAGATTGCTTATCTAACTTGTTTGCTAATTAGTATTAAATATAAATATAATTAATTCTTCTCTATCATCTCTAGATTTAGGACTCCTTAGGACTCTTCCTTAGAACTCTCTTCCTTCTCTTCTCTTTTCTTCTCTCTAAAAAAAATAAAAAAAATATTTATAAAAAAATTTTAAATTAGGGTTGCACTATTACATGCACGGTAGGAGATCCTAATCTAGTTAAACCAAATCCCAAAATTGAACGATTGATTCATATAAAATTTAAGAATCAAATGGCTGAAAATAATGGAGAACCACCTAAGCAGATGAAGGAATACTTTATTCCTTCTACTTATAACCCGTCGACTTGCATCCAATTACCATATATCCCTATTGGCCATTATGAAATCAAGTTGACCACAATCCAAATGCTCCCATCTTTCTATTGGAATACCAATGAAAATCCTTATAAACATCTGGATGAAGTCTTAGAAATCTGCTCTACAGTAAAAATCTAGAATTTTTCTGATGATGCCCTTAGACTGACCTTGTTTCCTTTTTCATTAAAAGATAAAGCCAAGTATTGGCTTGGCACAATAGAAAAATCAATTCAAACATAGGCAGAGATGCAACATGAATTCCTTAAGAAATTTTATCCCATAGGTCAAACCAATACTATGAGGCGAGCTATCACTGGATTTGCGTAGCTTCCAGGAAACAAATTCGTGAATCATGGGAAAAACTTAAGAAACTTCTTAGAAAATACCCACACCATGGTCTATCTAAGTGGCAAATTATCCAAGCTTTTTATGAAGGTTTAGAAGATCAATACAGACAAATGGTAGATGCATCCTATGGAGGTGCATTTATGAGCAAAAGTGAGGATGAAGCTTATATCTTGTTTGAAACCCTAAGTGAAAATTTGATTAACCATGCTTCATTATCATCTTATGAAAGATCAATTTCTCATCAAAAATGGGTAGGAATGTATGAAATCAAACATCCAAAACTAAGTTCTAAGGCTGATATGAACATAGTATATAAAGTCAACCTTCTTGCCCAAAAATTAGATCAATTCCTAAACCTAGGCCAACAATCTCCTGCACAATACACACCACCTTCCAATTATTAGGAGATTTATTCTATTTATGCTAGCTCAATCCATAGTATGAGTGAATGTCCTATGGCTGCATAATTCTCATCCTTCATCCAAGAACAAGTTCAAGTTACTCAAGGTTACTCCAAACCGATCAATAATCTATTTTCAAATATATATAACCCAGGCTGGAGAAATTATCTTAATTTTTCTTGAAAACCACAACAGACTCGGGCTCAGACCCAAACTCCACCAATGCAAAATTATCAAAATAGACTGCAATACCAAAACTATGCTTATAATAAAGGTCAACCTAGTCAGTCTTTCCAACCAACACATTATAATCAGCCCTCATACCCACCTCCTCAACAAACTAATCTAGTCGACGATCAATTTAACCAGCTGTAACAATTAATTTTATCTCAACAACAATCAATTCTAAATCAACAATAATCCATTGCTAGGCTAGAAGCTCAAATAGGATAATTAGCTAAGTCTAGTATGAGGAGAGAACCAGGTCAGTTACTAAGCCAACTAATTGCCAATCCTAAAAACAACCCACCCAATATCCACCAACCACCTGGATTTAGTCATCAACCCATCATTCCATCTAAGAATCCCCAATTAGAGAATGCCAAAGTAATTTTTGAACTTCGAAGTGGTAGGATTCTTAAGGACCCATATCAGGACCAAGTGATAGAGGCTGGTACTGATGCTAGCTAAGAAGAAAATTCAGAAGAAGAGGTTAGTTTAGAAGCTAACCATATAAAAGAACCTAAGCCTAGAACTAGTACTAATACTAGTTCTAATGAGATTGATAAAGAAAAGAGGAGAATAGATGAGTTACCCGAAATATATGAACCTAAAGCCCCATTCCCTCAAGCCTTAGAAGCAAGATCTTCCCCTAAAAAGCAAGAAACATGTAATGAGGAGTTAATGGAACTATTTAAATAAGTGCATATTAATTTACCCCTTCTCGATGCAATTCAGCATGTCCTGGCTTATACTAAATTTCTCAAAGAACTTTGTACTCAAAAGCATGAGTCACGAACTAAAAGAATTATGTTATCTGAGGATGTAAGTGCAGTCCTGTTAGACCCATTGCCTCAGAAAATGAAAGATCCTGGTGCTCCATTAATTTCATGTGTTATAGGAGGCATAACCTTTAACCAAGCATTATTAGACTTAGGAGCTAGCGTAAACCTATTTTCAACCTCGATTTATGAAAAATTTGGGATAGGAGAACTTAAACCAACATCGGTTATTTTGCAACTAGCCGATAGATTTGTAAAAACATCACGCAGTTTAATTGAGGATGTTTTGGTTAGAGTAGATAAATGTTATTTTTCAGTAAACTTCCTCATACTTGATATGGAACCATCCCAAGAGCTGAACCAAAATTTCATAATTCTATATTATCCATTCCTAGCTACTGCCAATGCCAATATCAATTATAAGACAGGAGCCATGGACATTTCTTTTGGAGATCAAAAGGTAAGAATAAGTATTTTTAATGCCTTTAAGCACACTCAAGAGGAGGAAGACTATTTTGTAATCGATCAAATAGATGAGATAGTTGAATCTGATTCCTCCTTAGATTTATTCAAGAACAATCTTCTGAATAAGCTTGTTAAAGAAATTCTAGACTAGGAGGTGAATTTTCTGTTTGATTCACCTCATCCATCACATACATTACCTTGGTCAATGAAAATTAAGCCCTTACCTGAAAAAAAAATTGATCCATTACATCCTTCAATTCAGGCCCCACCACAACTTGAACTAAAACCTTTGCCTGAAACACTTAAGTATGTATTTCTAGGATTACAAAAAATCCTGTCAGTGATCATTGCTTCTGACCTATCTCCTGAATAAGAAGATCAAGTAGTGGATGTTTTGAAAACATATAAGGAGGCCATAGGTTGGACCGTCGCCAATTTAAAAGGCATTAGTCCATCAATATATATGCACCACATTTATACTAAAGATAATGCCAAACCAACTCTAGAAATGCAAAGATGGCTCAACCCTAATATGCAAGAAGAAGTCAAGAAAGAGGTAATTAAATGGTTAGATGCAGGTATTATTTATCCTATTTCTGACAGCCACTGGGTGGATCCTACACAAGTTATTCCAAAGAAATCTGGACTCACGGTTGTCTGCACTGATCATAGAAAACTAGTATCAATATGACTTTTCACTAGATGGCGTATCTATATAGATTATAGAAAACTTAATACAGCCATCCGAAAAGACCACTTCCTGTTATACTTTATTGACCAAATCCTGGAGAGACTAGCTGGCCAATAATGCTTTTGTTTTCTAGATGGATACTCAGGATATAATCAGGTAGCAATCTATCCAGGAGATCAGGAAAAGACCATAATTGTATGTTCCTATAGAACTTTTGCTTTTCGTAGAATGCCTTTTGGATTGTATAGTGCACATGCGACCTTTTAAACGTGCATGATGTCAATATTTTCGGACATGATAGGAGATTTTTTGAAAATATTCATAAATAATTTTTTGGTCTTTGAAAAATTTTTTGAGAGTTGCCTCAATAATTTGAAGAGAATTTTGCAACGATGTATTGAGGCAAATTTAGTTTTAAGTTAAAAAGAGCCACTTCATGGTTCAAGAAGGGATTATGTTAGGACATATAGTGTCTAAGAGAGGGATAGAGGTTGATAAAGCAAAAGTTGACTAAATTTCTTAATTACCTCCACCCACTTCTATCAAATAAATTCAATCTTTTCTTGGCCATATAGGATTCTATCGTCGCTTCATCAAAGACTTTTCTAAGATATCTCATCCATTGTATAATCTACTAGCTAAAGATGTTTCTTTTAACTTTGATGAAGAGTGTCTTAAAGCCTATGAATTCTTGACAAAAGCTATGACCAAAGTCCTGATCATTCAACCTCCAAATTGGTCACTACCTTTTGAAATCATGTGTGATGCTTCAGACTTTGCCATAGGAGCTGTCCCAAAGGATAAACAAATGTTCCATAGTGATCTATTATGCTAATAGAACTCTGAATGAAGCACAAATAAATTATACTATAACTGAGAAAGAGTTACTAGTTGTAGTGTTTGCTCTAGAAAAATTTAGATCATATCTGTTAGGATCAAAAATTATGATATATTCAGATCATTCAGCTTTGAGATACCTGCTCTCAAAGAAAGACACTAAACCATAACTGATTAGATGGATCTTATTACTACAAGAATTTGATATAAAAATTTGAGATAAGAAGGGATCTAAGAATGTCATAGCAGACCATCTATCTAGGATCCTAGTTAAAGATACTAAACTTGCATCAATCGAAGAATCTTTTTCAGATGAGCAATTGTTAGTAGTTTCACATGTAAAGGCCTCTTGGTTTGTAGATATTATAAATTATCTAGTAGTAGGATAAATTTTTGATGGCTAGTCTAAGAATGAAAATGATCGATTTTTTGCTCAAATTAAATACTATTTTTGAAAATATCCTAAATTTTTTAGAATTTATGCCAACCAAATCATTCGTAGATGTGTTCCTGAGTCTGAACAGCTGGGTATCTTACAATTCTGTCATACTCTTGCTTGCAGAGAATATTTTTTTAGAAGAAAAATTATGGCCAAAGTATTGCAAAGTGGATTTTTCTGGCCTACATTATTTAAGGATGCCCGTATTTTTAGTCAGGAATGTCTTAAGTGTCAAGCCTTTGGAAACATTTCAAAGAAAGACATGATGCCTTTGAACCCTTTCTTGGTTGTTGAAATTTTTGATGTTTGGAAAATTGATTTTATGGGATCTTTTCCACCTTCTAATGGTTTTGAATATATTTTGATGGCCGTTGATTATATTTCTAAATGGATTGAAGCAATGGCAACATGAACCAATGATTATAAAGTAGTCTTAAAATTTGTTTAAAAGAATATCTTTTCTAGGTTCAGATTTCAACGTGCTATCATTAGCGATGGAGGTACCCACTTCACAAACTACCAGTTCTGAATGTTGTTACAAAAACATGGGGTGACACATAAGATGGCTATACCATACCATCTGCAAACAAATGGCCAAGTAGAAGTATCTAATAGGAAGATTAAGAATATCTTACAAAAGACTATTAGGTTCGATCGAAAAAATTGATCAGATCAATTAGATGATGCATTATGGGCCTATAGGACTGCTTATAAAACCCCTATTGGAATATCCCCCTATAGATTGATCTATGAAAAAGTATGTCACCTTCTGGTAGAACTTGAACATAAAGCATATTAGGCAATAAAGCAATTAAATTTTAATCTAAATCAAGCTGATTCTAATCGGATATTACAATTGAGCGAATTAGATGAATTAAGGTGAGAAGCTTATGAAAACTCAAAAATCTACAAAGAGAAAATGAAATCTTTTCATGATAAACATATTTCAAGAAAAATCTTTGAGCCAAATCAAAAAATCTGGTTATTTAACTCAAGACTCCGATTGTTTTCTGAAAAGTTAAAATCTAGATGGGATGGACCTTACATAGTCAATCAAGTATTCCCACATGGTATAATTAAACTCTATGATCCTAGATCTAAGATTTTTTTTAAGGTAAATGATCAAAAACTTAAACCATATATCGAATGGATATCATTAAACCAAACCATTGACCAAACTATATTAACAAACCTACAATGAATTGAGCTACATTGTGTCTAGCTGAAGATGATAAACTTAATACTTATTGGGGGACAACCTAACATTTCGTGCATCTAATTTATTTTTTAGCTTATTTTCTTTTTAGGATAAGTGGCTAGGCTGGAGGAAAATCAAAGTTTCATGATCCATGCTGGACAAATAATAAAGTTTTTTTTTGCACCCTTCTATTTTTTCTTCTTCATTGAAGATAATGTCAATTAAGTTGAAAGATAGAAAAAATTAAAATTAAAAATATATAAAATAAAAATAATAATATATATATAAAATCTTTAAAATTTAAAAAAATTAAAAAATCTTTAAAATTAAGTTTAAAAAAAATGAATAAACCATGTTTCAGGAAAGAAAATCTTGAGTAAAATAGACTAGAAAAAGTAATCAAGTTAGAAAGTATTTGCTAATGATTGTAGTGAGTCAGAAAGTAGATTAGTTGGTCAGACTTTTAGCAGCGTACTTTGATCATTTAAAAGCTATCAGCACTTCAAATTGCACATACACACTAACGAGATAAAGTGTTAATTATAAGGCTAACTGAGAATTCAATTATGATTAAAAATTAATAATTACTATATATCCCAATTAAACAAAATTGAATTTAAGGAAAGAGCTACCTGCCCAAAATAAAAAGTGCAAAATACAGAGTATATGTGGATTATCCTAAACTTAGTAACTGGATCTCTGCATCTAAGTCAAGTATGGAGGTTCACATCAAATGGTGGAGGAAATGCCAGGATGCTTAGCATATGTAGAAAAGAGAGAGAGAGAGAGAGAGAGAGAGAGAGAAGATAGTGTGAAAAGTACCTTAATTCATGCACTTATTTTGGGGGTGTATAAAAAATTAACCAAAATAGGTGATAAAAGAAGATACGTTTGTCCTTTAAATTAACATCCAAATGCTAAGTTAGTTTTCACAAACACAAGTGCTGAAGATCTTTAGATGAACTCTAAGAAAGTTTTTGATTATACTGACCATAAAATTTGCTTTTGAAACTCAATACTTAGTTAATAATGCTGACTAAACTTTTGAACTTCAATCCTAGACCTATTTTTATAAAAGAGAATTTTAATGAAATATGGTGACTGATTAATACTAATATAACATTGCTAAGGGACTAGCAATGAGTAAGTTAGGGGGTATGATAAGTGTCACAAATTTGTTAATAAAATATTAAAATATTAATTAATTAAATTTTATTTTAAAAAATAAATATTTTTACTAAATTAATTTTAAAAATATCATTACCAATAGAAAGAGCTCATTTTTTTTATCATAATAAAATAAATTTAGAGCAAAACGGATTTAAAATGAACCCTATACAAATTTTCAAAGAAATAAAAGAAATAAAAATAAAAATAAAAAATTAATTAAAATGGCAACCGTCGCAGCCGGCTTAGCTGGCCGCTCAGCCAAGCCATTGCAGAAAGCCAGCCGGCTCATCCAAATGCACCCAACCAAGCCATCCAGCCATAGTTAGCCGGCTCAGCCAGCTAGCCGGAGCAGAGACAGTGGCCTGCCAGCGTACAGCCCACCAAACTAGGCCCGTCGGTGCACAATGAACCAGCGGTCGATCCATGAAATCGATCATAGACTGCCAACTCAGCAGAAAGCGGCCAATTGCAGACCGCCGTATGGCAGACCAAGACCCTTAAAGGGTCTACAGGAAATTCATCATGGTGTACAGGGGCAGTTTTGTAATTTCACAAGATAAGGTTGATACTGATTGGTCAAGGTCTATGGCACATCCAGTTCACACAGTCCACAGCTATAGTAATGGCACAATCGGATGGTAGCGGTGGATTCTGGTCAAGATCGGATGGCTACGATTTTTCCAGGCTTGATTTGATTTCCAATGCTCGCTCCTCATGCGATCTGATGATAGCACTCCCTCCTTACATGATCCAATGGCTGAAATCACTCTCGACGGTGATCCAAACACTCCAAACACTATCTGATGGCTCAATTTTCTCCATCAAGTTCAATCCAACGGCCAGAATCTAATTCGACTTGATCTAGGCTTTATTGATGTCCGTTTTTGATATTTTTTGAAGCCTTAGATCACCATCTGATGGCCAAAATACATAAGGACTTCACAAAACCTCTAATCCAATGATTTTCTACTACTTTCTTCAATAAATTTGAATCTATACCAATTATTTAGTCCCACATTACCTGATAATAAAGTTTTCAGCCCTCTAATAGCTATGAAAAAACCCCAGGACCCCAGAGTTGAGACATCTAATCCAGAAGAAGCCACGGTAAAGGGTGGGAGTTAGGCTTTGGCTGAAGGTTGCTTCGAGGCAGACAGTGTTGAGAAGAAGAGCCAGACTTCTACGCCATCTCTATGCCACTGCTATTCTAAAGATTAAGAGTTTTTTTTTTTATTTTTATTTCTTTTCTTTTTAATTATTGTATTTGAATTCTAAGTTTTAATTTTAATATAAAATTTAGTTTATTGCTCTTTTAATTTCTATTCTTTAAATTCTGCTCTTTTAATTTTGCTTCTTTAATTTTAATTGCTCTCTAATTTAATTGCAAGTAGATGCTAAGATCTAACTAGTAGATCTTAGTACCAAGTTTAACTTTTCTGCAGCATTTAAATTCTACTTTTTATTTATTTTTCAACTTCAAAAATCTCTTCTCCTTTCATAAAAAAATCAAAGGTTTTAAAAATTAAATCATTGCCTTCTTATGGATTCGACCCGACTTACTACTATCTACGTGCTCTTAATTATTTTAAAAGAAGTCAGACTAAACTGATAATTATGATATTTTAACGATGGTATCATGATCTATCAACTATCTATGTTAAACATATCTTATAAAAGCACAAGCATAATTATATAAGGCCTTTTAAGAACGACTATCAGAAAACATATAGTTTTGGATTGTTCAAATATACATGGTTTGAATTCTACGATCACCACCATATAAATAATCAAAGTAGTACCAAAGATCATTTATCTAAAAAATTACCTCATAATTGGATACTATTTGGCCTTTTGATCATCATTTTTTATTTAATACCTGAAATCATCCTATACTAAATTGACCATGATAATGATGTCTGATTAAAATGAGATTTTGATAGTGTGCTACAAATATCACCGAGATCATCATTACAAATTTTTGGATCAATCAGTGGTCTTTATCTATCATACACTACTACAGAACAGAGCTACAGCAGTAGTTTGTAACCGCTGTCGTAGCCCAAAAAATTACTGCTATAGGCTATGGCAGTGGTTAGCTAACCGCTGCGACTGCAGTTGTCGCCGTAGGTCTATGACAGCGATTGTTATAGCGATTCTAAAAATCACTGCCATAGAGTGCCTATTATAATGATTTTTAAATCACTGTCATAGGCTTATCTATGGCAGCAGTTATGAAACCACTGCCATAGGCTAGTCTATGGCAGCGATTATGAAACCACTGCCATAGGCTTATCTATGGAAGCGGTTAATGTAACCGCTGCCATAGATTTAATGCAGTAGTTGATACATCGCCTATGGCAGCGGTTGGCACATCTATGGCAGCGATTGTAAAATCACTACCGTAGCTTTTGAATAATTAAAAAATATAAAATTTTTAATTTTTTTATATATTTTATCTGATAAATATAGAGATATATAATACAAAAAATATTATAAACATAAAAATATTTTTAAAATGCTAAAATTTTATTATTAAATAAAATTTATTATAATATTTTTTTAAAAAAATACATCAAAAGTTTTCTAAATCTACATCATCATCGTCACCGGGAGATGGAGCATGAGCTAGAGCCGGAGTCGAAGCTGGAGCTAGAGCTGGAGCTGGAATGCGGGCCAACATATCCTTAAAGCCCGTGAAGGCACCTCTAAAACGTGCACCGAGTATCGACACCATGTCTCTCATGATGCCCTCCAGATGAGATGCACACTCCTCAGCTCGATCTGCTCGCATTGCAGCATGATCTGCCCATGCCAACACCTCCTCAAGCTCCTCTCGATTGACGATACCGAAAGCCTATGAAATGATGCTTGCCTCAGACCAATAGCTGATCGACGTATATTCGGATCTGCATCGGATCCTTCCAGAGTACTCAAGCCCCAAGACCTGAGATAGACGGTCATGGGGGCCAGAGGTATCTGAGCCCTCACGAGCGAGCGCATCTAACTGATCCTGTAATTATAAATTTAAATAAAATTTTATAAGAAATACTATAATATGAATCATATATACCGATATATTTAATACTTATAAAAATCCTTCCAATCGCAACGTTCATCGGCCTGCCCTTCTTGTCCGTACAACTAGATTAAAAAATCTTGCTACGGCTGGGCATCACTCCATCTCTTATTAGCTATAATAATATATCAGTTTATCAAAAATATGAAAAAAAATATTAATTTAATTTATCTAGTAAGATTTAGAATTCATTATCTCTTTATGCACACAACTGGCCATAAACTCATGGTCGAGAGTGTGCATATACTCTTGGACTGCCCGATTCTCCTGATTCTGATGGGAGGTAGCTTAATAAGTATTCAAATAAATAATAAATATTTAAAAATTATTTAAATATAACTTTAAGTATATTAAAAAATTTAAAAGTTAGTAATTTTACCTCGAACTCCTGGCTCCTCCAATGTATAACCATCCTCTCCCACTAACTCAGAGGACAGTCCTGTATCCAAGAAACAAGCTCCTCTAGAGTGTCTCATCGGTGCTCGAGCCATCCTCTATGGAGTTTGATCTTGTAACCCCAGTACAACTCCCCGATCTTCTTCAATCAGATATCTCGAGCCCTCTCATGATCAGGAAAGTCATACCTTCTCTGCACAAAGTTATCAAAAGTCAGTTATAAAATTATTCTAATCAAACATAGTATAAACATGTAAAATGCATAAATATAATTAAGATGCACTTACCCATATCTCCTCCCACACCTGGTCCTTGACAGCATCGTCCATACTCGGTCCCTGATAGCATCGTCCATTAATCGCCAGTCTCTAGGCTCTACGGGAATAATGTCTGATCGCCTCACAAGCACTCCAAAAAAAAAATGCATCTTTCGCATGGTCTCTCCTACTGGCCTCCCCTCCACATCATACTGCACCATCACCTGATGCTGGTGGTTCTACACATGCGTCATATGTGTGGGACCGTAAAATATCCAGCTGGATGATGCACCTACAATGAAAATACCTTATGCAAATATATAAGTGGACAAATACTATATAAAAAATAAATAAATAATATAATAAAAATATACACTTAGATGTTGGTGGAGTAGCATGTGTTGGAGATATGGGTGACGGTGGAGGCTCAGATGCCAGTGGAGTAGATGCTACTGGTGGAGTAGATGCTGGCGGTGGAGGTCCCTAAGCAGCCGATGCGGATGTGGATGGAGTATGCTTCGACTGCTCCTCAAATGCTGAACTCCGCATAATCCATCGAAAGGCAGGGGTGAAAGCTAGATGGCGTTTCGATGCCATCGTGACCTGTAACATTAATGAACATTAACCAATATAACATATTGAACAATAATCAAAGATATGCCTAGGTACCATCCGTACAATTACATATAAATATATGGATGCCGAAGATTATGTACACTAGTCAATTGATGGGTCTATCGCTATCAATGCAATAAATAAAAGCAACAAGATGGGGATTCTCTTAGCAGTCGAGGGTTCTCTTAGACGCCAACACGGCATGGCCTACCAGCACGGCACGGCCCAAGGCATGGCCTACCGACATGGCACTGCACAGCACAACCTACCGACATGGCACGGTCCAAGGCACGACCTACCAATATGGCATAGCATGGCACAGCCTACCAACACAACACAGCCCAAGGCATGGCATGGCACGACACAGCCCACGGCATGTCTCGTTCAGAACTGAGAGGTCTCGAAATCTCTCCCCAACCATCTCTATTTTAGAAATCCAATTCACCCCTCCTCTTGGGTTGCAACCTCTAGGCAACAAATATAACATGTTGAACAATAATATTAGCAATACATTAATAAATAAACTCTAATAATTTATACCATAATGTTGAAGTCATCATCTAGTGGCATCTATAATATGGATATTACCATCGCTCCTGACAAATGTGTCTGGGACCTCAATGGTACTAGATAAGTTTTGTCCTAGAGGAGCACTTTGCATGCATAGTCCAACATCATCATCAACTTCGATATCATCAAAAATATGCCTAGGCACCATCTTCACAACAACACCCTATTGAGGCTCCAAGGGATCACTAACGTAGAAGACTTGACTAGCTTGGAAGGCAAGTATATACGGTTCTTTAGTGCGGAGGTGGTGTTGCATGTTAATGAGAGTAAAACCATACTTATCAGTCTTCATCCCAGACTATGACAAGGTGTCAAACCAATCGTACTTCATCAATGCAATCCTTCCTTTAGAATAATACTCCAAGATGACTATCTTCTCCACCACGTCATATTAGTTCAAATCTTTTGTACGTGGCTGTGAATCTCTCGAGCTAGCATAACACCCAGTGGTGGCGCTCAATATGACACCACTATTTTATATTGCCATATTTATAGACCTGTTGTGAATATTAAACCTGTAGTCGTTAATGACGAGCTATTTATACTCATGCACGGTACAATTAGGATCCATTAAAAGAGCATGCACTTCAAAGCTCACATCACTGAGCGGCAATCTCCACACCTAATTAATAAACATGTTCAAATAAGTTGTACATGGCAAGAATATATAATTGCTTACATGATCTTTGAACAATTCAAAAAATTCTTTGCTGTGCATTTTCTCTTTCTCTCGCATACTTAGAGCATCATATTTTACTCTTATGATCTTCTTGTGTTTGCTGTATGCACAAAGAACAAATTTAGTATAATTAGATATTTTCTTCTAATTCTTATGAAATAAATAAGGCTGAGTGACTCATCTTATGTACGGCTCAATGACATCATAGTTGAAGAGCACGTAGCAGTGTGCCTTATCTCTTTCTTCAATGCTTAAATTAGTGAGGTGGTATGAAGTAAAAAGTCCATCTGACTGTGGAATGGACTCCAATGTAGGCTCAATTGGCTCATACTGATCATTCTGATTCCTCATTAGCCGATTATGACGTGTCTTGAGCTTGTTTAAGTACATGGTATAAAAATCCATACACTCTTGACCCAAATAACCTTCTATCATGGATCCCTCCGGACGATTCATATTTCTTACATAAGATTTCAGAGTTTGAATATTTCTCTCAGTAGGATACATCCATCGATAGAACACTGGGCCTCCAAGTATAACTTCCCCCATAAGGTGCACGGTGAGATCATCATAACCATGAAAAATGATGGTAGAAATATCTTTTCCAGATCACATAATATAGTCACCGCCCTTACCTTCATTTTTTTTATGTCTTTCTTAAGCAACCTCTTTTCACAAATATCTCTGCAAAAGTTGCAAAGACGAATAACATTCATTTTGACATTTTTTGGCAACATACGGTGAATAGCTATTGGGATCAATTTCTACATCAGCACATGATAATCATGAGTCTTCAATCCCCCAAGTTTGACATCCTTACTATTCACATGCTTTGATATATTGCTTGAGTATCCATCAGAGACCTTTATGTTCTTCAACACATGAAGAAATGTGGACCCTTCGGAGGCATTCATAACATAGCATGCATGAGGGAGCCTCCACTATTCTCCCACTGCCGGCCCTAGATGGAGTGATCTCCTAATACCCTATTCTTTCAAGTCAAATCGAGAATTCAAGTCATCCTTAGTCTTATCTTTGATATTTAAGATTGTTACCAGTAGGACCTCGCACACATTCTTTTCAATATGCATTATATCTAAGTAGTGGCGCAATAAGTTTGTCTCCCAATATGGCAAGTCAAAAAAATGCTCTTTTTCCTTCAATTAAAGTATGTGTCATTTTTCTTTGATCGACGCTTCTTCTTTTTACCATCAATCAGATCATCTTTTTCAAATTCAATACTGAGACCATCCAACTCTCTAAGTACATCACTTCCAGACATCCGACTAGACGCCTCACCTTCTCCAACAGTTCCATCGAAGGAGCATGCATCTTTTCTATTTGGATGGTTTTGATGGAGGAAATGTCGATGCCCCATATAGCTAAAGCTCCTCCGATGTGTCAACCTTATAGATCAGATATTTTTTCTACAAACCGAGCATGCTAGCTCACCTTTGGTGCTCCAACCCGACATTAGGGCATAGGATGGAAAGTCATTTATTGTCCATAGCTGCATGCATGAAAAATGACTCATTCAACAAAGCACCAAAAGTTGGAATACCTTGAATGCTCCATAACTGTTTCAGCTCGATAATAAGAGGTTGCAAATAAATATCAATATCATTACCTACCTCCATCTATCCAGGAATGAGCATTGTCATGAAAGCAAAGATTTTTTTCATACATATTTACGGTGGGAGGTTGTAAACATGAATAAATATTGGACATACACTGTGGACGGTATTCATATGCTTGAATGGATTAAAATCATCGTACGACAAGCCCAACCTCATATTACGTATCTCATGTGTGAAGTCGGGATGTAATTCATTAAACTTCTGCCATGCCTCTCCATCGGTTGGATGTCTCAATGCATCATCTTTTATTCCTTCTCTTCATGCCATCTCATGTCCTTCGATGTCCTTGCCAACATAAATAATTTTTATAGTCTCAGAATCAAAGAAAAATGCCACATCAACTTTTAAGGTATATGAGTTGATGTGCCGTATTTATTCTATTTTCATCTTGACACACCACACCTCATGCACTCCTTTTGGTTGACATCCCCCTCCCAATAAAGCATGCAATCATTGGGACGTGCATGTATCTTGGTGTAAGCAAAGCTCAACTGTTCAATAATCTTCGATGCCTCATAATTATTCTTCGAAATTTATGCATCATTTGAAAGAATGTCCCCCAAAAGCTCTAATATGCAATTCACTTCATTATTACTGAACCCACTAGAGCATTTTGCATGATACAATCGGATTAAAAACTCTAGCTTCGCCATCTTTTCACATTCAAAATATAATAAAATATTAGCATCTTTCATCAACTTGCGGACCTTCTCTACATCCTCACTGTTTGTCATTCCATCAACCACAGGATCAAGCATGGATGTAGATGCACCGTCATTGTGGCCAACAAATGAAACAATATCACGAACCATTTATTCCACTCTCCCATCATGTTGATCGCCTTCTTGCGGTCTGCTCTCATCATGTTGGTCCCAACAAATTTCATAACTAGCTTTAAAGCCACATATAGTGAGGTGATCATTTACATCTTAACGAGGTAGCCACAGTCCACCCATACAATTTTTACAAAGATATTGGATCAATTCATGGTTCTCAAATTTTTCTATAGCAAAATCAAGAAATTTTTGAAGTTCAGTCTCATATTCTGACGAGAGCCTATTAAACTTCATTCATCCCTTATCCATTTTAAAAATGATGATACTATAATTAAATCTTTTGTGGAACTTAAATTATATACTAATGCATTATAAACATAGCATGCATTATAAATAAAAAATGCATCATAAATAAGGATTGAAATAAATATCATGTGTGGAACTCACATTAAATATCATTTTCAAACATGCAATAAATGCATTCTATCACCAACTAATAGGTAAAGATAAGTCCTATCCCATTCAAAAATTGCATTAATTCTATAGGTTCAATATAGTAATCAAACAATATGTAACAAGGGTCAAATAAAATTTTGGCAGCATTTTCTTTGTTCTACCATGTAGGGAGAACAAAAAAAAAAATACTATCCAAAATTTCATTCAGAATTCTTAGCATACCATTTGATTACTGCAACTACCTATAGAATTATCTATAATTTTCAAACTATCCAAATTGGATAATCAATTGATTATTATATATAATTCTCTCATCTGTATAATTACATATAATTGTATGGATGTCGGAGATTATGTACACTAATTAATTGATGGGTCTATCATTATGCAATGCAATAAATGAAAGCAACAAGATATAAACATCCAAAAAATATTATCCAAAAAATTCTACAACATGAATTACATTCATAAATAATTAAGGATGAGCAACAGTCGTAGATCTGATCTCATACGCAAATCTGAGTGTTAATCCAAAAACCTGAAAGAAGAATGAAGTAGATGATGGCGGCACATTAGGGCTTAAAGTTAGAACCTTAGAGAGACATATCAAATTCTATTCTCATCCATCGAGCCAGCTCGCTCAGAAGTCGAGCCAGCTCCATGCCTGAGACATCTGGCTTGGGTCCTCCCCCAGTCGGCTCGATCTTGGCCCGAGCTGGCTCGGCTGCGTATCCAAGTTAGCTTGGCTATGTGCCATCCCTTGTTCTTGGCTATCTCCACCCTCCCCTTATCTTTCTGACTGCCCGTCTCCCACTCAATCTCCATCGTCGGTGAGGCCGAACCCCTTCCTCCCTCTCTCACTCTCTCGATCTCCCTCGTCGGTGAGGTCGAACCCACTCCCTCCCTCCTCCCTCTCTCGATCTCCCTTGTCGGTGACGGTGACGAGGCCAACCCCTCCCTCCCTTTCTCACTCTCTCGATCTCCCTCGCCGACGAGGCTAGACCCCCTCCCTTCTAGTGATGCCGGTGAGGCCAAAACCCCCTCCCTCCCTCTCTTTCTCTTGATCTCTCTCGCTGGCAATGGTGGCAAGGCCGAACCCCTCCCTCCTTCTCTCCCTCTTCTTTTCTTAGTTTTGGGTTCTAAAATCGAGTTCGAGTCTGGTACTTCAAGTACAGACCCATCGGATATTCGAGTTCAGATTCGATACCAATAATTAAAATCGGATCTGGATCTGAATATTCAGATTTCGATTCAAACCCAATCTATTGACAAGTCTAGTCTAGTGATTAATGAATAATACTATAAAATTAAAATAATAATTATACCTGCAGCTACAGAGAGGAGGTCGCATCGAAAGCTCTGAGGGTCGTCGTGATGGCGCTAGAGAAAGACGACGGCGCTAGAGATAACCTGTAAAATAAGAGCAAGATAGAGAGAGAAGAGAGAGAAAGAGAAAGAGGAAAGAGGGAGAGGGAGAGGGGGCCTGGAGGAGCACCATGATGGGAGGCCAGGGGATGGGGAGGGCAGGGGTGGGCAACCTGGATGGGGAGGGCAGGAGCGATGGTGGCCGGGGATGGGGAGGGCAAGGGTGGGCGGCGATGGCTGAGGATGGGAAGGATAGGGGCGGCGAGCGGGAGGGCAGGGGTGGGCGGCCAGGGATGGGGAGGGCAAGGGGCGGCAGTGGCCGAGGATGGGGGGCAGGGGCGACGGGGCCGGAGGGCAGGGGGGCGGTCGAGGATAGGGAGGGTAGGGGTGGTGGCAGCGGGATGGGAGGGCATGGGCTGTGGCGGTTGGGATGGGAAGGACAGTGCGGGGGGTGGGACGGGTGGAAGATGGGATGGGCTGGGGGTGAGCGAAGATCGACGGGAGGGGCCGACATAGGGGGGACGAGCGGGAAGGGGGGTGGCGTGGCACAAGCAGGGGGCGGGGGGCTGCTAAAAATGGGGAGATGAAGGGAGAGGAGGGGGCATCGAGATATGGGGTCAGCTGGAGGGAGGGGTGACGCTGGTCGGGAGGGAAGGACTTGGGTGGAGTCTCATCGACGATGGAGAGGAGGGGAGAAAGAGAGAGAGAGAGAGAGAGCGCACGGGAGGAAATAAAAATTTGAGAATTTTTAACCTAACCTATGGCAGTAGTTTTCAAACCACTGCCATAGATTTGTAGTAGCGGTTTTCAGTAACCGCTGTCTTAGGTTGAAAATAATTTTTTTTATTTTTTTTTAAATATTTTATAATTTTAAAATTTAATATCCATCTTCATCATTCATTATCTAAATAATTATCATTAGAGTATCATCATAAAAGATCACCTCGATCCGATGGCCCTAACTTCATCGATCAAAAAAATTTGATTTCGACGATCACAAATGATGATGCGATGATCTAATAGATGGAGATCTCTGATTGGTCCAAAAATCTATAATGATAATCTTGATGATATTTGTAGCATACTATCAAAGTTTTACTTCAATCGGATATCGTTATCATGATCAATTTAGTATGAAATGACTTTGACCATTAAATTAGAAACAAGCAATCAAAGACGTAAACGACGTCCGATTATGAGATAATTTTTTAGTTAAATAATATTTGCTATAATTTTAATCATTTTATATAGTAATGATAGTAAATTTAAATTATTTTTGTATGAACTATTCACGTTAAGCAGATATTGCAAAAGCTCGAGCATAACAACCAACAGAGTTTCAGAATGGTTATCAGGCAATGTATAGTTTTAGATCATTCTTAGTCTCATAAGTTAAATTTAATAATCACCACCATAAAAAATGATTAGAGTAGTAGTCAAGATCATTTATAAAAAAAATTATCTCATAATCGGACACCGTCTGATCCTTTGATCACTTGTTTACCATTTAACGACTGAAATTAATCTATGCTAAATTGACCAAGATAATGATATTCAATTGAAGTAAAATATTGATAGTATACTACAAATATAACCGAGATCATCATTGCATATTTTTGAACCCATCGGAGGTCTCTATCTATCAGATCATCGCATCGTCATTCGTGCTCGTTGAAATCAAATTTTTCTGATCGATGAAGCTAGGACCATCGGATCAAGGTGATCTTTTATGATGATACTCTAATGATAATTATTTAGATAATGAACAATGAAAATGAATATTAAATTTTAAAATTATATAATATTTAGAGAAAAAATAAGAAAAAAATATATAGCGGTGGTTACAAATAATGGCTACCATAGATTGACTTATAGCAGTGGTTACGAGAAATCGCAGTCATAGGTCCGACCTATGACAGCAGTTTTTCTAACCACTATCATAGATCGGATTTATGGCAGTGGTTACAAAAAATCGCTGCCATAGATCGGCCTATGGCAGCGGTTTCTTGTAACCACTGCCATAGATCGGACCTATGGCATTAGTTCCTTATAACCGCTGTCATAGACTCTATTATAATGATTTCAAAAATTGCTGTCATAGTATGCACTACTATAGACTCTTTTTGTAGTAGTGAGATCATCATGCGATCATTCATTGCCATCAAAATTGAATTTTATCAGTCGACATAGCTAGGACTATCGAGATCTTTTGTAATGATACTCTAATGATAATTATTTAGATAATGAATGATGAAGATGGATTTTAAATTTTGAAATTATATCATATTTAGAAAAAAGTATGAAAAAAATTATATTACGCATCTATAGTAGCTGTTCAACGTAACCATTATCATAGGTCGAATTAATGGCAGTAGTTACATAAAACCACTACCATAGATCAAATATATGATAGCAATTATATATAACCACTGCCATAGATCCAATCTATGGCAGCAGTGAAGGATAATCGCTTCCACTGATTGAGCATATAGTAGTGGCTGATTAACCACTACAATAAATCCAAACTTTGTAGTGGTTAAGTATAACCGCTGCTATAAATTTGATCTATAGCGGTGGTTATCTGTAACCACTACCATAGATTTGACCTATGATAGGAATTTTACATAACCGCTCCCATAGATAGATCTATAGCAATGGTTTTATGTAATCATTACTATAGGTTCAATCTATGATAGTGATTATATATAATCGCTGCCTTAGAACCTATGACAGTAATTTTCAAATTGCTACAATAGTAAGCACTGCTGTAGCCCTATTTTGTAGTAGTGTGGATTAGATTTTAATTAGATCACTTGATAATTTATGCTAATCCATGTCAATTAGATAAATTAGTATAACTAATTTAGGTGCCCCTAAGACTAGCTTGAATCTGGTTCTCTTTGATCTAACTTGGTGAAGTCAGTAAGAGGATTATGATTATCTAATCAATTTCTTCTCACTTCTTTAATTGTAATAATTAAATCCTCTAAATTATTAGGTTCTTAAAATGAAATAGTTATAGAGATAACTAGATCATAGTCTCCCATTAAGTTGGGTGATAATGGTTCCATTAGTTTGATAATCATTGAAGGCCCAAAGGTCTGGTGCTTATTGACTAATCAAATTATCATTTATAATATGATAACTTGGATATGTCTTTCTAATGGTAGTTAGGTTGGCCGACCAAAGTTGGGTCTAATCATTCATTGGTTAGATATGCCAGGTATGATCATGTTAATTATTGGATCTAACCAGACTTTTTTAGTGGAGGCCAAAGCTACTGAACTGGGATCTGGGATAAAATTAATTACTAGAAATTGTTTAGAGAAGCGATTGGTTAAGAACCTACCCATAGATGCATATGGATTGGCCGACCAAAGTTGGGCTTGTGTCTAATCTATGTGAATTCTAGTACTTGCTAAGAAATTAAGATAATTCTTTGAATTAAAGGTAGAGGCTACCAATTCATCTAAAATAGTAGAAGAACTTTTAGACTAAAGTCCAAGTCTTTAGATTTATTAATTCATATACTAATTAGATTTTTGATTTTTCTTTTGTGCAGTAATGGCCACTACCCTATCACTTCGATCATTATTGGATAGTGATAAGTTAACGGGACCTAACTTCAAGAGCTGGTATCGGAAGTTAAAGATTATTCTAGAGCATAAGTTGATTCTATATGTTCTGATAGATCCAATACTTGAGGAGCCAGCTCAGAATGCTTGTGGTACAGTCTAAGACACTTATCAAAAGTGATGCAACGAACGTATCATGGTACATTGTATCACGCTGGTAGCGATAAGCGACGAGTTCAGTCATAAATTTGAGAATGCTTAGCTAGAGAACATGCTTCAAAGTTGAATGAGTCTTTTGGCACTCCCGACGATGTTGAGAGGCATAAGACTAATTATACTATCTTCAACGCTCGGATGAGGGATGGAGCGTCAGTCATTGATCATGTATTATATATGATCGAGTTGATTGAGTGCTTGAGCAAGCTTGGCTTTTCCTTACATGAGCAGCTCGAGATAGGTATTTCAATGATATTGATGATGGAGATCACGATATATTCTATTACCATATAGAATTTAACCTATTGGATCACACAAATAAGGATTTAGGTCTGGATGTCATTAATTGGACTTATGAAGTCTGATTAATTTAGATTTGATCCAAATAGGTTTGAGGAAATCATGCTAGCATATGATTGGACCTAATTTTCTCCTGTATTGAATTTCTTGATTGGTTTGAACTCAGTCAAATTGGATTTGGCTCATCCAGGACCCCTATATGGGTTTGTCCTAATTGGACTAGACCTTATCCTGATTAGATCAGGCCTTATCCTGATCTCACCTGAAAGGAATTAGGACAAAAGGGGCGCCAAGAGTTGGCACCCCCCTTTGACTTGGTCTTGCATGTAAAAATGAAAGGATAGGGTGCACGCCCCCTGAAAATTCTCTAGGGGCACATGCCCCCATATGGTTTCTTAGAGAGAGATAAAGTTGGTTGGAGGAGTTTTATTCCAACAAAAGTTGTTGGGATTTGAACTAGTTTGAATTGGTCAAATAAATTCAAACACCTGGAGATATAATATCTAGCACAACCTTTTGTGGCTTTTCATGTGACAAAAACCCACAAAGAAATCAGATGGGGAGTGGGGGTTATTAGAGAGTCCTTCTGCTTTAAGCAAATTGACTCAATCAGTTGTTTAAAGCCCTGGAACTCTAGGTTTCCCTATTTTTTTATAAATAGGGGACTAGGCCAAAGGGTTTGGCCATTCAATCCTCTAAAGTCCAAGCTCTGCTCCTCTTCTTCATGCCTCCTCTCCTTCATCTTGTTCATCTCTCTCATGCCCAAATGTTGGGCCATTCACATCTCCGAGCATCGAGGTGCTGTCCGCACAAGTCAAAGTTGAAAGAGTTCTCAATCATGTGTCGATTGGACTGCTGCCAGAAATCAGATCAAAGGCGCACAAAGGAGATCTTGATCTAATTTTTCAGAAATTAGATCCAGAAGGAGAAAACCTCCAAATTTGATCTCAATGAATACTGGTAGAGGTTGGGCACATGCACGACTCAAGTCGAACCTCAGGACAGCTTCAAATTATCGCAGCGAGTAAATTGTTTACTTGTAAATAAGTGGTATTTCGAATACCATTTTGTATTTTTAGTTTTAGACATATCCAATCAGATCTGAGAACCTTTAGATCTGATCAGATTACTATAAAAATTTTAAAATTTTTGCTACTTAAATCTAATCCAATTAGGCCAATCCATCAGAACCTTCATTTATCACAACCTGTTAATATGGCTTATTCGTCTGGTAAACACCCTAGGATAGATAGTGTATCTGATGCCTACCTTTGGCATTCTAAGCTAGGTCATATTAATAAGAACAAGATAAACATGTTGATTTAGGAGAAAATTCTCGAAGTAAATAATTTTGAATCATTATCTACCTGTGAGTCTTATCTTCTTGGAAAGATTATCAAGTCACTTTTTACTGGAAAAGATGAGTAAGCCAGTAAGCTTTTAGGTTTAACACATACTGATATATGGAGACCTATAAACACTAGTGCCAGAGGTAGATATTACTACTTTATTACGTTTACAGATGATCTATCTAGGTTTGGATATGTCTACTTGATGAAACACAAGTCTGCATCATTTGAAATATTCAAATGATTTCATAATAAAGTAGAAAAATAAACTAAAAAGAGTATTAAAACTCTTCGATCTGATCAAGAAAGTAAGTAATTTCTAGTGAGTTTTTGACATATCTAGGAAAGAATGAAATTCTCTCCTAATGGACTCCTCTTTAGATTCCATTAGCATAATAGTGTGTCAGAAAGAAGAAATCGAATCCTATTAGACATGGTTCATTCCATAATGGGCTTTGCCAATCAATCGATTTTCTTTTGGAGATATATGCTCGAATTGGCTTGTTGTGTTTTAAATAGGGTTTTGAGTAAGTCTGTAATGAAAACATCATATGAGATATGGACAAGATGCAAGCCAATACTCTACACTTTAGGATTTGGGGGTATCTGGCTTATGTCAAACATTTAATAATGGACAAGCTTGGATCTAGGTCTGATAAATGCAATTTCATAGAGTACCCGAAAGAAATCAAAGGGTATCACTTCTATCTAGCAGATGAACAGAAGGTGTTCATCAGTCTTAAAATAGTCTTTTTAGAAAAGAAGTTCCTTGGCAAAGGAACTAATACCTTTAAGATTGAACTTAAGAAAGTTCAACAGATAGAAGAATCAACACAAGTAACTAAACCTAAACTAGATTTGATTAGATCAAACTCGGAGCCCAATGTACCTATATCCTTGAGACGATCTGATAGAATACCACGTCAGTTGGACAGATATTATGGATTTCTAGTCCAGGACGGTGATCCTATCAAACTTGATGAGAATGATAAGGATCTGATCACCTACATAGATACAATGTAGAGATCTAATTCTGATAAATAGTTTAAGATTATGAAATTCAAAATAGACTCGATGAAGGTCAATGATGTATGGACATTAGTTGATCCACCTGAAAGGGTAAAATCCATAGGATGTAAGTGGATCTTTAAAAGAAAAAAGGTGAACATGGGAAGATGGAAATCTATAAAACCCATCTGATTGTCAAAGGATATCATCAGTATTATGATATAGACTATGATGAGATATTTTCTCCTATGGTAATGCTCAATTCTATTTGGATTATGCTTGCGATAGCTATCCATCTAGACTATAAAATCTGGCAGATGGATATGAAGACAGCTTTCTAAATGGAAAGCTGAAAGAAGAGGCGTATATGATACAATCTGAAGGATTCACATCCATAAATGAGTCTAAGATGTGCAAGTTTCAGAGATCCATATATAGATTAAAGCGGCATCACGGAGTTGGAACATGCATTTTGATAAAACAATCAGAACGTATAGCTTCGTTAAGAATGAAGAAAAATCATGCATTTATAAATGGGTAAATGGTTCAGTTGTAGTATTCTTTGTGTTGTATGTGGATAATATTCTCTTAATCAAAAATGACATCCCTGCATCATAAGGAATAAAGGTTTGGCTATCATCTTAGTTCTCCATGAAAGACTTGGGAGAAGCATCCTATATCCTAGGGATGAATATATATAGAGATAGATCGAAGAGGTTGCTTGAATTGTCTCAGCCCATATACATAGACACTGTGCTAAAATGGTTCAACATGAAAAATTCTAAGAAGGACTATCTACCGATAGGCTATGAAATTTCTCTCTCAAAGAGGGATTGTTTGACAACACCTCAAGAGAGAGAGCATATGAGTAGGATACCATATGCCTCGACAATAGATTCTATTATGTATGTCATAACATATACAAGATCAGATGTGGCATACTCACTAGAGATAGTAAGCAGATACTAGTCTGAACCAAGAGAGAACCACTAGAAGATTGTGAAAATCATCCTTAAGTATTTTTCTCTCCTGGAAGGTAATGAAAATCATCCTTAAGTATCTAAGAAATACTGAGAACCAGTGCTTGTTTATGATAAATCAGATTTAAAATTTATGAAATTTACAGACTCCAGTTTTTAATCTGATCATGATGACAGCAAAAATAAATTGAGATATATTTTTATCCTTAATGGTGGAGCTATCTGCTAGAAAAGTTCTAAATAAAATACTGTGGTCGACTTAGTTTGCAAAGTGAAGTACATCGCAGCATCCAATGCTGTCAAGAAAGCTATGTTGTTGAGAAAATTCATCATCGAGCTTGGAGTGGCATCCTTCCTTGATGGTCCACTTGAGCTTTACTATGATAGTACTAGAGTTATTGGTTAAGTGAAGGAACCGAAAGCACACCAGCAGATGAAGCACATTCTGCATCGCTACCATCTTGTCCAGAAGATCGTGAATTGAGATAACATCGAGCTTCAGAAGATCAACAAAAAGAAGAATTTAGTAGATCCATTCACTACAGCCCTTATGATAAAGAAGTTTGATGATCATAAGTTGAAGATGGATATATGGTACTATATTGAGTGGCTTTAAGATAAGTGGGAGTTATTGAAAACTGTATCCCAAAGCCAATCGTCAGCCTGTTGACAGTTAAGCTCTTTTCATGTATATGTATGTGAATTGATAAATTAATAAAATGTTATTTGGCTTTAATCATCACAAACATGTACATCTTCTAACGAACTCTTGTATTGTGATAAAATCCTTAGAACTATTTTAATTAATAAAGAAGAATTTATCAATTAGCCCATAAATTTGTTCACGATCAAATAATATGCTATTACTAGAATGATAGCAATATCAAGTGTAGGTTATTGTATGCTATATAGGTTGGTTGTTCTCTTGATCAAGGAGTGTAGAGACACTGGTATAACATGCAGGTGAGATGTAGGAGTACATCTACATTGAACGTGACTACTCCAAAGTATTATGCTATTAAGACTTGCTCCGAAGGAATATGGGTATAAATGTTTCTCAAACTTGAGATCACCATGGTGACTTGCAAGGAACTCACTACACTTTGGTGCTAGATTACTTAAATTTTTAATTTAGTGATGGAAGATTTTTAGGTGCAGTCAAGTACTTGTTAAGTCGGTGCATGATCAAGATGGGTTGACCGCTCCAAGAGTTTGGAGATAATGCATCACTATTTTTAATTTAGCAAAATATTGGCCAGAATAATCCATGTGATGGATTTAAAATTTGAAATACAATATGGACAACTTATTTAGGATTGATAGTTAAACCCAAGATCATCCTTTAAGTATTCAGGATCAAAGGGATGAATTATACGATAACCATATTTTAATAGGTTTCGAATGTTGCTTTAAGTACATTCGGCCTATCCGGACATTAAATACCATTGCTAGATGGTAACTTTGATTGGTATAAAAATTTATTCTTATGCTCCGACTTAAGTTCGAACCTATGGGGTCACACTCATAAGAAGTAACTATCTAATTATGTGGCTGATCGAGAGTTCCATCTGACTGGGACTCTATGATCAAGAGTCCCATTGGACTGGGACTCTATGATCGAGGAGAGTCCCACTGAGCTAGGACTCTGTGGTAAAGAGTTTCATCAGATGGGGACTCTATGATCAGAAGTCCTACTCAACTGGATCTCTATCTTTGAAGAATTAGTTAGCAATAAAATTAATAATTAGCTTAATTTGATTGAGCAAAGAAATTTAGATCAAATCTAATTAAATTAAATTCAATTTAGTTTGATCCGATTAGATTATGAGATGACCTAATCGCTAAGAAAGATTAGTTCCTAATTTGATCATAACTTTGACTTAATTAAATTTTAATTTGATTAAAATTTAATTAAGTCAATTTAAAATCTAATTAAATTAGATTTGATCTTATTAAATTGATTTTAATCTAGTTGGAATCAAATAAGAAAATTAGAGTCCAAACAACTTTGACTAGTCCATGCGCCAATCTCCCTATGCACCATCTACTCTCATGTTTTATTATTATCACGTAAATAATGATTTGCATGTGAAGAGAGGCTCCATGCCCAGTCTTTTCCATGCCCTCAGATGGAGTTTCATTGGTTTCAAATTCTAATCCAAAAGAGTTTAGATTGAATGAGAAATAGTGTTCAGCTCTATCCAAATGTTGCCGCCCACTTTATTTAAGCCTCTTTCTCTTTGTGTGCCACTTCTAATCCTATTTTTTTATGAAAAATATAGAGAAGGGGTAAAAAACCATAAGGGGGTGTGAGGTTTTAGGGTGGGAAGCCATCTAAGACATGTGAGAAAGAGAAGAGATCCTTCTTCTCTAAGGGTGAGAGCGTAGACCTAGTTCTAGGGTTTTATTTTAGGAGAAAGAAAAATGAGAGAGAAATCTTATTTCCATTGCTCTTCTTCCTCTTTCCACATCCTTCAATGATTCATCTTCAACTTCAAAAAGTTTGAGAGGTTCAAAGAATGAGAAGAGTTTAGATCAGCCCATTATACGATTTTCGCACGATTTAGCAGTCCCAAAAGATCGGATCAGCGCAGGACTTCGAGTAGATGATTCATAGAGGTCGGATACCTTGTGTGGTTGCGAGCAAGCTTCAAATCTTCACATCTAGAAGTTACATCAGTGGAGATCAGCGAGCCGCGATCAGGTATAAGATTGTGAACCTTAGCTATTGATCTAAAAGTTAGATCTAGATTTCTATATCGATGTGATCGATATTAGATTTTTATTTTTAAAATTTTTATGCATGCTATTCTTTATATTATAGATCCTTAGGTAGGTGTTTTAGATCTGATCCTAAGCATATAAAATAAATTAAAATATTTAATCTTTTATTTCTACTTTTAAAAAAATTTAAAATATGCTTAGAATTCCTACTGGTTTCTATTTCAGCTAGACGTCAATCTTGACTTGTAGATTTGATTGAAATAATTTGTTAATTAGAAGATTTTTCTAATTGCTGAATTTGGGTCGGCATGAATTGGACCTTAATTGGTTGAGATCGGGTCTAATTGAATTAGGTCTATATGCATCCGGACCTACTGCTGGCTAGTGGAGCCCAATAGATCACACACATAAGGGAATGGGTCGAAGAGTTGATTTGATATGGTTGATTGGACCAATTAATCCAATTGGTTAGCTGGTGAGCATCCAGCACATGTGGCTAACCCGAGCTCCTATTTTTGGATTGAATTCAATTTGAACATGATTTAATTAATGAACCAAATTAATTGGACATTATTTTGGCTCAACCTGTGATGTGGGGCGGCTATTAGATGGTGCCACATGGCTCTTTGGGCATTGGAATGATGGAGTCCAAAGGGAATTGGACTCTATCCAAAGCTAGCACATAAAATGGTGGGCGCTAACTTATCATGGCATGGAGGAATGAAAGGAGTCCTTCTTGAATGAATTTTTGGCTTATGTGAAAGCTGATCTAGCCCTCTATCAGCCTAGTACATATTTTAGTGCATGAGATGACATGATGGGGCATGGAAGAGGAGAGAAACTCAAGGCGCACAAGAGAGTTCTGCAGATTTCTCAAAGAGATGCAATAAGATTCCTTCTATTTTATGGCAGAAGGAGGCCCTTATCAAAGGGGTTTCGATGTGGATTTGAATTAGATAAGGCTTTCTTGTCACATGGCAAAATCTCAGAATTTTTTTATTTGAATTAGAATGCCATATGCTTCTCTCCATGAGTGCGTGCGTGGGAAAGGCTGCGAAGCAATGTATCATCCCGAAGAGACCTTCTGTTATAAGTCCCTTAATTTTTATGATATGCTCTTTTATGGGGCGGTTGGGATGTGCGTGGAGTTGCTTCTAGTGCCCCTTCTTCAACTATAAAAAGGGGACAGTAGATGAGAGGAAATCATCCGAAATAATCTGCCTTATCTTGTCTTGTTTAGACAAGAACTCCTCTCCCTGTCTTCCTACATTCTCAGCCTTTAGGACAAGCCTTCCTAGCCTAATTCAAATCTAATTAGGGTTAGGACAAGTTTCTAGAGGATCCTAAAAGTGCTAGCCAAGTAGCAAGAAGCCAAGAAGAGGTTCGAGGCAGGTTCGAGAAGCAGTTCGACCAAACCAAGTCAAGGTGAACTTGGGTCCTACATTCAGGTTCGAAAGGAGCGTCTCTTTGAACCAGTTCCTATGTGGATCATCATTGGAGGGCAAACACTTGGACGCCTTATGAAAATTGATCATCACCAAATCAGAATTAAATAGGTATGCTTCTTATAACTTCTTATAAGATTATGCTTTGATTGCTATTATCAAGGTGTCTTGGGCATTAGGGTGTTGTGATATCAACTTGTTCTAATACCACTTGTTGAAGATCTAGTAACTGATTATTGCAGTAGAAAAAAAGAAGAAAATAAAATAAGAACAATCAAGTACATGGATCAGCCAAAGGCTCGCCTCTACGGGGCATACAAAGCTTCACTACGAAAGAGAAAAATAAGTACAAAAGGAGAATATCCATTCTCAACTCACCATACATAATTCTCTCTCAACTAGAAGCTATCCTCACAAAAGCTCTCTCGAAATATCCAAGAAGACCCTCAGCGGCTATAAGATGCTCTACCCTCAGGGCCTCCACACCAGATGCTATGCACATGTTGCTTCTCTCTCGCAGGCTACACGTATTCGGCACTCTGCCAAGCTCCTCTTGGCGGCTGCCTGAGCCTCTCTACATGCCACACACGCTACACCATGCTTCCATAGCATCTCAGGCCTTTAAATAGGATTGAGAATCTTCTTCTCAATGGTTCATAGGAGTTCTAATAGAGCTCTGTCACCTAACATGTGTTGAACAGGATTTTGATGGAGTTTTGAAATGTCTCCCAGCCTTTAGATCATCACTGCTACCCTCCATAGCCGCTGGATCCTATAGTCCATGTGCAACTCCCGTAGACTCCTTCGATTAATCATAATCTGAGTTCAAATAGAAAATCTCATCCTGTTCTATTAGCCTCCATCGAGTTGGCTCTATTATAGATCGAGCTGACTCAACTATGTCTCCCCCGAATACCTACTTTCTGTTTGCCTGACAAGGTCTGCCTGACAAGGTCTGCTTGACTATGGTCCGATCTGGCTATAGGAATCCCTAAGGAGACCCTCAGCAGCTACAAAATGCTCTACCCTCATGGCCTCTACGCTGGATGCTATGCATCTATTGCTTCTCTCTCGTGGGTTGCACGTAGTCGACGCTCTACCAAGCTCCTCTTGGTGGCTGCCTGAGCCTCTCTACGTGCCACACCTTGCCACACACACCACACAACACTTTCATAGCATCTCAGGCCTTTAAATAGGATTGAGAATCCTCTTCTCAGTAGTTTATAAGAGTTCTAATAGGATTCTTTCTCCTAACATGAGTCGAACAGGATTTTGATGAAGTCTTGAAATGTCTCCCACCCTTCAGATCATGACCACTGCCCTCCATGGCCACTGGATCCTATGGTCCTCGCGCAACTCCCATAGATCCTTTAGATTAATCATAATCTGAGTCCAAATAGAAAACCTCAATTTGTTCTGTTCATCTTCGTCGAGCTGGCTCTATCAAAGATCAAGCTGGCTCGACTATGTCTCATCTGAATACCTGCTTTCTGTCTACTTGAGAGGATCAGCTCAACTATGGTCCGAGCCGGCTCGATCCATATCCGAGCCAGCCCGACTGCTGTTCTGATACTGATTCTCTTCTGCTGTGGATCGAATTCGAGATGTCAAATCCTAGCATAGGATTTTGGTGTGTTAGGGTGTTTTGAATAAAAATTTTAAATACCTAGATATTCCGCTGTGCCACCATAACCCAACACCAAGATTCTTGAATGTTGCTTTGCAATCATTCAACCTATCCAGATGTTCGATATCATTGCTAGATGGTCACTTCGATTAGTATAGAAAATAGTTCATATACTAGCGATGGTCACTTCAATTAGTATAGGAAATAATTCATATACTACCAGCTTAGTGTTTGAACCTATGGAGTCACACACATAAGTCATGCAACAAAGAAAAGTATTAACCAAACATCTATAAATTTAATTTGGAAGTATATGACTTGATTGAATAAATAGATTTACTTAATTAAGAATTAAGTTAATGGTTATATGGAGTTAAAATATTGGCTATGCCTAGATAGCATTGGCCATGAGGTTTAGTTTTAATTCTAGGGATAAGTTTGACCTGATCAATGATCTAAGGGTTTATGAGAGACCGAATTCAGATCATGATTATTTTTAGATTGGATCTAATTTAATTGGGCTTGATTTAATTAAGGCTGATTGGGTTAATAATCCAAATAGACTTGGACCAGAATCCTAATTGGATTAGGATTAACAACGAATTAAGTTTGAATTAGCTTCGAATTGGATTCAAATTAGACCCAATATGGACTAATTTTGACTTGGTCAAAAAGTGCTTTTGACCACTAGGATTCTCTCTCATGGGGTCCAACCAAAGGGGTATTGGGCGTGGATTGATTCTGCCCTAATCATAGGTTTGGGCGGCAACATAGGGAGGTCTAAAGGTGGGGGCAATTTCTCTCTCTTTAGGTTTTCTAATTGGATTAGAAAATCACCTTAAGTCTCCTACTTGGATATGGATTTGACTTAGAGTTATAATCTATCTGGTCTTGGGCATTTTGTATAAAAGAGGAGGGGCTATATGGCATGGAGAATAATTAGATGATCCTCTCATTACAAGCTTTGTAGTTATTAGGAGAGCTGAGACGGTTGTCTGGTGTGCAAGGCAGGTTGACCTTCCAGATCTTGTTTGGAATGAGAAAGTAACTTGGTTGAAGTTCAAACTTAATCGCCAATACTTCAGATAGCATTGTGCCAAGATCGAAAGTCTAATCGAACTTCAACGAAAGCTTTTTTAACCCCAACACTGTCTATGGTCTCCATTAATCTGACTTGATGAAGTCGGTGGAAGGATCATGATTAGCTAGTTCATCTGACTCTCTATCTCTAAAATAAGTTAATCGAACCCTCTAAAATTATTAAGATCTTAAAATGAAATAGTTATGATGATAACTAGATCATAGCCTCCCATTAAGGTGGATGATAATGGGTCCAATAGTCTGGGTGGACATTGGAGGTGCCTTACGCCTGGTATTCATCGAGATATTAGAATTATCATTCATCATATAACGATTAGATCACACTCTCTGAATGGCGATCAAGCTAGCTAGAGCTTTACTCAAGTCTGGTCATCATTTATTTCTTGTACCAAACTCAATCATGTTAGTGGTTGGATTAATCGAGACTTTCAATAAAGGCCCTAGCCTACTGATAAGCTACCTGGGGCAAAATCTAATACTAGAAATTATTTGAAGAAATAATTGGTTAAGAACCTACTCATAAATACATGCAAGTTAGCCAGAGCTTTCCTCAGGCCCGTATGCAGTCTGTGTGGATTCTAGTACCTACTAAGAAATTAAGATAATTCCTCAAATTAGAGGTAGAGACAACTAATTTGAATAAAATAATGGATGAATCTTTTGATTAAAGTCTAAATCTTTAGATTTAATAAATTATTTACTAATTAAGCTTTTGGTTCTCCTTTGTATAGTTAAGGCCAAACCCTAGTTGCTCTATTCAATATTAGACAGTGATAAACTTATGGAATCCAACTTTGATATTAAGTATCGGAAGTTGAACATTGTTCAGCCGCATGAAGAGGTTCGTGCTAGGACTTCTATATCCAATCTAAACAAAAAGTCTAAGACTAATTTAAATCAGGCTGAGTACTTCTACTGTAAGAAGCAGAGGCACTAAAAGAGGAAGTGTTCTTAGTACCTTACTTTTCTAGACCCCAACAAGCTAAATAAGAGAAAAAAGCAAGGAGTTGCTAATCAAGGATGTTATATGATAGCATTTTATAATTTCTCTGTATGTGATACTACTACCTGTGTATTGGATACTGGAAGTTTAGTTCATATTTATAATTTGTTGCAAGGACTTTAAGTTAGTAGAAAATTTAAAAATAATGAACGATTCCTAAACATTAAAGATGGAAGATCTGTTCCAATTCTAGCTATAAAAATAATTTAGCTTATTTTCAATAATAATGTCATTTCTTTAGATGATTGTCATTACTATCCTTTTTTTCTAGTGAATATCATCTCTATTGGTTTTTTGGTCAAAGATGGTTATCATTTGTAAATAAAGAAAGATTATAGTGACATCATTATAAATGATGTTATAATAATGCGTGGACAACAAAGAAATAATATTTACATTTTATCATAGCTCATGAGTGTAACATACACTTCTAATAAACGTCCTAGATTAGATAATGCCAATGATGCATACCTTTGGCATTGCAAGCTTGGTCATATTAACAAGAATAAGATAAATAGGTTAGCCAAAGAGAAAATCCTCGATGTCGAAGATCGTGAATTATTGTCGATCTATGAATCCTGTCTTCTTGAAAACATGATAAAATCATCTTTTATTGGAAAGGATGAAAGAGCTAATGAAGTTCTAGGTCTCATACATAGTGATATATGTGGACCAATGAACACTAGTGCCAGAGGTGGATATCACTATTTCATGATATTTACTGACAATCTATCTAAGTATGGATATGTCTATCTTATAAAATATAAGTCTGAATCGTTTAAAATATTCAAACAACTTCATAATGAAGTAGAAAAATAAACTAAAAAAGTATTAAAATTCTTTGATCAGATCAAGAAGGTAAATACCTAATCGGTGAGTTTTTGAAATATCTAGGAGAGAATGAGATTCTCTCACAGTGGACTCCTTTAGGGACACCACAGCAAAATGATATATCGAAAAGAAAAAATCGAACTTTATTGAACATGGTTCGATCCATGATGGGGTTTGCAAGTCTACCTGTGTCATTTTGGAGTTATGCTCTTGAAACTACATATTTTATATTAAATAATATTCTAAGTAAATCTATTGCAAAAACTCCATATGAGATATGTATGGGGCGTAGGCCTACACTCTCTCACCTTCGGGTTTGAGATTGTCCGGCCTACGTCAAATATTTGTATACAAATAAACTTGGACCCCGGTCAGATAAGTTTATATTTATAGGATACCCCAAAGAAACTAGGGGTTACTATTTCTACCATATTGAAGAACAAAAGGTGTTCATCAGCAATAGGATAATTTTTTTAGAAAAAATGTTCCTTAGTGAAGGAACTGTTGCCTCTAAAGTTGAACTTGAGAAGGTTCAACAGATAATGTTGAACTTGATAAGATTCAACAGGTAGAAAAACTGACATAGTTAGCTAAACCTGAACTGAATTTGATTAGATCAAATTCGGAGCCTAGTGTACCTACATCATTAAGGCGATCTGGTAGAGTACCATGTCTGTCGGACAAATACTATAGATTCTTAATTCGGGATGATGATCCTATTGAACTCTATGAGAATAATGAGGATCTGATCACCTACATGGATGCAATGTAGAGATTTGATTCTGAGAAATAGCTTGAGGCCATGAAATCTGAGATGAAGTTCATAAAGATCAACAATGTGTGGATATTAGTTGATCCACCTGAAGGGGTTAAACCTGTTGGATGTAAGTGGATCTTCAAAAGAAAAATGAGTGTAGATGGAAAGGTAAAGACCTATAAAGTCTGTCTGATTGTCAAGGGGTATCATCAACACTATGATATTGACTATAACGAGACATTCTCTCCTATGACAATGCTTAAATCCATTCGGATTATGCCATGATAGCTATCCATCTGGACTATGAGATCTGGTAGATGAATGTGAAGATAGTTTTTCTAAATGGAGAGCTAACTGAAGAGGTGCATATGATACAATCTGAAAGATTCACATCCACAAACGGGTCCAAGATGTGCAAGCTTTAGAAATCCATTTTTGAATTAAAGCAGACATCTCAGAATTAGAACATGTATTTTGATAGGGTGATTAAAACATATGGCTTCATTAAGAATGGAGAAGAGCTCTGCATTTATAAGTAGGCAAGTGATCCGGTAGTGGTATTCCTTATTTTGTATGTGGATGATATTTTCTTAATTAAGAATGACATCCCCACACTGTATAGAATAAAAGTATGGCTGTCATCTCAATTTTTTATGAAGGACTTAGAAGAAGCATCCTACATCCTAGGGATAAAGATCTATAAGGATAGATCTAAGAGGATGCTTAAGTTGTCCCAGTCCACGTACATAGCAACTATGCTTAAGCAGTTCAGTGTGGAGAATTTCAAGAAGGGCTATCTTTCAATAGGCCATGAAATTTCTCTCTCTAAGAAGAATTATCCAATAACTACTGAAGAGAGAGAGCATATGAGTAGAATCCCATATGCTTCGACGGTAGGATCTATCATATACTCCATGACATACACGAGACCAAATATGGCATACTCATTAGGAGTAGTGACTAGATACCAATCTGATCCAGGGAAGAATCACTGAAAGGTTGTAAAAATTATCCTTAAGTATTTGACAAATACTAAGGACCAGTGACTGGTTTATGGTGAGTCAAATTTGAAACTTATGAAATTTATAGACTCCAACTTTCAATCTGATCATGATGATAGTTGAAGCATGTCGGGTTATGTATTTATCCTGAATGGTGGAGTCGTCTACTAGAAGCATTTCAAGCAGCAGTATGACTGAGAAAATTTATCACCAAGCTTAGAGTGACACCTTCCTTAGATAGTTCGGTCCTACTCTACTATGACAGCACTAGAGCCATCGCTCAGACAAAGAAACCAAAGGCATACCGATAGACGAAGCACATACTGCATCGCTACCACTTGGTCCGAAAGATCGTAGATTAAGATGATGTCGATCTTTAGAAGATCGAGGGAAAGAAAAATTCGATTGATCCATTCACTAAAGCCTTGGCAATAAAGGAGTTCAACAACTATAAGTTGAAGATGGGTATGAGATACTATACCAAGTGGCTTTAGGATAAGTGGAGTTATTAGAAAATGTATCCTAAAGTCAATCATCAGTCTATTGACGGTTATGCTCTTTTTATAAATATAAATAATATATAATGAATAAAAAATTTATTCTAATATTTTTCATCATAAATATATATATCTTTTAATGAACTCCTGTATTATGATGAAGTTCTTAGGACTATTTAGATTCGATAAAGAGAAAATTTATTGATTAATCCTTAAAATATTTATGATCAAATAATACATTGTTACCAAGAACAATAATATTTATCGAGTGTAGGTCATTGTGTACCATATGGATTGGTTGTTCTCTTAACGAAGAAGTATGGAGACACTGGTATGGCATATAGGTGAGATATAGGGTACATCATCACTGAACGTGACTAACTCTAGAGCATTCTGCTATCAAAAATTGCTCTGATGGGATATGGGTATAAGTATCCCTTTGATCTGAGATCACCACGATGACTTGCAAGCAACTTACAATACTTTGGTGCCGGACTATCTAAATTTCTAACTCAGTGATGAAAAATTTTTGGGCACAGTCAAGTACTTATGAAGTTGGTGAGTGATCAAGATATGATTGACCACTCTAAGAGTTTGAAGATAATAAATCACTGTATTTTAATTTAGCAAAATCTTAGTCAGGATAATCCATATGATAGATTTAATATTTTGAAATACAATATGGATCATCTAATCAAGGTTGACAATCAAATCCTGAGTCATCCTATGAGCATTCTGAAGAAAACAATGTAAGATTTGCGATGCTACTTTCAAAAAATATTATAAAAATAGCAATAATGCAGTAGAAAATAATTAATCTAATTAATTATCTATTGATTATATCAGATTATTTAACCCTACACATTAGGATCTAAATATAATATGCATGCATACATCAATAGATATAAAAATAAAACTATGTAATAAACTATTTACTACATCTATGTGTTCAAAACACAATAGTTTTTTTATGAATTATCAATCACCATAATCTGGTTGGTCCATATAGAGCTCCTGATTTCGATCAGCCCCATTGGAGTGCTAGCTCCTCGTCGAAGCCTTCGATGGCTGATCATGATCAATCCAATTGATCATATATTTTTTAATTTCTTAGATATTCTAGAAAATTAGAACATAAATAATGGAGGATGATGAAGATGTGTTTCAAATTTGGTAGCAATCCGATGCTCACAGCACTCGATCTCTCCACTCGAACCCAGATTCCCAAATCTAGGATTTCACACGGCCCAAAAACTCTAACACACTAAAAATTCTATCACGCCCTCTTTGTGTAGAGTTTTTTTATGAAATAAGTTTTTATGGAAAGATAACTTTTAGATCTATAATCTATATTTAGATCATATCTAAAAATAGGATATCCTTAGAGGTAAAAATCATAAGAGAAGAGAGGCATGAGGGAAAAGTAAAGTGTTGTAGGATCCTATTCACCTTCACTCTAAGATTTTTTTTGTCTAGAACTAATGCCCAAACACTCTAAAATTTTTACCACAAAATGCTAACCTCTTCTTATGCATGCACAAAAATTCTCATAATTTATTGACGTGAATACCTTGGGAAAACTATATGGAAAATGATAAGGATCAAGTGGTTGAGAGGTTTTAACCACTCACTTGATTTCAAAAATCAAATGAGCCTCTTATCCTTATCCAACGCCCCCTCCCTTGTGTTTAACACGTAGAAGGACTCTCCTTCTACATATGTACATTTTTATTTCTTCAAAAAATATTCGACAAACAAAAGGGAGGGCGTGGGAAGCAGAGTGGAAAAGTAAAAAATGGTGGGCACATGGGAGAATTTGAAATCAAACTTCATTTGACTTGATCCTAATTGGTTTCAACCAAATCAATTAATCTAGATCCAATTAAATCAGGTTAAACCTAACCAAATTAGGCTTAGCCTAATTCAATAAAATTTTAATCAAATTAAAAATTAATTAGATCTAGGTCCTGATCAAATTAGGGTCAAAACTCCCATAGCGATTAGGTCATCTCATGACCTAATCGGATCAAATCCAATCAAATCAAATTCAATCAAACTTGATCGAATCCTCATTGCTCAATCAAATTAAGCTAATTAGCAATCAAATTACTAATTAATCCTCCAAAAATATTTGAGTCCAAATCGAATGAGTTAATGGGCAACAGAGTCCTATCAACATGAAACTCTTGAAGAGTCCTAAATTAGTGGAACTCTTGAACTCAGTATCCCAAATGAATCGAACTCGTGATCATAGAGTCCTAGACTAGTAGAACTCATGATCAGAGAGTCCTAGATGAGTAGAACTTAGAGTCTCAATCCAGTAGGACTCTTGGTCATAGAGTTCCAGTCCAGTGGGACTCTTGACCATAGTGTCCTAGATTATCAGAACTCATGATCAGAGAGTTTCAGATAAGTAGGACTCAGAGTTTCAATTCAGTGAAACTCTTGCTTATAGAGTTTCAGTCTAGTGGAACTCTTGACCATAGAGTTCCAGACCAATGGGACTCTAGATCAGCTATCGGATCAGATAGAAACTCCTAATGTGTGTGATCCCACAGGTCCGAACCTAAATCGGTAGCATAGAAATCAATTTCTATACTAATCGAAGTGACCATCTAGTAATGGTACCCGACATACAGATAGGTTGAATAATCACAATCATAATATGTAGAACCTACGTGAATATGGTTACCGTATAATTTATCCCTATGACCTCTGTGTAATAGATGACTCAGGGTTAGACTGTCAACCTTAGAAAATATATCCATGTCATGTCTCAAAGAAATTAGTCCCATGACTCCTCACTAAGACTACCCTAGCCAAGGTTTTGCTAAATTGAAATACAATTGAACATAGCTCCTGAAATCAGGAGTGGTCAATCCCATCTTGATACACGCACTGACTCCATAAGTACTTGATTGTGCCCAAAAATCTTCTATCACTGAATTAAAAATTCAGATAGTCTGACACCAAAACATAGTGAGTTGCTTGAAAGTCACCGTGGTGATCTTAGATCGGAGGGACATTTATATCCATATTCCATCGAAGCTAATTTTGACAGGAGAAAAGCCCCAAAGTTGGTCACGTTCAGTGTAGATGTACCCATACATCTTACTTGCATGCCATATCAGTATCTCAACACTCCTTAGTTATGAGGACAACCAACCTATATGGCACACAACGACCTATACTTGATAAACATTGTCGTCCTAAGTAACAATGTATCATTTGATCGTGAACTATTTAAGGACTAAATGACAAATCCTCCTTTGCCGAATCTAGATAGTCCTAAGAACTTCATCACAACATAGGAGTTTATTAGAAGGCAATAGAATTTTTGATGAAAAATACCAAAATAATTTTTATTAATTTATAATTCATATACAATTATAAATATATGGCCCAACCATTAACAGACCAATGATTGGCTTTGGAACACATTCTCAACAATCTTCCACTTGGACTAAAGCCAATTGGTGCAATATCTAATACTTATCTTCGACTTAAAGTCGTCAAACTCCTTCACTGCAATAGCTTTAATGAATGGGTCGGCCAGGTTCTCCTTTCTATCGATCTTCTGAAGGTTGACGTCACCTTGATCCACAATCTCTCGGACAAGATGGTAGCGGTGCAGAATATGCTTCATCCGCTGGTGTGCCTTTGGTTTCTTCGCCTGAGTAATAGCTCCAGAGCTATCGCAATAGAGCAGAACTGGACCATCAAGGGAGGGTGCTACTCCGAGCTCGATGATGAATTTTCTTAGCCACACCGCTTCTTTGGTAGTATCTGATGCAGTGACATACTCCACCTTGCAAACTGAATCGACCACAGTATGCTGCTTGAAACTCTTCTAGCAGACGGCCCCACCATTAAGGGTAAACATATATCCCGACATACTTTTATTATCATCATGATCAGATTGGAAACTGGAGTCTGTGAATCCTACAAGTTTTAAGTCTGATTCACTATATACAAGCCATTGATCCTTAGTATTTCTTAAATACTTCAGGATAGTTTTAATAACCTTCCAGTGATTCTCCCCTGGATTAGATTGATATTTACTCACTACATCTAGTGATTTTACTGCATCTGATCGCGTACATGTCATGGCATATATTATAGAACTCACTGCTGAAGCATATGGTATTCTATTCATATGCTCTCTGTCTAGAGTTGTTGGACAATCCCTCTTTGAAAGAGAAATTCTATGGCCTATCAGTAGATAGCATTTCTTAGAATTTTCCATGCTGAACCGTTTCAGCATAGTATCAATGTATGTGGACTGGGACAATCCAAGCAACCTTTTAGATCTATTTCTATATATCTTCATCCCTAGGATGTAGAAAGCTTCTTCCAGATCTAACATAGAGAACTGTGATGACAGTCAAATCTTTATTCCTTGTAATGCAGGGACATCATTTTCGATTAAGAGAATGTCATCCACATACAATACTAGGAATACTATTGTTGGACCATTAGCCTATTTGTATATGCAAGGCTCCTCTTCGTTCTTAATGAAGCCATACGTTATGATTATTCTATCAAATCGTATGTTCCAGCTCCGAGATGCCTGCTTTAGTCCATAAATGGACTTCTGAAGCTTACACACCTTAGACTCATCTATGAACGTGAAATCTTCAGATTGTATCATATACACCTCTTCATCTAGCTCTCCGTTCAAAAAAGCTATTTTTACATCCATCTGTCAGATTTCATAGTCCAGATGCACGGCTATGGCAAGCATTATCTGAATGGATTTGAGCATTGCCATAGGAGAGAACGTCTCATCATAGTCAATACCATAATGTTGATGATACCCCTTGGCAATCAAACAGGCTTTATAGGTCTCCACATTTCTGTCTGTGCCTCTTTTTTTCTTAAAGACCTATTTACACCCTATAGATTTTACCCATCGGGTGGGTCAATCAATGTCCATACATCATTGACCTTCATGGATTCCATCTTAGATTTCATGGCCTCAAGCCATTTCTCAAAGTCGGATCTCTGCATTGCATTCATATAGGTGATTGGGTTCTGATCGTTCTCATCGAGTTCGATATGATCTCCGTCCCGGACTAGAAAACTATAGTATCTATCCGATTGATGTGGTACTCTATCAGATCTCCATAATGATGCTTCTATAATGGGTTCTGGGTCCGATCTAACCAAATCCAGCTCAGGTTCAACAATTTATGTCCGTTCTTCCATCTATCGTACTTTATCAAGTTCGACCTTAGAGGCATTAGTTCCTTCACCAAGGAACTTCTTTTCTAAAAAGATTGTCTTAAGGCTGACAAACATTTTTTGCTCATCAGCAAGGTAGAAGTAATACCCTTTGATTCCTTTTAGGTAACCTATAAAACTATACTTATTATATCTAGGTCCAAGCTTGTCAGTCATCAAACATTTGACGTAAGTCGGACACCCCCAAACCCTAAGGTGTTAAAGCATTAGCTTACGCCCTATCCATATTTCATATGGTGTATTATTAATAGATTTACTCGAAACCCTATTTAGAATGTAACAAGCTGACTCGAGCGTATATCCCTATAAAAAGATCGGTAAACCAACAAACTCCATCATGGATCAAACCATATTCAATAGGATTCGATTTCTCCTTTCAAACACACCATTATGTTGTGGTGTTCTAGGAGGGATCCATTAGAAAAGAATCCCATTCTCCCCAAGATATGTCAGAAACTCATTGGAAAGGTACTCACCCCCTCAATCAGACTGAAGAGCTTTAATGCTCTTTCCAGTTTGCTTTTTTACCTCATTTTGAAATAGTTTGAATATTTCAAACGACTCAGACTTATGCTTCATTAAATAGACATACCCATACCTCGATAAGTCATCTGTGAAGGTTATGAAGTAGAAATATCGATCTCTGGCACTTGAGCTCATGGGTCCACATACATCCGAATGTACTAAACTCAAGAGTTCAATGGTCTGTTCATCTTTTTTAGTAAAAGGTGACTTGGTCATCTTACCAAGAAGACATGACTCATAGGTTAGAAGTGACTCACAATCACTAACCACAAGAATTCCTTCTTGAGCTAACCTGTTAATTCTATTCTTGCTAATATGTCCTAGCCTACAGTACTAAAGGTAGACATTAGACACATCACTAATTTTAGGACGTTTACTAGAAGATTGAACCACGTTAACAGACATAGAAAGTAAATAAATTTTGTTATTCAATTGTCTAATCAAAATTGTAACACCATTCAAAATGATATTACAAAATTTTTTTTTATTGATATTTCAAAATCATTCATGGCTAAAAGGCCTACAAAAATGACATTCAATAAGAAAGTTGGACAATAATGACATTCATTAAGAATAACTTTATTTGAATTGATTACAAGGTTCATGATTTCTATTATCATAAATAGCTCCCGACCATAGGATCATCACGAGGATGGTTTTAGATATATGTGCCCTAGAAGCCAGAATTGGCTGACACTTGTAATACACTTCTAGGGGCAAAATTGTAATTTTGACTATAATTAATAAATGGGTTATTTTCTATCACACATGTGTATTTAGTGTCTGTGATACATCCTTTGAGTTAATGGTAATGATAATTCATATTTTCAAGAGTTGAAAATTTAAGACATGAATAATCATTATTAACTCATAAAAGCTCCCGACCATAGGATCATCACGAGGATGGTGATTGATCCGGAAGGTTGGTGTACGATCGCTTCTCTTTAGTAGATGAGTCTTGAGTCTACGGTGTGGAGACACCGGAGCGAGAGTACAGGTACTCGTTAGAGAACGAGGGCACTGAGCGTGACCACCTCGAGTAGTCATTAGGGAGTCTACCTTCTCGTCAATGACTGACTCGATGCTGCAGTAGTGTGTCTGGTTCTTTGACCTGAGATGCATCGGCAGTTCACCTTGAGGGTGTTATAGTTTGACTACACCATTACTCGGTCTCCTAGCCATATGGAACCCTGAGGTGTATGTTGGCTATGACATGTTCATTGTAGGAACTGGATTGCATCAAGATGGGATCTATCTACCTCGGTGGTAGAGGAGTAGCCCTATGATGATCATGAGAATCAAGTCCTGAAGCCCATGGCCATGGCAGAGTGAAATAATAGAAAGAGTTTCTATTTAGATTTTCACATTGGACTCGAATCGAATGATTACATCATATGACAGAGACTAGGGTTTGACGAGTTCACCTTAACCCTAATCTGATCGGGGCTCAAGATAGAAGAACTGAATCACACAGGTAGCTGCACCAAGAGGTTCGCATTCAGCTCTGATGGGTTGCCACCATATACTGCTAGGTGTCACTGGTGGATTTTGGGAGCAATTAGAATGATTTAGATGATCGATCATTCTAGCTGTTCGAATCAGAAGAGTTCTGATCCATCGAAAGGAGTTTCGATGATGTCGATGATAGAGATCATGACATATCCCATTACCATACAGAACTGAACCTAACTGGGTCACACAAACAAGGGTTTGAATCTGGTGATCATCAATTGAACTAATATAGTTCAATTGATCTGAATGAGATTCAATTAGGTTCAAGGAAATCGTGCTAGCACTCGATTGAACCTAACGTTCTTCTTTTGCTATCATAAATAAGTCGTCCTGTCTGAGCCAAAGGAGTTTGTGCTCAAACAGAAGTCTTCTTATGGTCTGACTGGAGGTTGTCCAAGTCAGAATAGGTTGTCTTATTTGTAAGACATTACCTGCCAATTTTTGGTCACCTGCCATTTCTTGGTTCTTTGACTTTGGTCAGAAAGTCTACTTTTGACTGGTCAAACGTTGACCATTGACCCTTTGACTTTTGACCACATGTCATGCACCTATTGGAGAGCTGGTGGGGGCTTGTCCCCCTGCCAGAACCTGGCAAGGAGATGGGCGCACGCCAAGGGAGGCGTGAGCCCAAGTAAGGAGGCGCCTAGGAGTCCTTGTTGGGACAAGGACTCCATCTCCCTTTAGGATTCCAATGAGAGTTCTTCTAAGAATCCAGTTTGACTGGTCCAAGGCACTCTCCAAGTAGGAATCCAGGGGACTCTAATCCCACCAATCAGATTTAGATCTGATTTCACAAAGGGTTGTGATTGGTTGGGAGGAAGATGACTTGGATCACGCTTAGTCTATATAAGAGACCCAGCGCCCAAGTGAAAAAAAATAATCAAGAAGTAATCAAGAAGCAATCTTCCCACGCCCCAAGGCTGCCTCTCTCCCCTTTCTCCACGCCATACTCTCATCTCCCCTTGCTCTCCACGTCCAAAAGTGTTTTGGATTTGGATTGGTGCGATTTAGATCAAGAAAAGGAGATCAAAAGCAAGAAGGCTGCGCTGCTGCGAAGAACGACTGCAGATCTTCAAAAGGAGTTTTGAAGATCCTCCAGATCAGATCCAGATCTGATTTTTGGAGGCGTGATAGAGAAGAAGAGGATCTCCAGATCCAGCCCGAGTGGATACCGGTAGAGGCCAGGCGCTTGCGTGGCTTGATCCAGAACCTTCCGCTGCAAACAGGATCATCAACAGGGTAATAGGATTACCCTATTCAGGTAAATTGAATGTGATTTAATTTATCCTTTTCATTTAATTTTTATTAAATAAATAAGAATCAGATCTGAAGCATCCCTGATCTGATACAGATCTAAGAGAAAAATTTTTGAAATATATCTCTTGATCTGATCAGATCTGAACGAACCTGGTCAGGGAAATCAGGATTTCCCTTCAAGTGGTATCAGAGCCATGGTTCTAAAAATAGTTTAGATCTGATTTTTAATTTTATTTTAATTAAAAATAACGTGATTTCAGATGTCACATGAGATGTGATCAGATCTGAAATCAAGAAAAATTAAAATTAAATGATTTGGATCTAAGAACATGAAGATATGCATGACTAGTTCTAGAATAGAATAGTTCTATAGAATAGTTTTGCATGTCTTTGATTTAATATGATTAAATCATATTTTAGATCTTCTTATTTACTGTTTTCTGATATTATAAGTGTTATAATAACATCTGATAAACAGCAAATAAAAATTATTTAATTTTAAATATCATATGAGATATGATAGATGCATGACTAGACTAGTTGTAGAATAGTTCTACATAATTGTCTAGATTAGAATTTATTTTGATTAGATCAATTTAAATCTAATTTTTCAGATTATTATGTGATAATTTAGATCTGAAAACATGCATGATTATGATACATGAGATGTATGCAAAATATGCCATGGTTAGATCTAAATTTGTATATGAGATATATGATATAGATCTATAACTGTTTTGTAGTATTGAATGTTTATTGAATGTTCCTGATTAAGGCGTTCCTCCTTGGCCGTCCGGTCATAAGAACGAAGAAGGGTTTAAAGGCCCTCTCTTCCCATTCGATGGGGTGTTCTTATGATGTGTAGGGGTGCTGCGCGTTCGTCCTTAATCAGAAACCCAAAAACTTACTTTCTGCAAAACCCTAGATCCTGAAACCCTAGGATTTATTGTGCATATTTTGTTTATGAACCCAACTTAATTAAGAATTAAGTTTATGGAATATTAATTAGGTCTAAAATTGAGAATTTCAGATCTAAGACATATTCATAATACTGGGTTCGGGCTTGGGTAGCTCAATTAGGTCTAAGCGGTTGATCAAACCGAATCAAGAGTTGGTTAGATGGGATCAACAATGCTTAAATTGACCAGCCTAATAGGATTAAGTCTGGGTCAAGATCGAGTCACGATCAAGCAAGACCTAATTAGGCTCAGAGGTTAGAGTCTGGATTGTAGGCTAACCCAATTGGTTCTGACTCAACAATTTGGTGTCTAAGGTAAGTTTGGCACAGACGACCGACTGGTTTTTAATTGGAAGCTACTCGACCTGAATGCGTTCTTGTACGAGTTAATGGCATATTCCTTCCACCGGTCTCACTTACCTGGCCATATCTGTTGACACAGTTCTGATCTGAGGTGGTCAATAATCCGAGCTGACCCATGCCACTAGGTTAGTCATAATTGTTATGACTAAGCCAAGTCTAGTTTAATGAGACCTGAATCAATTCTCCCTAAGAAAAGATTAAGTCCGAGGTCTTCCACCATTGTAGATGTGCGGGCCCTTCCCGGGGTTGATTGTTCTCGGCTGGATACAGTGGCTCAGTTGCACCGGGAAGACGCAACCATGTCTATTAGGCATTGGATGCTATGGGCTGGAGGATGAGTTGGGCTCAATATTCCGGATACGGTGAGAGACCCAATTAGGAACCCAGTCTATGCAAATGGTGGGTCTGACTTAACTAAGGAGTGGATCAATATTCCGGATACGGTGAGATTCATGAATTAGAGACCAAGTTTGGGTGCACCATGATTAGAGAATCATTGAACAAGAGTTGTTCACTCATTGGCTAACCCATCACCAATAACTGTTAGGTGAGGTGATGAGTCAGTTGGTGAGACCGCACCACCCACTAGAAATCATCAATCGCGGAGATTTTCGCATCTCTACAGAGGGAGTGTAGGGATCCGAGAAAATAGTGGGAGCTAATTTGTTTAAAAATAAAATCCCTAAACAAATTGGTCAAGTCAAAATTACAGTATCTAACTAGAATCTTTGACTCTCTACAGGAAAATGTCTGCGTCCAACCCACTGGCACGTATCCTAGACACACATAGACTGACTGGACCCAATTATAAAGATTGGCTCAGGAACTTACAAAATTGTTTTGGGTTCCGAGAAGTTAACACATGTTTTGGACCAGGACCCTCCCACCTTACCAGCTCGTCCATCCACTGAACAGAGAGCGTCTCTGGAAAAATGGATTGACGAAGACAATAAGGCCAGATACTACATGTTGGGCTCGATGTCTGATGAGCTCCAGCGCCAACATGAAGATATCGGGACTGCTCGCCAAATGTTGGCTCACCTGCAGGAGATGTTTGGTGAACAGAGTCGCGCAGCCAAATATCAAGTCACGAAACGACTTTTTAAGGCTAAGATGCGTGATGGGCAGTCAGTCCAAGATCACTGTCTGACAATGATCAAGGACATGGAAGAGCTTGAGAAGCTCGGTGTGAAGTTGGACTTGGACTTGCAGAATGATATTATTCTGCAATCCTTGACTGATGCATATGGGCAATTCATCATGAATTACCACATGCATAAACTTCAAAATTCCTTGGCCGAGTTGATGAATATGCTGGTTACCGCTGAGCTTTCTATGAAAGGTTCTAAAGGCTCAGTTCTTGCTATGGAACGGACTTCTTCCAAAAGAAAGTCTTATGGAAAGAAAAAGAAGTCTGTGAAAAAGCAAAAGGTAGAAGGATCAAAGAAGAAGAAGGCAGAACCGAAGAAGAAGGTCGATGGCAAAGGAAAGTGTTTCCATTGCAACAGCGACGGCCATTGGAAGCGGAACTGCCCTACTTACCTGGCCACCCTAAAGAACAAGAAGGAAGGTCCTTCTGGAGGTATGCTCGTTATTGAGTCTAACCTTACGGTTTCTTCTGCATCCAGTTGGGTGCTTGACTCTGGATTCTAGTGCTCACCTATGCACTTCTATGCAGGGTCTTGAGGATAGCAGGAGGCTGAGGGATGGAGACATGATCCTACGCGTCGGTAATGGAGCAAGAGTTGCTGCAGTAGCCGTGGGAACATACCCTCTTCGATTACCATCTGGTTTAGACTTAGTTTTGAAAGACTGTTATTTTGTGCCTGCAGCTAGCAGGAATTTGATTTCTGTTTCATGCTTAGCACAAGAAGGTTATGTGATCACCTTCTTTAAGGACCATTGTAACATTCTTTATGAAAGAAATAAAATTGCAAATGGCTTCCTTATTAATGGTCTTTATCAGCTACATATTGATGTACCTGTTCTAACTATCGAGCAAAACGTGAATGCCAAACGACCTAGGGATAGTCCAAACGACAGATATCTATGGCACCTGAGATTAGGTCATATAGCAGAAGATAGGATCAACAAATTGGAGAAAAATGGGCTATTGAGTCCATTGACTTCCGAGTCATATCCAACTTGTGAATCTTGTCTTCAAGGCAAAATGACTAAACTCCCTTTTGTTGGACATGGGGAGAGGGCCACAGATCTCCTTGCCCTAGTACATACTGATGTGTGCGGCCCATTTGATGTGCCGGCTAGAGGCAATTTTGTCTACTTCATTACCTTTACCGATGATCTGTCTAGGTATGGGTATGTGTATCTTATGAGACACAAGTCTGAAGCTTTTGAAAAGTTCAAAGAATTCAGACATGAAGTAGAAAAACAAACTGGAAAACCCATTAAGGTTCTTCGATCAGATCGAGGAGGTGAATACCTTAGTCCGGGAATTCCTAGACTATCTTAAGGAAAATGGCATAGTCTCTCAATGGACTCCACCAGGAACACCTCAACTCAACGGGGTTTCAGAACGGAGAAATCGGACCCTATTGGATATGGTTCGATCCATGATGAGCTTCACAGACCTCCCAGATTTTCTTTGGGGACATTCATTATTAACTTCAATTTATCTACTGAATAGGGTTCCCTCTAAAACCGTTCCTACCACACCGTATGAGATATGGCACGGTAAGAAACCAAGTCTGAGTCATCTCAGAATTTGGGGTTGTCCGGCTCATGTCAAAAGACAACAAGCGGACAAGTTAGAGTTTAGGTCCTTTAGAGCTCGATTCATAGGATATCCTAAAGAGTCATTAGGATACTATTTCTACATTCCAGAAGACCACAATGTGATTGTGAGTCGACATGCCATATTTCTTGAAAAATAGTTTATTCAAGATAGTGGCATTGGAAAGCAGATTAAGCTTGATGAGAAAGTCTCACAAGCAGAAAGAGCTAAGGACCAAGTGGAACCAAATCAGGTTGAGCCAATAAGAACACTACCTCCTCCACCTCGTAGATCGGAAAGAGTTTCCCGTCCCCCTGAAAGATACTTAGGTATTATTTCAGAGGATGTAGAGGAAATGTTCCTCATAGGTAATGGTGCTCATGGTGATGATCCCAAAACCTACAACGAGGCGATATCAGATATCGACTCCGAGAAATGGCTTGAGGCAATGAAGTCAGAGATCGACTCGATGCACTCAAACCAAGTCTGGACCTTGGTAGATCCACCAGAAGGTATAGTACCTATTGGATGTAAATGGATCTTCAAGAGAAAGATTGGTGCAGATGGGAATGTGGAGACATTCAAGGCTAGACTGGTGGCAAAAGGTTATAGTCAACGTGAAGGCATTGACTATCAGGATACCTTTTCCCCAGTGGCTATGCTAAAATCCATCCGCACATTGCTTGCTGTTGCAGCCTATTTCGATTATGAAATATGGCAAATGGACGTGAAAACGGCATTCCTAAATGGATATCTTGAGGAAGATATCTATATGGAACAGCCACTAGGTTTCACATCCAGTGATACTGATCACAAGGTTTGCAAGCTGCAAAGGTCCATATATGGACTTAAGCAAGCATCTCGGAGCTGGAACACTCGTTTCAATGATGTGATCAAAAAGTTTGGTTTCATCAAAAACGAAGAGGAACCATGTGTTTTCAAAAGGGTCAGTGGGAGCGCTGTTGTCTTCCTCGTATTGTACGTGGATGACATCCTCCTTATTGGGAATGATATTCCCATGTTGACATCAGTCAAGATGTGGTTGTCTAAAGGAATTCTCCATGAAAGACCTAGGTGAAGCATCCTTTATTCTAGGAATTAAGGTCTATAGGGATAGACCGAATAGGATGCTAGGACTTTCACAGAAGATGTACATAGAGGAAGTACTAAAGAGGTTTAGTATGGAAAACTCTAAGAGGGGATTAATACCCTTCAGACATGGTATTCATCTTTCCAAGAAGATGTGCCCCAGCACACCTGAGGAAATAGAACGCATGAGCAAGATCCCTTATGCTTCTGCAATAGGGAGCCTCATGTATGCCATGCTATGTACACGACCTGATATAGCCCATGCTGTGAGTGTCACAAGCAGATATCAGTCAAATCCAGGTGAAGAACACTGGACTTCTGTGAAATGTATCCTTAAGTACTTGAGAAGAACTAAGGATATGATGTTGGTCTTTGGTAATGGAGAACTCCTGTCCAGGGATACACAGACTCGGACTTCATGTCCGATATAGATGATCGAAAGTCGACATCTGGAAGTCTGTTTGTGTGCAATGGTGGAGCTGTCAGCTGGAAGAGTTCCAAGCAAACTGTGATAGCAGATTCCACCATGGAAGCAGAATATATAGCTGCATCAGAGGCTGCAAAGGAAGCATTCTGGTATAAAGAAGTTTGCTGCAGAAATTGGAGTAATGCCATCAGATGCCATTCCTCTTTACTGCGACAACAATGGCGCCATAGCCCTTGCTAAGGAGCCGAGGTCTCACCAGAAGTCCAAGCACATTGAGCGGCGATATCATCTCATCCGCGATTACCTTGAGAAAGGTTACGTTGAGGTCAAGAGAGTCAACTCCACAGATAATGTGGCAGACCCACTTACAAAGCCGTTGGGCCAGCAGAAGATCGAAGCCCACCTTGAGAAGATGGGACTTAGACTTGTAGCCAATTGGCTTTAGGACAAGTGGGAGATTGTTAGATATATGTGCCCTAGAAGCCAGAATTGGCTGACACTTGTAATACACTTCTAGGGGCAAAATTGTAATTTTGACTATAATTAATAAAATGGGTTATTTTCTATCACACATGTGTATTTAGTGTCTGTGATACATCCTTTGAGTTAATGGTAATGATAATTCATATTTTCAAGAGTTGAAAATTTAAGACATGAATAATCATTATTAACTCATAAAAGCTCCCGACCATAGGATCATCACGAGGATGGTGATTGATCCGGAAGGTTGGTGTACGATCGCTTCTCTTTAGTAGATGAGTCTTGAGTCTACGGTGTGGAGACACCGGAGCGAGAGTACAGGTACTCGTTAGAGAACGAGGGCACTGAGCGTGACCACCTCGAGTAGTCATTAGGGAGTCTACCTTCTCGTCAATGACTGACTCGATGCTGCAGTAGTGTGTCTGGTTCTTTGACCTGAGATGCATCGGCAGTTCACCTTGAGGGTGTTATAGTTTGACTACACCATTACTCGGTCTCCTAGCCATATGGAACCCTGAGGTGTATGTTGGCTATGACATGTTCATTGTAGGAACTGGATTGCATCAAGATGGGAATCTATCTACCTCGGTGGTAGAGGAGTAGCCCTATGATGATCATGAGAATCAAGTCCTGAAGCCCATGGCCATGGCAGAGTGAAATAATAGAAAGAGTTTCTATTTAGATTTTCACATTGGACTCGAATCGAATGATTACATCATATGACAGAGACTAGGGTTTGACGAGTTCACCTTAACCCTAATCTGATCGGGGCTCAAGATAGAAGAACTGAATCACACAGGTAGCTGCACCAAGAGGTTCGCATTCAGCTCTGATGGGTTGCCACCATATACTGCTAGGTGTCACTGGTGGATTTTGGGAGCAATTAGAATGATTTAGATGATCGATCATTCTAGCTGTTCGAATCAGAAGAGTTCTGATCCATCGAAAGGAGTTTCGATGATGTCGATGATAGAGATCATGACATATCCCATTACCATACAGAACTGAACCTAACTGGGTCACACAAACAAGGGTTTGAATCTGGTGATCATCAATTGAACTAATCTAGTTCAATTGATCTGAATGAGATTCAATTAGGTTCAAGGAAATCGTGCTAGCACTCGATTGAACCTAACGTTCTTCTTTTGCTATCATAAATAAGTCGTCCTGTCTGAGCCAAAGGAGTTTGTGCTCAAACAGAAGTCTTCTTATGGTCTGACTGGAGGTTGTCCAAGTCAGAATAGGTTGTCTTATTTGTAAGACATTACCTGCCATTTTTGGTCACCTGCCATTTCTTGTTCTTTGACTTTGGTCAGAAAGTCTACTTTTGACTGGTCAAACGTTGACCAATTGACCCTTTGACTTTTGACCACATGTCATGCACCTATTGGAGAGCTGGTGGGGGCTTGTCCCCCTGCCAGAACCTGGCAAGGAGATGGGCGCACGCCAAGGGAGGCGTGAGCCCAAGTAGGAGGCGCCTAGGAGTCCTTGTTGGACAAGGACTCCATCTCCCTTTAGGATTCCAATGAGAGTTCTTCTAAGAATCCAGTTTGACTGGTCCAAGGCACTCTCCAAGTAGGAATCCAGGGGACTCTAATCCCACCAATCAGATTTAGATCTGATTTCACAAAGGGTTGTGATTGGTTGGGAGGAAGATGACTTGGATCACGCTTAGTCTATATAAGAGACCCAGCGCCCAAGTGAAAATAAGAATCAATAATCAAGAAGTAATCAAGAAGCAATCTTCCCACGCCCCAAGGCTGCCTCTCTCCCCTTTCTCCACGCCATACTCTCATCTCCCCTTGCTCTCCACGTCCAAAAGTGTTTTGGATTTGGATTGGTGCGATTTAGATCAAGAAAAGGAGATCAAAAGCAAGAAGGCTGCGCTGCTGCGAAGAACGACTGCAGATCTTCAAAAGGAGTTTTGAAGATCCTCCAGATCAGATCCAGATCTGATTTTTGGAGGCGTGATAGAGAAGAAGAGGATCTCCAGATCCAGCCCGAGTGGATACCGGTAGAGGCCAGGCGCTTGCGTGGCTTGATCCAGAACCTTCCGCTGCAAACAGGATCATCAACAGGGTAATAGGATTACCCTATTCAGGTAAATTGAATGTGATTTAATTTATCCTTTTCATTTAATTTTTATTAAATAAATAAGAATCAGATCTGAAGCATCCCTGATCTGATACAGATCTAAGAGAAAAATTTTTGAAATATATCTCTTGATCTGATCAGATCTGAACGAACCTGGTCAGGGAAATCAGGATTTCCCTTCAGCAATGTACAGAGGATAGTTCCTTTTTCAGTGCCCCTGCTTCTTACAGAAGAAGCACTCTACCTGGCTCTGATCGGGCTTGTGCTTCTTAGTCTAATCTTGTGCAGTCATCCCAGCATGCGGCCGCATCTTCTTATTTTTCTTCTTCTTGTTCTTCTTCCCTTTCTTAAAGGGTCGACAACCAGAAGAAGACCCTCTCACTACATTCACCATCTCCTTGTGGAGTTGGTGATCCTTCTCAAAGTTCTGCAGCAACCCCAACAAGCCATGGTAATTCACTACAGGCTTTATCATTCTAAAATGAGTTAGGAAGGAGAAGAAGGACTTGGGTAAAGAATTAAAGATCGCATCCTTACCGAGCTATTCGTGCAGGAAAAAGCCCAACTTGCTAAGGTGCTCAATCATCTCGATTATGTACAATACATGATCGGTGACTGAGGCCCCATCCCTCATCCGAGCGTTGAAAATGGCATAACTTATTTTGTACCTTTCAATGTCATCCGATGTGCCAAAAGAGTCATTCAATATTTGAAGCATCTTTTGTGGCTGGGTGTTTTCAAACCTGTGGCTGAACTCATCATTCATTGCCGCCAGCATTATACATCGAATGGTGGTGCGGTCATTGAGCCACTTCATATAAGTATCTTGGACCGCTCCCCTAGCGTTTAGGGCTGGCTCCTCAGGTGCTTGATCCGTTACCACATAAAGGATCCGCTCATGCTCCAGGATGATTTTCAACTTACGATACCAGCTATCATAGTTGGATCCCATTAATTTATCATGGTCTAACAATGATTGGAGTGATAGGTTAGTGGCCATATCTGCACAAAAAGAAAAACCAAACCTAATTAGTATATAAATTATTAATCCGAAAGACTTGGACTCCAGTCTAAAGGTCCTTCCACTATTTTATACGAATTGGTAGCCTCTACCTCTAATTCAAGAAATTACTCTAATTTCTTAGTGGGTACTAGAATCCACATAAACTACACATGAGCCCAACTTTGGTTGGTCAACCCATGTGCACCTATGGATAGATTCAAAATCAATTATTTCTCTAAACAACTTTTAGTAACATTGATTTTGCTCTAAAAACCTAATCAGTAGGCTTTGGCCTCTACTGAAAAAGATTTGGCTAAGTCCAATCATTAACATGACCATATTTGATCTTATCTAACCAATAAATGATTAGGTCCGATTTTGATCAGCCAACCTAACCACTATCAGAAAGACTTAACCAAATTATCATTTTATGAATGATAATTTTATTAGTCAATAACCAACAGGTCTTTGGGCCTCCAATAATCATTATACTAATGAACTCATTATCACTCAACTTAATGGGAGGCTATGATTTAGTTATCTATATAACAATTTCATTTTTAAGGACCTAATAATTTTAGAAAATTTAGTTAATCAATTTAAAAAAAAATTCAGCGAGCTAATTTCGATCCTCGCACTAACTTCACCAAGTTAGAAAATAATCTAATCTAAGCTGGCATTAGGAGCACCTAAATCAGTCAGACTGATTTACCTAATAGACATGGGTGAGCTCGAATCACCAAGTGATCTAATCAAAATCTAACTCACCAGAATGGCCAGGTAAGCAAGATCAGTGGAAAGAATATGTCATTAACTCGTCAAAGACCGAATCAGTGCAAGTAGCTCCCAATTTAAAATCACTAGTCAAACTGCCAAACTTACCTTAGACACTATCTGGTTCATTAGTTTTAATTTGACCAACCTAGTAATTTTGAATTCGACCGCATAGCCTTGAATCAAGTCCATTTGGTCCTTGTTAAAGGCATGAACTTGACCAACTATAACTATTGTAATTGAGTCTATAGAGTCCTTGACCTAATCTAAATTAACATTTAATTAGATTTGATCAATTACTCTAAATTAGTGCAACTTTTAACTAACCTTAGGTCTAACCCAATTTATGGACCTAATTCAGCTAACCCAATAACCCATAAGTTTATGATTAATGACTTAGAGTCTTAATTCACAATTCTAGACACTAAATTATTATACTTAATTTTTAATTAAGTTTATGGGCTGAGGGTTGGGGTTTGATATTTTGAAAATATTTTTAATTTTGAAAGGTTCTTTACAACTTAGCATTGTTCACCAATTGAGTCGACTCATTTCAAAATTAAATCATCTCAATTCACAAACAACACTAGTTGTAGGGTTTAATCTGAAACTATGTACATTACATAATCATGAATCAAACTTTATCTATTTATGCATTCATGATCATAAATTAGATTAAAGTATAATATAATTAAATCATAAAAATATTAGATCAAATATGGTAATTTCATGATTAACGGTATAGATCAGCAACGTACCAGAATAATCTTTTCACTGTAGGGGATAAACCCTACAGCAGGACAACCTATAGTCCATACGATCTAAATTTTAATTTTTTAGATATAATTACTCTAATTATTAGATTAATATTTAGATTAAATCTAAATTATTAATCTAAATAGGCAAGCATATCATGTTTAAAGAACCTTGCTTTGATACCAATTGAAGAAAATAGTGTAGGATTTGCTATGCTACTTTCAAAAAATATTTCAAAAATAGCAATGATATAGAAGAAAATAATTAATTTAATTAATTATCTACTAATCATATCAGATTATTTAACCCTATACATTAGGATCTAAATATAATATGCATGCATACATCAATAGATCTGAAAATAAAACTATGTAATAAACTATTTACTACATCTACGTGTTAAGAATATAATATCTTTTCATGGATAGTCGATCACCATAATCTGAGTCCACCGAATAATGCTCTGGTATCATGTCATAGTCACACACATGTTCGGTCTCTACGGTTGGTCCACACAGAGCTTCTGGTCTCGATCAACCACACTGGAGTGCTAACTCCTCATCGGAGCCTTCGATGGCTAATCATAATTAATTTGATTTATCATATACTTTCTAATTTTTTAAATATTTTAAAAAATTAGAACAAAAATATTGGAGGATGATGAAGATGTGTTTCAAATTTGGTGGCGATCCAATGCTCACAGCACTCGATCTCTCCACCCGAACCCAGATTCCCAAATCTAGGATTTCACTCGGCCTAAAAATCCTGACACACTAAAAATCCTATCATGCCCTCTCTATGTAGAGTATTTCTATGAAATAAGTTTTTATGAAAAGATAACTTTTAGATATATAATCCCTATTTAGATCAAATCTAAAAATAGGATATCCTTAGAGGTCAAAATTACAAGAGAAGAGAGGCATGAGGGAAAAGTAAAGTGCTATAGGATCCTATTTACCTTCACTCCAAGATTTTTTTTATCCAAAACTAATGCCCAAACAATCTAAAATTTTTATCATATAATGCTAACCCCCTCTCATGTATGCACAAAAATTCTCATAATTTATTGACATCAATACCATGGGAAAACTACATGGAAAATGATAAAGGTTGAGTGGTTAAGAGGTTTTAACCACTCACTTGATTTCAAAAATCAAATGAGCCTCTTATCCTTATCCAACACCCCCTTCCTTGTGTTTAACACACAAAAGGACTCTTCTTCTATGTGCACACATTTTTATTTCTCTAAAAAATATTTGACAAACAAAAAGAAGGGCGTGGGAAGCAGAGTGGAAAAGTAAAAAATGGTGGGCGCATGGGAGAATTTGAATTCAAACTTTATTTGACTTGGTCCTAATTGGTTTCAACCAATCCAATTAATCTAGATCCAATTAAACCAGATTAAATCCAACCAAATTAGGCTTAGCCTAATCCAATAAAATTCTAATTAAATTAAAAATTAATTAGATATAGGTCCTGATCAAATCGGGGTCAAAACTCCCATAATGATTAGGTCATCTCATGACCTAATCGGATCAAATCTAATCAAATCAAATTCAATCCGACTTGATCGAATCCTCATCGCTCAATCAAATTAAGTTAATTAGCAATCAAATTACTAATTAATTCTTTAAAAATATCTGAGTCCAAATCGAATAGATTACTGGGCAACAGAGTCCTATCAACATGAAACTCTTGAAGAGTCCTAAATCAGTGGGACTCTTGAACCCAGTGTCCCAAACGAATTGAACTCATGATCATAGAGTCCCAAACTAATAGAACTCTTGATCAGAGAGTTTCAAATGAGTAGAATTCAAAATCCTAGTCCAGTAGGACTCTTGGTCATAGAGTCTTAGTCTAGTAGGACTCTTGACCACAGTGTCCTAGATTATCAAGACTCATGATCAGAGAGTCCCAGACAAGTAGAACTTAGAGTCCCAATCTAGTGGAACTCTTGATCACAAAGTTTCAGTCCAGTGAAAATCTTGACCATAAAGTTTCAGACCAATGAGACTCTAGATCAGCTATCAGATCAGGTAGGAACTCCTAATGTATGTGATCCCGCAGGTTCGAACCTAAGCCGGTAGCAGAAAATTCAATTTTTATACCAATCGAAGTAACCATCTAGCAATAGTATCTGACGTTCGAATAGATCAAATAATTGCAATCATAATATTCAGAACCTACGTGAATATGGTTACCATATAATTCATCCCTATGACCTCTATGTAATAGATGACTCGGGGTTAGACTATCAACCCTAGAAAATACATCTATGTCGTATCTCAAAATAATTAGTCCCATGACTCCTCATTAAGACTACCCTGACCAAGATTTTTTTAAATTAAAATATAATTGAACATAGATCCTAAAATCAAGAGTGGTCAATTTTATCTTGATACACGCACCGACTCCATAAGTACTTGACTGTGCCAAGAAACCTTTCATCATTGAAGTAGAAATTCAGATAGTCTGGCACCAAAACATAGTGAATTACTTGGATTTCACCATGGTGATCTCAGATCGGAGGAACATTTATATCCATATTCCATTGAAGCTAATCTTGATAGGAGAAAAGCCCAGAGTTAGTCACGTTCAGTGTAAATGTACCCATACATCTCACTTGTATGCCATATCAATGTCTCAACACTCCTTGGTTATGAGAACAACCAACCTATATGGCATACAATGATCTATACTTGATAAATGTTATCGTCCTAAGTAACAACATATCATTTGGTCGTGAACTATTTAAGAACTAAATGATAAATCCTCCTTTGCCGAATCTAGATAGTCCTAAGGACTTCATCACAACACAGGAGTTCATTAGAAGACAACAGAATTTATGATGAAAAATGCCAAAATAACTTTTTATTAATTTATAGTTCATATACAATTATAAATATATGGTCCAACTATTAACAGACTGACGATTGACTTTGGGATACATTCCCAACACATTCATGGTCAAGGGGATGAATTATATGAAAAACATATCCACATGGATTCTAAAAGTGTTGCTTTATACATTCGACCTATTCGGCCATCAGGTACTATTGCTAGATGGTTATTTCGATTGATATAGAAATTTATTTTTATACTACTAGCTTAGATTCGAACCTATGGAGTCATGTACATTAGAGATCTTAATCTAATCGGATGGTTGATCAATAGTTAAGAAATATTTTAAGATCAAATAATCAATACAATTGATGTTTAATCTAGTGCAAGTATTGCAGAAGAATTGATTAGCAATTGAATTACTGATTGGCTCAATCTAATTGAGAATGAGGAATGAGATTGAGTCTAATTGAATAAAATTTAATTAAATTTAGTTTGGACTTGATTAGATCAAGTCCAATTGATTTATGGGATAAGCCAATTGCAAGGGTGATCAATTTCTTATTAAGTTAGGACTAGTATGCATCTAATTTCTAATTTGATTAAAATTTAAATTTAAATTAAATTGAATTTAATCTAATTTAATTGAATTCTTAGTTAGACCAAGATCACTCTTAATTGGATTGCACAAGTTTTAATTTAATTGGATTTAAGAATTTCTTTGACTAGGTCAAAACATGAAATACTAGTTTGACTAGAACTTCTCCTTTGCGCCAACTCACCACCCCACACCACCTTCCCTTGATTTTTGGCTTGAGAACTCTCATGCCCAGAGAAAGTCCATGCCCCCTTTGTGCCCTTTCTCATTCCTAGATGGAAATTGGTTGTAGACTAGGTCAAAACAAATAAGTTATTTTTACCTGGGACTTTATTGGATAGAGTTTGACACATTATCTTTTTTTATCCTCTTGAGGTGCTAACCCACCTGATTTTTTCATGAGAATTAGAAAATTTTTGTGCACCACTTCCAGAGAATCCATGCCATAAAATAAGAAGGAGGTGCCCAAAAGTTGGGCGCCCTAATTCTTGTCGAATTTGGACATTCCTTTCTAGGTGTTTGACCTAGATAAGGACTCCTCTCTATCTCTTTATTTAAAGAGAGTTTGGGCATAATTTTTTTATAGCAGTTACACATGAGAGAGAAGATTTTGGGTGTAGGTTTCTTGGATGCAAGAGGGTCTTAGGCATGGGCTATTGTAAGGACATAAGATTATTGTGTCTTGGTGAGAGAGAAAAATAGAAGAAGGGTCTTCTCTAGGGTTTCTCTTAGATCTTTTCCACAAAGCTTTTAAGAGAAAAATGAGGAAGAAAGATCTCTTTCTAATCATCCTCTTCATTTTCTTCGATCCATAGAAGGTCCAAGAAATCATAGGTGTTAGGATTAGTGGTACTCCCAAGCCTTGGGAGGCCACTAGAGGAGTCAGGGTATCGGCTCCGGGACACTAGGATAGGTATTGTCCTAGGGCTAGGATCGGTTTAGTTCTAGGATGAAGGTTCAGCCCTCCATAATCATGAGGCACTGGTTTGTAGATCTCATGGGGGCTACTCAAAGTTTGGACCAAGTTTGGATCCATGGGATTGAGTGCATGATCAAACCATGGGTGTACATGGATTTCGTTGAGTGCATTCGGACTGGATTAGCCTAGAAAATTTTTATGGGTTAGGGTTTCGATCCATGTACAGGTATATATATACATGTATATTGTAAACCTAGTGGTAAGAAATAGATCACCGTTTTCTCCCACATCTCTCCCTCTCTCTAGTTTCTTCACATGCCAAGGTGCCCTAGGGGGTGCACCTCCAAGCACGAATGAAGGAGGCACGCCCCACTCTTCCTTCGATCTTAACAATGTCGAGCGATCCTTGCACATCAATAGGAAGAAGATTCATGATGAACCATTGAAGAAGAATCAGCACAATGCTAGCATACTATGCTAATTTCCAGTTGCTAGACTTCAAATCATGATTGAGGTTTTCTGTGAACTTTTCATAGAGGCAAGACGGTGTGCAGCTTGAAGCAACCACCTCAACCTTAGATCAGCAAGCAAAGATCTCAATCCATGAAAAAGGTATTGAGATGCAATCTTAATGACTGTCTAAATTAGATCTAGCATTTATTCAATATTGATATGATCAACATGTTTGTTTTTGCTTTATATTTAATTTTTAGATTTATTGCATGCATGAATCATGTCATAAGATGCTAGATCTAGGGTTTAGTTGCATATTTTATAGATTAATATGATTAATCTCTTGCTTCCACTGTTCATAGTTTGGAAAAATTTTAAAATACATACTAGCAAATTCTAGATTTTTTCTTCAATTGGTATCAAAGCCTAGATCTTTTTGACATGATTTCTATATATGTTATAGATTAATTATCTAGATTAGATCTAAATTATAATCTAAAATTAAATATTTAGATCATATAGACTGATCTTATAAGATTGTCTTACTGTAAGGTTTTTCTTTACGGTGAAAAGGTTGTCCTAGTTCATGAAGATCTAAAATTAATCATAAATATGTTAGATATGATCTAAATTAATTTATAATTTAATAAAATTTAAAATTATTTAAATTTAAAAATAATAAATTTAGTTTATACGTATTAATCTTATAAGATTATTCTATTATAAGGTTTATCCCTTATAGTGAAAAGGTTATTCTAATATGTATTAATCTAAAATCTGATCATAAAGTATTAGATATGATCTAAGAAATTTATTATTAGAATTGAAAGTATTTCAATATGAATTTTATGATCATAAATATGTTAGATTTGATCTAAGATGATTTATGATTATTTAGAATTAAAATTATTTCAATTTGATTTTCATAAATATGTTTAGATTAGATCTAAAGTAGATTCATGATTATGTTATTTATATCTTGATTATGAATCAAACATGCAACTGGTTGATAGAACTAAATTATAAAAATATTTTATAAATATAAAAATTATTTTCAAAATGCTGAACCCCAATCCTCAGCTAAAACTTAATTAAGAATTAAGAGTTATTTTGATTAGGATCTAGGATTGTGAATTAAAGATCCTAAGTCAAAAATCATAAAGCATGGGTTAATGGGTTAGAGTGAATTAGGTCTATTAATTGAGTTAGACTTAAAGTTAGATTAAAGAATAGACTTAGAGAATTGACTAAATCTAATTAAATATTGTCTTAGATTAGATTAAGGTCTCTATAAATCAATTACAATAGTTGTAGTTGGTCAAGTCCATGTCTTTAACGAGAATCAAATGGACTTAATTCTTGGCTAAGTGGTCTAGCCTGAACTATTAGGTAGATCCAATTGAAACTAATTAACTAGTTGGTGTCTAAGATAAGTATGGTAGTTTAAGACAAGTGGTCTTTAATTGAGAGCTACTCGTACTGATTCAGTCTTTGATGAGTTAATGACACATCCCTCCTATCGATCTCACTTACCTAATCTTCTTGATGAAGTTATATTTTGATCAGATCACTTGATACTTTGAGCTAACCCATGTCAGCTAGGTAAATCAGTATGATTGACTTAGATGCTTCTAGACCAGCCTATCTATGGTCTCCATTAATCTGACTTGGTAAAGTCGGTAGGAAAATCATGATTAATTAGTTCATCTAACTCTCTTTCTCTAAAACAAGTTAACCAAACTTCTAAAATTATTAGGTTCTTAAAATAAAATAGTTATGATGATTACTAGATCATAGCCTCCCATTAAGGTGGATGGTAATGGGTCTAATAGTATGGATAGACATTGGAGGCACCTTATGCCTGGTGTTTATCGAGATATTGAAATTATCATTCATCATATGATGATTAGATCGCACTCTCTGAACGACGATCAGATTAGCTAGAGCTTTCCTCGATCTTGATCATCATTCATTTGTTGCACCAAACTCAATCATGTTAATGGTTGGACCTAACCAACACTTTCAGTGGAGGCCCTAGCCTACTAAAAAGCTACCTGAGGCAAAATCTAATACTAGAAATTGTTTGGAGAAATAAGTGATTAAGAACCAACCCATAGATGCATGCAGGTTAGCCAGAGCTTTTCTCAAACCCATGTGCAGTCTGTGTGGATTCTAGTACCTACCAAGAAATTAAAGTAATTCCTCAAATTTGAGATAGAGGAAATCAATTCGAACAAAATAATGGGAGAACCTTTTAATTAAAGTTTAAATCTTTATGTTTAATAAATTATCTACTCATTAGGCTTTTGGTTCTCCTTTGTATAGTTAAGGCCAAACCCTACTTGCTCTATTCACTATTAGACAGTGATAAACTTATAGGATCCAACTTCTATAATAAGTATCGAAAGTTGAATAATATTTTAAGTAAATTCATTGCAAAGATTCCATATGAGATATGGACTGGACGTCGGCCTACACTCTCTCACCTTCATATTTAGGGTTGTCCGACCTATGTCAAAAATTTGCATATAGATAAACTTGGACCCCGATCTAATAAGTATGTGTTTATAGGATACCCCAAGAAAACTAGGGGTTACTATTTCTACCATGCTGAAGAACAAAAGATATTCATCAACAATAGGACAATCTTTTTAGAAAAGGAGTTTCTTGGTGAAGTAACCGTTGCCTCTAAGGTTGAACTTAGAAAAATTCAATAGGTAAAAAAACTGATACAGTTAGTTGAATCTAAATTGAATTTGATTAGATCAAATCTGGAGCCCAATGTACCTATACGATTAAGGTCATCCAATAGAGTACCATATCAGACAGATAGATACTATGAATTCTTGATCCGGGATGGTGATCCTGTCAAACTTATGAGAAAGATGATAATCTGATCACCTACATGGATGCAATGCAGAGATCTGATTTCAAGAAATAGCTTAAGGCCATGAAATTCGAGATGGAGTCCATGAAGGTCAATGATGTGTAGACATTAGTTGATCTACCTAAAGGAATTAAACTCATTGGATATAAGTGGGTTTTCAAAAGGAAGAGGATGAAGATGGGAAGGTGGAGACCTATAAAGTTCGTCTAGTTGTTAAGAGGTATCATCAATATTATGGTATTGACTATGACAAGACATTCTCTTCTATGGCGATGCTCAAATTTATTTGGATTATGCTTGCAATAGCTATCCATCTAGACTATCAGATTTGGCAGATGGATGTGAAAATAGCTTTTTTAAATGAAGAGCTGACTGAAGAGGTGTATATGATACAACCTGAAGGATTCACATCCACAGATGAGTCCAAGATGTGCAAGCTTCGGAGATCCATTTATGGATTAAAGCAAGCATCACGAAGTTAGAATATATATTTTGATAAGATGATCAAAATATATGGCTTCGTTAAGAACAGAGAAGAGCCCTACATTTATAAATAGGTAAATGATCTGGTAGTAGTATTTCTTATTTTATACGTGGATGGCATTCTCTTAATCGAGAATGATGTTCCCGCACTGTAAGGAATAAAAGTATGGCTATCATCTTAATTCTCCATGAAGGATTTGGGAGAAGCATCCTATATCCTAGGGGTGAAGATCTATTGAGATAGATCTAAAAGAATGCTTGGATTGTCCTAGTCCACATACATAGAAACTATGCTAAAGTAGTTCAGCATGAAAAATTCCAAGAAGGGCTATCTTTCAATAGGCCATAAAATTTTTCTCTCTAAGAAGGATTGTTCAACAACTCTTAAAGAGAGAGTGTATGAGTAGAATCCCATATGCTTCGACAGTCGGATCATCATGTATGGCATGATATGTACGAGATTGGATGTGGTATACTCATTAGGAGTAGTGAGTAGATACCAATATGATCTAGAGAAGAACCATTAGAAGGTTATAAAAATCATCTTTGAGTACTTGAGAAATACTATGGACCAGTAGCTGGTTTATGGTGAGTCAAACTTGAAATTTATGAGATTTATAGACTCCAGCTTTCAATCTGACCAGGATGATACTAGAAGCATATTAGATTATGTATTTATCTTGAATGGTGGAGCCATCTGCTGAAAGAGTTCCAAGAAACACATTATGCCAAAAATTTGATTGCTTGTCGTTAGAGTATCAAATAAAAATTAAACCTGATTTTACTATTTAGTAGGATAGTTGGTGAGTCGGATGTCAATTTTCTTAGGGATTGAAGGCTGAGTTGTATTCAATTTAATTAAAAAAATAAAATTTTAATTAATTTATAAAATAAAAATTTAAATAAATAAATTTAAGATAATTAATTTAGATTTTATAAATAAAAATAAAAGAAGGCAAATAATAATAAAGTGGGGTTTGAAGAATCAGTTAAAGGTATTCTAGAATTTTGAATCCATCTCTAGCATGGTTGTGGTAATTTTTTTTTAATACAAGAATTTAATAATTTTTAAGAATTTAGTTATGATTATAATCTTTTTTTTTTTTGAACATGAACCATATCTTTCAACCATGATCCATCTCAATAGAATCATGAGCTATTCAATACTTTAATTCTTAAAAGTTAGTAACATGACTTTTACCAATTCTCTCTAATATAAACTATTAAATCGAGCATGGATTATATCTCCCGATCATAATCCGTCTCCATAAACATAGCCTATTTAAATATCAATCAATAATAAGCATGTTATTAAATCATATGCATGGAGAATAAGATTTAGGATTGTGTAGGAGAATAATTTATTCATGGCATAAAAAATTTATAAAAAATATAAAAAAATAGAAAATATAACCTATGTTCGAAGACTTCATCTATATCCCAAAATTCTGATCTTTAGCTATATGAAATTCTTTGGCTCCTGGCATCTTCAAATCTCCCAAAGAAAAAGAAAAGAAAAAGAAAGGAAAAAGAAAGAAGAAGAGAGAAAAGGAGAAGAGAAGGGAGAGAGAAAGAAAGCTTAATTAACCCTAAGGGGGTTCTCTACTATTTTCTGGCATATAAGGGATTAAATAGAGAAGAAAATCATGAGTTTTTGGATCCTTGTCGAGCTCAAATCGGAGTTTGGATCGAATTTAATCACTTAAGATAGTTTTTGTCATTGGATCTTGATCAAAAGGCCTAAAATCCATCACAGATCCACCGCATATCTTCTTAAATTATTTCTGGACCATTGGATCGAAGTCGGGATGGTTTTCGATCGTCAGATCGCGCATAAGAAGGCTGAGAAATCTTATTCAAAATCAAAATTAATCCCCACCATTGGACCTTCATCGGCTGTAATGATGACCATCAGATCGTGCATCAGTATTTTCATGGACCACTATGGACCAAGCTCATCAAAGACCTCAGCCAACCAAAGCTCACCGCACCTGCTCAAATTACTAAAATACCCCTGTACGCTGCGATATAATTTTCATAGACCTCTTAGCGGTCTAGGTTCGCCATGTAGCATGCACAAATTGGTCGCTCCTGTTGAGCTAGCCGATCTATGCCTATTCCATGGACCGACCAGTCGGTCCACCATGCACTGGTCTATTTTTTATTTTTTTATTTTAAACTTCTAAGCTTCATAACTTTTTTATTTTAGCTTTGATTTGAGTAAAATTTATTGCGTTGGAACTCATAAATCGAGCTCTTCACATTAGTGGACTTTTTTCCTACAAAACATCCATAAAAGTATCAATTCTTTTAAATAAATATTAAATTAATATATATTTTAATATTTTTATTTATTAAATTATGATAATTATCAGCAGACTTAGTTTGTGAGGCAGAGTGCATCGCGGCATCTAATACTATAAAGAAAGCTATGTGACTGAAAAAATTCATCACCAACTCAGAGTGGCACCCTCCTTAAATGGTTCGGTCCTGCTCTACTGTGACAGCACTGGAGCCATCACTCGGGGGAAGAAAGTAGAGGCATACTAGCAGACAAAACACAAATTGCGCTACTACCATCTAGTCCGAAAGATTTTGGATCAAGGTAACGTTGATCTTCAGAAGATCAATGAAAAGAAGAATCTGGCCAACCCATTCACTAAAGCCTTGGTAGTAAAGGAGTTTGACAATCACAAGTCGAAAATGGGTATAAGATGCTATACCGAATAGCTTTCAAATAAGTGAAGTTATTGGAAAATATGTTTTAAAGCCAATCATCAGCCTATTGACAGTTGTGCTCTTTTTATAAATATAAATAATTTATAATGAATTAAAAATTTATTCTAGCATTTTTATTATAAATATACATCTTTTAATGAAATTCTGTATTTTGATGAAGTTCTTAGGACTATTTAGAGTCAATAAAGAGAGAATATATCGATTAGTCCTTAAAATATTTACGATCGAATGATACATTATTACCAAGAACAACAACGTTTATCGAGTGTAAGTCATTGTATGCCATATTGATTGGTTGTCCTCTTAACCAAGGAGTGTGGAGACACTGGCATGACATACAAGTAAGATATAGGGGTACATCGTCACTGAATGTAACCAACTTTAGAGCATTCTGCCATCAAAAATTGCTCTGATGAGATATGGGTATAAGTATTCCTTTAACCTGAGATCATTATGGTGACTTGCAAGCAACTCATTGTGCTTTGGTGCCAGACTATCTAAATTTTTAATTTAGTGACAAAAGATTTTTGGGCATAGTCAAGTACTTATGAAATCAGTGAGTGATCAAGATGAGATTGACCACTCCAAGAATTTGGAGATAATGTGTCATTTTATTTTAATTTAGCATAACCTTAGCCAAGATAATCCATATGATGGATTTGGTATTTTGAAATACAATGTGGATGACCTAATCAGGATTGATAGTCAAACCTTAAGTTGTCCTATGAGCATTCATGGTGAAGGGGATGAATTATACGGAAACCATATCCACATGGATTTTAAAAGTGTTGCTTTATACATTCGACCTATCAGGTCATCGAGTACCATTGCTAGATGGTTACTTCAATTGGAATAAAAATTTATTTCTATGCTACTGGCTTAGATTTGAACCTATGGGATCACACACATTAGAGGTCTCGATCTGATTGGATGGTTAATGAACAGTTAAGAATCGTTTTAAGATCAAACAATCAATACGATTGATGTTTGACCTAGTGCAAGTGTTGCAAAATGATTGATTAGCAATAGGATTGCTAATTGGCTCAATCTGATTAAGTACAAGAGTTGAGATCAAGTCTAATTGAATAAAATTCAATTAGATTTGATTTAGACTTGATTAGATCAACTTTAATTGGTTTATGGGTTAAGCCAATAACAAGGATGATCAATTCTCTGTTGAATTAGGACTAGTGTGCACCTAATTTCTAATTTAATTAGAATTTAAATTAAAATTTAATTTAATTTAATCTAATTTAGTTGGGCTCTTAGTTAGACCAAGATCACTCTTAATTGGGTTGCACATGTTTTAATTTAATTAGGCTTAAGAATTGCTTTGACTAGGTCAAAACATGAAGTCCTAGTTTGATTAGAACTTCTCCCCTTGAGCCAACTCACCACCCCACGCCACCTTCCCTTGATTTTTGGCATGAGAATTCTCATGCCCAGAGAAAGTCCACACCCCCTTTGTGTCGTCTCTCATTCCTAAATGGAAACTGGTTAGGCATGAGAATTCTCATGCCCAGAGAAAGTCCACACCCCCTTTGTGTCGTCTCTCATTCCTAAATGGAAACTGGTTATGGACTAGGTCAAAACAAATAAGTTGTTTTGACCTAGGACTCTATTGGATAGAGTTTGATACATCACATTTCTTTATCCTCTTGAGGCACCAACCCACCTAATTTTTTTCTGATTTTTTTCATGAAAATTAGAAAATTTTTGTGTGCCACTTTCAAAAAATCCACACCATAAAATAAGGAGGCACCCAACAATTGGGCGCCCCAATTCTTGTCCAATTTGGACATTTCTTTTTACGTGTTTGACCTAGAGAAGGACTCCTCTCTATCTCTCTATTTAAAGAAAGTTTGGGCATGATTTTTCCATAGCAATTATACCTGACAGAGAGGGTTTTGGGTGTAGGTTCCTTGGGCACAAGAGGGTCTTGGGCATGGGCTATTGTAAAGACACAAAATTGTTGTGTCTTGGTGAGAGAAAGAAAAAGAGAAGAAGGGTCTTCTCTAGGGTTTCTCTTAGATCTTTTTTCACAAAGCTTTTAAGAGAAAAGTGAGGAATAAAATCTCCCTCTAGTCATCCTCTTCATCTTCTTCGATCCTTTGAAGGTCCAAAAAATCATATGAAGAAGATTCATGATCAACCATCGAAGAAGGATCGGCACAGTGCTAGCACATCATGCTGATTTTCAAGATCGAGACTTCATGTAGACTCCCATAGAGATTGAATGCATGTGCGGCTCAAAGCAATAACCTCAGTCTCAAATCAGCAAGTAGAGATCTTAACTCACAAAAAAGATATTGAGATTCAATCTCAATAACTATCTAGATTAGATCTAAAATTTGTTTGATGTTGATATGATCAACATGTTTGTTTTTGCTTTATATTTAATTTTTAGATTTATTGCATACATGAATCATATCATAAGATCCTATATCTAGGGTTTAGTTGCATATTTTATAGATTAATATGATTAATCTCTTGCTTCTGTTCTTCATATTTTAGAAAAGTTTCAAAATATATGCTAGCAAATCCTGGATTTTTTTCTTTAAAGAATTATTAACCATCAAAATAATTTTTGTTGATCTCATGATCCATCAATGATGCCTAGTAGTATGTACGTAGTGGCAATCCTGTAAAATAGAAAGATGAACCTCTAGATGTAGTTACCATATAATTCAGTTCTTCTATCATAAATTCCAACAAGATGGAGGTTATGGAAAACTCGTCAAACTCCATCATCTGTCATATACAAGATTGGCTCGACTCGAGTTCATTTATGAATTCTCATAAAATTTTTTTCAGTATTCACACCTACTTTAACCAAAGACTTTCTAAACTTAGTCTCGTGAATCGAATAGAATTTTTTCTTTTTCTACTAAGATCGATAAATTCCATCTAAGTGCACATCCTATTCCTATAATAAATTTACTGTAGCCAATATACACCTCAAGGCTCCGTATAGTCAAACTACAGCAACCTCATTATGAATGGTCGAGACACCATAGGTCAAAGAATCGCTCACACTACTACAGCATCGAGAATGTCACTGATGAGTGAGTAGACATCTATGCGACTTCTTATGTTGGTCATGTTTGGTATCTTTATTTTCTAACAAACACCTGCGCTTTCACTCTCATGTCCTCATACTATAAACTTGAGACTCATCTACCCATAAGAAAATTAAGTGATATGTGCTCCAACCTATCTAGATCAATCAACATCCCCAAGACGATCCTACAGTCAAGAGTAGTTTATGAATTAACTATCAATGACGCATGCTTCAAATTTTCAACTCTTGACAATATGTGTCATCATCTCGTTAATTCATTAGACAATTCATGAACATATATGAAGGAACTATAGGATTGGCCTAACTGAATCAGGTTTAGGCAGCGAAATTTTAAAAACTTTTCACTGATCTGATCAAATTTAAGAGATTCTCAGATCCGATTATTTAAATCTGAAATAAAACATGCAATGGGATATTGTAATACAACCTATTTGAGAGCAAATGCTTTACTCACTGCGATGATCTATTACTATCCCGAGATCCGACTTGAGCCACTCACGCGCCCGGCCTCTAGCAGTGTCCACTCGGTCAAATCTGGAGGTCTTCTCCTTCTAGATTTGATCTCTAAAAAATTAGAAGAGGATCTCTTTCTTGCACCTTCGATCTGATCTCCAATAGCAATCCGAACAATACACAATCGGAAACTCCTTGATTCGAACTTGTGCGGACAGCACCTCGACGCTCGGAGTACTGGTTAGCCCAACTCTTAGGCATGGGAGAGAGGGATCAAATGAGGGAGAGAAGGTGTGGAGAAGAGGAGTAGGGCCTGAGCATTGAGATGTGGAATGGCCAAACTCTTTGGCCTAGGTTCCTATTTATAAAGAAAATAGGAAACCTAAGAGTTCTAGAGCTTTAAGCAATCGATCGGGATAATTTGCTTAAAGCAGAACCACTCTCCTTGAACCTCCACACCCCTTTCAGATTTTTCATGTATTTTTTGTTGCACAAAACATCCCATTAGTCACCCAGATAAGAATCCAAAAGGTTTGAATTAATTTGAACTCTTTTGACACATCAAAAGTAGTTCAAATTAAAATAAACCTCACCCATTTAAACTCCCTCAAGCTTATCCACATGTGGGCGCATGCTAAGGAGGGAGAGGGTGTGTGCCCCATCAAGATTTCTCTCTCCAGATGGTGCACACCCCAAAAGGAGAAAGAGGGGGCGTGCGCTCCTATCATTTGGTGCAAGACCAAGTCAAAGTGGGGGGCGCGAACACTTGGCACCCTCTTGTCCTAATTCTCTCCATTTGAGACCAAGATATGGTCTAATCTAACCAGAACAAGGTCTAGTCAGATCAAGATAAACCTATACAGGATTCCTAGACAAGCTAAATCCAATTTAACTGAATCTAAACCAATCAAAAAATTCATAGAAGGAGAATGTTATATTCAATCGTATGCTAGCATGATTTTTTTGAACCTAATTGGATCTAATCTAAATCAATCAGACTTTATGAGTCCAATCAATAACATTCAGATCCAAACTCATATTTGTATGATCCAATAGGTTCAATTCTATATAGTAATGGAATATGTCATGATCTCCATCATCGACATCATCGAAATATCTTTTGATAGACCAGAATTCTTTCTAATGCATCCAATTAAAATCATTAATCATCAAGATAATTCTAATTGATCCCATAATCCATCAGTGATACCTAGCAGTATATGGTGGTAACCTATCAAAACTGAATATGAACCTCTCAGTGCAGCCAACCGTGTGATTGAGTTCTTCCATCATGAGTTCCAATGGAATCTAGGTCAAGGTGAACTCATCAAATCCGATTCATATCATATGATTTAATCACTTGATTCGAGTCTGATGTGAGACTCTAATAGAAACCTCTTTCTATTATTTTATACCACCATGGCCATGGGCTTTAGGACTTAATCTCATGATCATCATGGGACCACTCCTCTACCAAGGTTGATAGATTCCATCTTGGTGTTATTTAATTCCTACAATGAACATGCTATAGCTAACATACACCTCAGGATTTCAAATGGCTAGGAGATCGAGTTATAGTATAGTCAAACTATAATAACCTCAAGGTGAACTACCGATGTATCTTGGGTCAAAGAACCAGATACACAACTGCAGCTAGGAGCAAGTCATCGATGAAAAGATAGACTTTCTTATGACTGCACGAAGTTGGTCATACTCAGTCCTCTTATTCTCAACAAGCACTTATACTTTTGCTCCGGTGTCTCCACATCATAGATTCAAGACTCATCTCTCCTAAGAAAGCAATCGTACATCAATCTTTCATATCGATCACCATCTTCGTGATGATCCTATGATCGAAAGCAATTTATGAGTCAATTATGATAACACATATCTTAAATTTTCAACTCTTGAGAATATATGTTATCATACCTGTTAACCCAATGGATGTATCACAGATACTTAATATACAAATATGATAGAAAGAATAATCTATTTTATTAATAATAAATCAAAATTATAATTATGTTCCTAGAAAGTATTTATAAGTATTGGCCAATCTGACTTCTACGGCATACATCTAATAACATACACTACATGAATAGTAATTAACTGCCTTAATTAATTAGGTCAAGCACAAAATTATGTCCTAGAAAGAATTAATGTGTCAGTGTGATTGGCTTTTAGGACATACATCTAACATGATCTCCATGAGAATCTGGGCTTGAGGGGCAGTCAATGGGGCATAGCTGTTATCGCACCGAGGGGGACTCTTTTGCCTTAGGACTTTTGGCTATTAGGAAGATTCCACCACCTTGATGATCTTGTGCACGTCCTCCCGTGCATGCTTCTTTTTGCTAAGGGCTCGGCCCTCTCTTGGTGACACACCATCCGACCCTCTTTAGCCTGCATATACTTGTGAGCCTGGACCAGAAGGTCAACTTAGTCCCTCGGGTATTTTTTGTTGAGGGAGAAAATAAGGCGCTCGTTATAGAGGCCTCACTTCAAAGCCGACATGGTGATAGCATCCTCTAGGCTATGCACCTCCAATGCGGCAATGTTGAAGCGGGCCACATAGTTGTGCAGGGACTCTTCCTCTTTCTGGTAGAGGAAGAACAAGCTGTCCAAAGTCTTGGGCCAGACTCGGCTATTACCAAAGTGAGCAACAAATTAGCATCTAAGTTGCTCGAAAGAGGAGCGAACCCCAGCTAGAGCCTGGAGGACCATGCTCATGCCATCTTCTTCAAAGTGGCTAGGATGGCTAGGAAGAGGAGAGCATCTAAAGCATCCTAGAGTATTATGAGGCCCCTATATCCCTCCAGGTTGTCCAGGGGATCAGAGAAGCCATTATACAGCTCCACGGCAAGCATTTTGAACCAATGGAGGCTTGGTTCTTGGAGGATCGAGCGGGTGAAGGGTGGTCAAAAATTGAAGCCAAAGGCCTCTTCGTTCCCTTCGCCATCTACCAAGATCTAGCCTAGCCTGTGCTAGATCTTGCAGATCTTCTACTTGAGGCACTCTCTGTAGCAAGATTTCTCAGGGCGAGGGGTATGCCCCTTCGTCGAATCTCTGTCAGAGGAGGCAGGAGATCTCTAGCGCCACCCTCATGGGTGGACCCATGATGGGATAGTGATCGCTGCCCTCATGGGTGGACCCATGATGGGACGGCAATCGCTGCCCTTATGGGTGGACCCATGATGGGACAATGATTGCTGGCCTACCAAGGCCAACTGGTACATCCTGCACGGAGGACTCTCTTGGTCTGCAGAAGGGTCTCAATGACTATGTAGAGACGATGCTGTCAAGGGAGCAGGCTCAAGAGGGTGCCGCTGCTCCGCGACCTACTGTAGATGCTGGGCAACGTTGGTAAGGACCTAGACTTGACGAACCAGGTCACTGAATTGCTAGAGGTCTGCCACTAAGGGTGACTATGTCTACTCCGTGAGCTCGTGGGAGGCAGACGGTTTAGTGGCTCCACCTTGACTCCTCCGAGTTGACTATCGACGGGAGGAGACAAAGCAATTTCGACACGGTATTCTCTTCTTCTTTCCTTAGGGGGTTGCTAACACCCTCCTTGTAGTGCCAGACTATTGCATCAAGGCTCTAAGAGGACTGATGTGGCTACTAAGTGGGCACCGAAGGATGGTGGAGACTACGATGGTGGAGACTGCGATGCTGGGGAGATCTACAAAAGAAAGTCCTCACACTAGGAGTTCTCCAGTAGGGGACCCTCCAATGCTTAAGTCAGTCGGAGCTTTGAGCATAGTAGAGGAAAAAAGAAGGAACGGGATTCGAGTAGCTTGGCTTAGTGTACATCCAAAGGGTCTTCTTTTTACCTCTTTATATAGAAGGCCATCAAAGTTTGTTGTGGCCTAGTTCGTAGACTATAGTAGGCCATCTGATTTGCTAGTCATGGGCATCTACCAAACTGTTGGCTATCAATGCCTACCAGGTTGTCAGTCATGGGGCTGCGGCATCAGGCCCATGTTCTAGAGCTTGTCAGAAGATTCCGACAATCATCCAAGTGGCTGAACAGGCTGCTGGTTTGAGGAGCTCGGTCTTCTAATGAACTCAACCTTGGTTGTCCACCTTAGCCTTATGAGGTCAGCTTCAGGAGGTTAGCCATCATGAGGTCAACCATCAGAGGTTGGCCTCTAGGAACTTAGCTTCAAGAGGTTGGCTATTGGAGGTTGGCCTTGGGAGGTCGGCTTCGAGAGGTCAATCATCATGAGGTCGGCCATTAGAGGTTGGCCTTAAGAGCTCGATTTTCTGATGACCTCGGCCCTTAGGAGATTGGCCATCGGGAGCTCAAGAGGTTGGCCATCGGAGATCAGCCTTTGAAGGTCGATTATCATGAGATCGGGAGCTCAGTCTTCTAATGACCTCAATCCTTTCATGGGATGGTCATAGACCAATGGACTCTCCTTATAAGCCATCACCTTCTCTTTTTTTTAGATTTAAATCAGCCATAATAATCCTTCCATCTTTGGATTTCTCTTAGTTGCTAAGTCATAACCTCCCAAGATCTGAATTGCTTGCCATGTATCCAGATGGATCATCCCCATAACAGTATCTATTTTAAAATTAATTAATAATATATTTATCTCGTTTACAATCTTATATATAAACTACTCAAAGACCTGCACATTGCGTGGGGCTAATAATTATGGTCTATAATTATTAATTTTTTTTAATAATAAATATTTATAATAATTTTTAATATTTTATTTATTTATTATATTTTTTACTATTTTATAAAATAATATTTTATTTTTTTCTTCTTTCTTCCTGTACTCATACCTTCTTCATGCCCGTCGGTGCCGCCCCACCCCCTGCCATGCCACCATGGCTCTTCTTCTCTTTTGGTAAACGCCGATCCCGATCGCACCCTCATCCTTCTTTTCTTCTTATATCTTTTATGTGCCCATCGGTGCTGCCCCATCCACTATCATCCCACCACCTCTCTCTTTCTCTCTCGGTAAACAATGATCTCGATCGCACCCCTCGACATCTTGCTGAAATCGTCACCCCTGGCACCACCACTATTTTATTATTTTTTTTTCTTTTTTTTCCTGTTCTCACACCTTCTCCACATCCATTGGTGCCACCCCATCCCTCCTATCATCCCACCATGGCTCCTCTTCTCCCTCAGCAAATGCCGACCTCAATCGCACACCCGTCTCCTCTTTTCTTCTCATATCTTCTCCATGCCTGCCGGTGCCATCCCACCCCCTACCACCCCACCACCATTTTTCTATTCTCTCGACAAATAACGATCCTGATCGTACCCCCTGATGCCCCTACTAGTACCGCTGCCTCCAGTGCCACCACTATAGCTTCTTTCTCCTCCCTTGCCTCCTGCCCAGCCCCCTTCTTGCCATCGTCAACATCTCTTGTCCTGGCCATCCCCCCTTCGCCCGACCCTTAGAGGAAGGGATGGGGTTTTATGGGGTATTGCTAATAATATTTTCTTATCGCCCCACCATAGCTCCCATTCTCTCTTGACAAACGCTGATCTGAATCACACGCCATCCTCTCTCTTCTTTTTATACGTTCTCCGCACCCACCGATGCCGCCTCACCCCTCCTACCTTCCGATCACTGCTTTTCTTCTCTCTCGATAAATGTCGATCCTGATTGCACATCCTGGCACCCCTGTCGGTACCGCCGCCCCCGATGCCACCACTGAAGAAAGAGAGAAAAACTCTCTCTTCTTTTCTTTTCTTACTTTTTTCTTTTTTTCTTCTTTTTTTCTTTCTATAATTATTTTTTTCTTCCTCAATTTTTGGTCAGCACTTAGCTTTTCTTGGTTCCTTGCCTATCGAATACTCAAAATACCATCATTGTTAATTCTTTGTATCATCCAAAAAACTAATTAAACACCAAAAAAAAACAATCATCAAAAAAATTTTAAAAAATATTTAGAAAATATACTAACAAACTCATCTTTCTTTCAATGGATTGAAGGGTTCGATTCCACCGTCCACTCCCTTGCTCGCCCATGGTGCCCCTGCCACCATCCCCTCAACTGAGGGAGATAGAAATTCGAGAAGAGGGACAGAGGGGATGAAAAGTGACATTCTTCATCATTAGTATCTTGTAAACTTTTGGAGGCTATTTAATGCAAAGATTTGGCTTTCAAATCAATAGAGTACTGTGCACTATTTGTAAATAATTTATTAGATTTGATCTAATCTGATCTGATGGATTGATTCAGATCTTAAAATATATTATTTATAAAAAATAATAAATATATTATTTTTAGATAAATAAATTAGTATATTATTATTTTTAAAATTAAAAAATAATATGTTATCTTTTTAAAATAATTATAAATTAGTATTTTTAAAAATATTATTATTATTTATAATATTTTATTTTTTAAAAATAATATTTTTTAAAAAAATATTATCTTCGTGTCTTATCCCTTTCCTACTTTTATTTTTAAAATAATATTTTAAATTATTATTAATAATAAAATAATAATTTTTTTCCCTCTCGCTAAATATTTTTTTTCTTTTTTCCCCTTTTCTTCCTCCCATTACCTTCCCTCCCACCCCTTGCACCTACCGCGTGAGGCCCAGGTCACAGCTGTCCACACCGCCCTCACCATGGCACTATCCCACCACCGTCCGTGCCGCACCCGCCATCTACACGATCACCAAACCCCCTCCTCTCTCCTCTCCCAACTCTGGCACCACCAACCCCACTCCCATCCCCTCCCCCAATCATTTGGTGGTCGTGGGAGAAGTGAGCGATGGAAGCGAAGGGGGTAGTAGAGGGTTGAGCTCTGCAATATGGCGGAAGAGGTCCTCCTTGTCAACCTTTTCCTTCTCCTTGGCAGGGATGGATGGGTGGCAGGCTGGGGGAGGCCGATGGAAACCTTGAGGCTATAGTCATCGAGAACCTGCTGCGTAAGGCCAGTCTCTGGGATGGAGAGGGAGGCAGATCCAGCCATGGAGCCCTCCATGAACTTGGCCTAGACCTTCATGCTGACGAATTGGCGCTCGAACTGGTCTATGGTCTCGGATAGAGCGATGCAAATATAGATGTTAGATGATGGCTGGGGTTTTGTGTTGGGCTTTTTTTTTTTTTCATTCTCAAGAGTCCAAATGGATGGGAGGTTTAGTGGTTCGACATGGCATAACAAAAGTCATTTAAGGAGCTAAGTTGGCAACACCAGGATACTCCTTTGTAGAGTATTATTTTATATAAGGGAGAATGAAAGGTGACATACTTCATGTTGACCCTATGATTAATTTTAATGATTGCCAAACTTTGAGTATATTATGTATCAAATCATGTGTTTCAAGAATATGTATAGGATTTTTCAAGTATCCAAAATAAAATATTTATTTCAAGGATAAATCCTCTCAAGATGCTATGCCAAAATACTTAAAACAATAAATTCACATATATTTAGATGGCTTAGTATGAAGAAAGTAAAATTGAAAGAAAAGAAAATAAAATTGAAGAAAGTAACTATATTTTAAAATAGTTTGGGCCTAAGAAACTCAGGTTTGAAAGGTCAAATATTGAAGAAAAATAAAGCCAGAAATTTTGAAGACTTCTCTTGAAAATTTAGAGACTTCTTCTAAAAATTTAGAGACTTCTCCAAACTATTTGGCATGCTTGCACATTGCCCTGGCACAAGCTCGAGACATCTCGAAAATAGCTCAAGACCTCTCCGTTTAAGAAAACAGAAACCTCATTTCTATGTTCTGAGATCGAGATGTCTCGAAAATTCTTGAGAGCTCTCGCTATAAAATTGAGACTTCTCCCAAAAAAACTAAGACCTCTCCAAATGCATGACAACTTTCAATGAGATTTTTTTAAAGTAAGATTAAAATATTTAAAAAGAGAATTTTTTAATTTTAGTGAGGAATATTAAAAATTCGAAGAAAAAAGATAGAAAAATTATGCACAGATTTCAGCAAGCCTTCAAAGCAATCTTCTCCAATATCTTCCACATCCTCTCAAGTATAAATTAAAAAAAAGCCAAGCCTTAATCGAGCAAATCATTAGTTTCTTCCTAAGGCTTTCAAAGAGTTTAAAATTCTATTTTTTTCTTTATGCTAAAATTTTGTAATTATATTTTTATTTCTTTACAAGTTTTTTTGGGAGAAAAAACTTGGGGATTAGGTCTATCTAAGCTCAGAATTGGACTTATTAGGATTTGGTTGGTGAGCACGAAAAACCAACTGGATTGTTAGTAAATCCGAAAAGCTAACATTGTAAGGTTTTGGTTGGTGCTCCTGTGAAAACCAACTAGGTTTGTTTGTGAGCCTGAAAAAATAAACATACTGTAATCAAGGATCGATTATAATGAAAATCCCAAGGAAAGCTTGGAGAGTGGACATAGGTGCGGGTTGCACCGAACCACTATAAAATTTTGTGTATTTGTCTTATTGCTTTACTTCTTACTTTCCTTACTTTCTTTACTTTGCTATTATTTTTTATTTACATTGTTTATATTCTTAGTTTGTATACACTATTGATAGGAACTCAATGTTGTCGTTAAGATACCGTGTTTATCAGTTTAATCGAGCTTTTTAAAATAATTAAGAATACGTAGACAGTAGTGAGTCGGATCGAATCCACAGGGAAGGTAGCATTTTAGATTTAAAATCTTTGATTTTTGAAAAAAAAAAAGAAAAAAATTTGAGTTTTGAAAATAAAAGTAAAGTCAAAAAATTAAAAGTAAAAATTAAAAGATGCAAAAATTTAAACTTGGTACTAAGATCTACTAGTTAGATCTTAGCATCTACTTGCAATAAAATAAAAAGCAATAAGTAAAGTGCATAAATTAAATTACAACAAAAATAAAGAGCTAAAATTAAAGTGTAAAAAAATAATAATAATAAAATAATAAAATTTTTATTAATTAAAATTTTAGAATTTAAATACATAAAATTTAAAAAAAATAAAATAAAATAAAATAGCCTGATCTCTGATCTTGGATCGATATTGGCAGAAAGATGGTATAGAAGCCTAGCTCTTCTTCTCAGCACCCATTGCTTTGAAGCAATCATTAACCTCTAGCCTGGCTTCCTCCTGTACCAAAGCTTCACCTTGATCAGATCTATTGATTTCTAGAGGCCCAGGGTTCTTTTTATAGAGCTAGGTTGGCTGGAGAGTTTTCTTCTGGGCAATGTGGGACTAAGGAGCTCTTTGATCGTCAAAATATGAAGAAATTTGAGTAAAAATTAGATTAAAAAGAATTTTGAATGAATTCTACTACTCTGGATGAAATCTAGCCATTGATAAAAATCCAATGGACCAAAAATCATCAAAATCGGATGTATATCGGCCCAGATCAAGTCGGATTAAATTATGCCATCCCATCACACGTTGATGGAGAAGATCTGGCTGCTGATCGTATGTCGGAAGTTTTGATCACCATCGAGAGCATTCTAGACCAACGGATCATTTTCTGGATCGAGCGCTGCCGTTGGATGGTGATCCACATAAAGTCTGAAGCTGAATCAAATCCGAAAATAACCACAGTCGTTTAATCTTGACCGCAAGCTACCACAGCCGTCCGATCATGCAATTACTGTTCCCATGGACTACGTGGACCGACCGCACCACACTATAGCCAATCAGTACTTCTATCACTGAGTGAAAAAACTAAAATGTCCTGTGAGCCACGATAGATTTATGTGAATCCTTTAAGGGTCTAGGTCCGCCACGTCTCGCTCTGTGATTCGTCGGTTTCTGCTGGTGGTCCACGCCTGGATCATGGACCGACTGATGACTTCTGTGGCTGAGTTGGCTTGTATGGTCAGTTTAGCACGATGGCTTAAGCCGGCTAAGCCATTTTTTATTTAATTTTTATTTATTTTATTTCTTTAAAAAATAATATCTTCTCCATTTTAGCTTCATTTTATTCAAAACTTATTTCGTTGTGATCAAAAAAATGAGTTCTTTCCATTGATAATAAAATTTTATTTTTTTAATTTTTAATTATTTTTAATTATTTTTTAACTAATAAAAATATTAATTTTTAAAAAAATATATATTAATTAATTATTAATTCTTTAAAATTAATATAAATTAATTAATAAATTAATATTTTTATTGATGAATTTATAGTACTTATCACATCCTCCAACTTAAGCTTTGCTCATCCTCGAGTAAAGAAAAAATTTAGTTTTAAATACCTTTTAACTTTAGAGTTTCAAATTTTACCTAAGTAGTTTTCAAAATGACCGTTGATATTCAGTAGAGCTTAAATAAGATATATCATTAGAATATTAATACTTATTATAAAAAAATTAAATAAAAAATATTAAATTTTTTTGAATTTTTTCTAAACTATCCCATCTTTATCTCTGATTTGTCTAAACTTTCATATAGGCAAGTGTATTGCTACTTCCATCCTTTATTTATTAATTTTTATTTTTATATTGCTTACGTTTTTATGCGAATATCATTGCTTACTTAGGCAATAGGATATGGTTACTCGGTGAAAAATCAATATTTTTTTTTAACATTGTACCACTATTGAGTATCTTAACCCCTTAAGCTTTCTATTTGATTCATGTAGCGAGTCTTGGGCCAATGACTCCCAAATCAGTTGGCTTTAGGGCACTAGGTATAGAATACCCCTTGGATTTACTAGTTCGAATCAAACAGGCTACAAGTTAAGACTAGCTTTACAACGAGCTTCTTTGTCCTTCTTACCTTTTGACGTGAAACTCAATACTTGCTTAGGCAAAGAGGCCCGGTTATTCAGTGAGAAGTACTTAAAAACTATTTTATTAAAATAAATTTTTTATATGAAGAAACGTATAGTTATCCTACATAAGCCTATAAAAAGTAGACTTTTCTTTGATGCTAGTAGAAGTAATTAGAAATGCTCCAAGAAAAAACTTTTTATGTTCTAGACTTAACTCTTTATTGAATTTTCTTAATACTTGATTCCTCAATATCTCACATATTCTCTGATCTGTGTATCAATTTTTTTTAAAAAATGCTTAGTTTAATTCAATTTTTAAGCATAATCAAGTGTCTAAATACTAAATACTAACTTTTTGAGGACTTAATATTTTAAAATTTTTATTTTTCTCCTTCCAACTTAATCAACATTATCCTCAATGGAGAAGAAAAAATAAAGAATGTAATAAAGAACATGAAAGAATACACCTGACTCAATATATTTTTAGTCCAGTACATGTCTTTAAAAATTTAAGCTCTCTCTCCAACTTATTCAAATTATCCTAAAAAAAAATCAACTGAAAAGATAAATTAAACTAAAGAAAACTAAATATTGGGTTGCCTCCCAACAAGTGCTAAGTTTACCATCTTCAGCTAGACATAATGTAGTTTAACTATCCTATATTGAATATTGGATTGATAAATTCCAATGGTTTTGGATTGCCAATCTCAGAAAGTTGATATATAATCCCATTATTAATATAATCATTGTTAATTTTAGAAACATAATTTGTGATCTCATTCTCAGACCCATGTTTATTAAGAATTTCTTCTATTTGTTCTTCTAAAATACTCATGAGTGGAGTTTTTATATTAGGAGTTAAGTTTGATTCAATGGATGCTGGAATGGTGACAAAAGGTGGTTTTAATTCTAAAGATAAATAAATATGATCTTGCTTAAATAACTCCATTGATACTTCATTACATGCCTCTTAATTTTTGTAAGAAGAACCAGCTTCTAGGGTTGAAGAAAATAGGACATTAGGTTCATAAGTCTCGGGTAAATCATCTATTCTCTTTTTCCCTATGTCTATCTCATTTAAACTAGAACTAGCATCAGTACTAATTCCTAGCTCGAATTCTTTTATGTGGTTAGTCTCAGTACTAACTAGTTTCTCTAATTTTTTATTTTGGTTAGCATCAGTACTAGCCTCTCTCACCTGATCTTAGTATAGGTCCATAAGAATCCTGTAGCTTTTAAGTTTAAGAATTACTTTGGCATTCTCAAATTAGGGATCCTTAAGTGAGACATTAAATTGATAACTTGATCCAAATGGTTGGTGGACATTAGATGGATTGTTTGAAATTGGTAGGCTCGGTAGTTGATCTAGTTCTCTCCTCATGTTAGACTCAACTAATTATCCTATTTGAACTTCTAGCCTGGCGATAGATTATTATTAATTCAAAATTAATTGTTGAAGTTGGTTAAATCTATCATCAGTTAGATTGGTCTATTGAGAAGGTAGGTATGATAGCTGATTATTATATGATGGCTAGGTAAACTGACTAGGCTGACCATTATTATAGGCATAATTTTGGTATTGGGGTCTATTTTGATAATTTTGCATAGGTAAAATTTGGGTCTGAGCCTGAGTCTGTTGAGATGTCCAAGAAAAATTATAGTTACTCCAATGTCGGTTATATGATTTTGAAAATGGATCATTAACCAGCTTGGAGTAGCCTTGAACAATTTAGACTTATTCTTGGATAAAAGATAAAAATTATGCCATCGTAGGACATTCATTCACATGATGGGTTGGACTAGCATAGATTGAACAAAACTCCTAATAGTTAAAAGATGATGTAAATTATGCAGAAGATTATTGACCTAAGGCTAGGAGTTGATCTAATTTCTAGGCAAGAAGGTCAACTTTATCTAATTTTTGGACTATTAGATTCAGATCAGCCATTTGATTATCAGGTTTAATATGAATCAACCATTTAATTAAGTTCAACTAAATCAAAAAAAGTAATTTTCTACCATGCATATATTAGTATAATCCTAATATATGGTTCAAAATTTTTTAATTTTTTTTTAAAAAAAATTATATATATTTTATTATTTTATTAAAAAAATATTTTTTTAATTATTTTAATTATTATTTTTAGTTTAATTTAATTTAATTATTATTTTTAATATTTTTTAGTTAGTTTAATTTAATTTAATTTAATTTTTAATTTAATTTTTATTTTATTTTATTTTATTTTTGAAGAGAAAATAAAAGTTCTAAAGAAGAGGTCCTAAGGAGTCTAGAATTAAGAAGAGAGAGAAGAATTAGGTTTAATTAGGTTTGATGTTGATTAGCAATCAAGTTGATCAATCAATCCTGACTAAGGGTTATCCTAGATCTAGACAGCTCCAAACTGTTAAGGTCATCTTCAAGCCCTCCAAGTATAGGATCAGCCAATTAACTGGCCAGGTAAGTGTAAGGTCGATGCGAGTCCCCTCGTTGTTTGCCTTAGACACCAATTGATTTGATCAGGTAAGCGAACGGAACCAATTAGAAACCACCTTCTTTTGGGCCCAATCATCCCTAAACTACTTTCCTAGACACCGGTCAAATTGACTTACCCTAACCCGAGTCAACTCTTAGGGTTTCTTATCCTATTGAGCTCGAGTTCCTAGGGTTGATGTCTAATTAATTTTAAAATTAAAGGCTTAGGTCAATGTAGGATGCTGGTTGGTTGTTTGTGGGCTAAGAAAGGATGATCAAATCCCCACCTTATCTTATTTAATTGGGTTGTGTCCTTAAGTTGATTTAAAGATGCATATGCACAATCACTTTCAATAAGGGATTCTATGCAACTAAAGTAGATGCATGAAATTGATTAAACTTAAGAGCTTACCTTATCTTCAGCGATCAAAAAAAAAAAATAAAATAAAAATAAAACTAATATGATGCATGCTCTAAGCAGTTAGAATTTCTAATCCTATCATGAGATTTTTAATTAGATTTAAGTGGATATTTTTTAAAAAAATTTAATTTTAAGATAAAATAAATAAATAAATAAATAAAAGAAAAAGACTAGGATTAGGAACTAAATAATTTATTCCTTGCCCTAGTTCTTTTTGTTCTTTAACCTCTTTTTCTGCAAAATAAAAAAAAATAGCAAGCAATATTTTAAAAAAATATTTATAATTAATTTAAAAAATCAAAAAAAAATCAAAAAAATAGCATCTATTCCTTCTCTAGCAACGATGCCAAAAACTTGGTGCGTTTGCCAAAATTATTTTTAATTTATTTAAAATAAATTAAAAAAAATAAAATTAAAAATCAAAAATAATTCTCCGATAATGGCACTAAAAACTAGATAAGGATGCGATGTTGTCGTTAAGACACCGTATTTATCAGTTTAATCCGACTTCTTAAAATAATTAAGAATACGTAGATAGTAGTGAGTCTGGTCAAATCCATAGGAAAGATAGTATTTTAGATTTGAAATCTTTAATTTTTGAAAAGAAAAAAAAGAAAAGAATTTGAGTTTTGAAATCAAAAGTGAAGTCGGAAAATTAAAAGGTGCAAAAATTTAAACTTGATACTAAGATCTACTAGTTAGATCTTAGCATCTACTTGCAATAAAATAAAAAGCAATAAGTAAAGTACAGAAATTAAATTACAATAAAAATAAAGAGCCAAAATTAAAGTGCAAAAAAAATAAAATAAAATAATAAAATTTTTATTAATTAAAATTTTAGAATTTAAATACATAAAATTTAAAAAATAAAAAAATAAAATAAAATAGCCTAATTTCTGATCTTGGATCGGCATTGGTAGAAAGATGGTGTAGAAGCCTAGCTCTTCTTCTCAAGCCATTAACCCCTAGTTTGGCTTCCTCCTGTACCAAAGCTTCACCTTGATCAGATCTGTTGATTTTTAGAAGCCCAGGATCCTTTTTATAGAGCTAGGAGGGCTGGAGAGTTTTTTTCTGGGCAATGTGGGACTAAGGAGCTCTTTGATCATCAAAATATTGAGAAATCTGAGTAAAAATTAGATTAAAAAGAGTCTTGGATGAATTCTACTACTCTGGATGAAATCTTGCTATTGATAGAAATTCAACGAACCAAAAATTATCAAAATCGGATGTGTATCGGCCCAAACCAGGTTGGATTAAATTTTGGCCATCTGATCGTATATTGATGGAGAAGATCTGGCCGCTGATCATGCGTCGGGAGTCCTGACCATCGTTGGGAGCATTCTGGACCATCGGATCATCTCCTAGATCGAGTGCTACCGTTGGATGGTGATCCACGTGAAGTCTGAAGCTGAATCAAATCTGGAAATAACTATAGCCATTTGATCTTGACCGCAAGCTACCACAGCCGTCCGATCGTGTAATTACTGTTTCTATTGACCGCGTGGATCGATGCACCACATACTGTAGCCAATCAGCGCTCCTGTCATCGAGTGAAAAGACCAAAATGCCTTGTGAGTCGTGATAGATTTCTGTGGACCCTTTAAGGGTCTAGGTCCGCCATGTCTCGCTCTGTGATTCGTCGATTTTTGCTGGCGGTCCATGCCTGAATCATGGACTGGCTGATGGCTTCTGCGGCTGAGTTGGCTTGCATGGCTGGCTTGGCACGGCGGCTTAAGCCGGCTAAGCCTTTTTTTTATTTAATTTTTATTTATTTTATTTTTTAAAAAATTCATATCTTCTTCATTTTAGCTTTGTTTTGCTTAAAACTTATTTCATTCTGATCAAAAAATAAGCTCTTTCCATTAATAATAAAATTTTATTTTAATTTTTATTATTTTTTAATAAATATATATATATATATATATTAATTATTAATTATTAATTTTTAAAAATTAATATAAATTAATTAATAAATTAATACTTTTATTGGTGAACTTATGGTACTTACTTGGTACTAAGATCTACTAGTTAAATCTTAGCATCTACTTATAATAAAATAAAATGCAATAAGTAAAGTGTAGAAATTAAATTATAATAAAAATAAAGAGTAAAAATTAAAGTGCAAAAATAATAATAATAATAAAATAATAAAATTTTTATTAATTAAAATTTTAAAATTTAAATACATAAAATTTTTAAAAAATAAAATAAAATAAAATAGCCTGATCTCTGATCTTGGATCGGCATTGGCAGAAAGATGGTGTAGAAGTCTAGCTCTTCTTCTTGACATCCGTTGCTTTGAAGCAGCCATTAACCCTTAGCCTAGCTTCCCCCTATACCAAAGCTTCATCTTGATCAGATCTATTGATTTCTAGAGACCTGAGGTCCTTTTTATAGAGCTAGGAGGCCTAGAGAGTTTTCTTCTAGGCAATGTGGGACTAAGGAGCTCTTTGATCATCAAAATATAAAAAAATCTAAGTAAAAATTAGATTAAAAAGAGTTTTGGATGAATTCTACTGCTCTGGATGAAATTTAGCCATTGATAAAAATCGAATGGATCAAAAATCATCAAAATCGGATGTGTATCGGCCCAGATCAAGTCGGATTAAATTTTGGCTGTTCGATCGCACATTGATGGAGAAGATCTGACCGTTGATCATGCGTCGAGAGTCCTGATCACCATTGAGAGCATTCTGGTCCATCGGATCATCCCCTAGATCGAGCGCTGCCATTAGATGGCGATCCACGTGAAGTCTGAAGTTGAATCAAATTTGGAAATAACCACAACCGTTTGATCTTGACCACAAGCTACCACAGCCATCCGATCGTGCAATTACTGTTCCCATGGATGCATGGAGCGACCGCACCACACACCATAGCCAATCAGCACTCCAATCATCGAGTGAAAAGACCAAAATGCCCTTTGAGCCGCGATAGATTTCTGTGGACCCTTTAAGGGTCTATATCCGCCATATGTCGCTCTGTGATTCGTCGATTTTTGCTGACGATCCACACCTAAATTATGGATCGACTGATGGCTTCTACGGTTAAGTCGACTTGCATGGCTAGCTTGGTGCGGCGGCTTAAGCCGGCTGAGCCATTTTTTTTTTATTTAATTTTTATTTATTTTATTTCTTTAAAAATTCATGTCTTCTTCATTTTAGCTCTGTTTTGCTCGAAACTTATTTCGTTCTGATCAAAAAAATAAGCTCTTTCTATTAATGATAAAATTTTATTTTTTAATTTTTATTATTTTTTAATTAATAAATATATTAATTTTTTTAAAAATATATAAATTAACTATTAATTTTTAAAAATTAATATAAATTAATTAATAAATTAATATTTTTATTGATAAATTTATGATACTTATCAACTATCTTACTTCCACTATAGCTTAAAGCCTTCACCTCACAAACTCTCTATTTTGCTTAAATTAAAGGACATATTTATTTAGAAAGTAAATTTAATTAAATTTTTTATAAGAACCTAATTCACCTCTTCTCTTGGGTTGCTATCTTTGGACAATAATTGGTATCAGAATAGGTGCTCTATTATTAATTGTTAACCTATCCATCTAGAGCTAAAGATTTTGGTAATTCAAAATAGAATCTTTTTTTAATGAAGGCCATTCCATAGATAGACCCTCTCTATTTAATAGCTAAATTTTTACCTATTGAAAAGCTAGGATGAAAATATTTATATAAGCATATAATTATAATTTATGAAAAATTATTGTTGATAGCTCACACACTCACAATGTATTGATTGTTGATAAGAAAATGATCCAACTTAATGCTAAAACCATGAATATACTTTATTGCTCCTTAGATATTAATGAGTTTAATAAAATTTCTTCATGTATTTTAGTAAATCAAATATAGAAAAAATTAAAAATAATTTATGAAAGAGCAAATCAAAAAGAAGAACCAAGCTCTCAAGAAGAAAAGAAAGCTCACTCCAACATATGCCTCATGGCTCATGAGGATGGAAAGAAAAAGAAGAAAAAAAAATAAAGGACAAAGAAAGTTTTGATTAAGAGAGAGCAAGGCAAAGAAAAGAATGAGAAAAAGGAAGAAAGCATTGCAAATTCTTGTCTCATGACCAATAATGATGAGGTAAATATTAATAGCTTTTTCGATTTTACTCTTGATGAAATATATGAAGCTTTTAATGACTTAATAGATAAATTTAAAAAATTAAAACTAAAAAACAAAGAAATCAAAAAGTCTAATCTTCTTTTAGCTAATAAAAAAATAAATTATTAAATAAAAAAAAGATATCTTGAAAGAAAAAAATACTTTGCCTAAACAAAAAGAAGAATGTATTAAATCTAAAAATTCTTTAGTTGAAAAGAACATTGAGTTTAAAAAGAAAAATAATATTTTAAGATCTTTCCTAAAAGAAAATAAAAATCTTTTAAATGAAAAAAGAGCTCTTGGAAGAAAATAAAAAATTAAGAAAAGAGATTGAAGTTTTGAAATCTATTACTGAAAAGTTTACCATTAGCTTTCAAAATCTCCAATCTATGGCAAGAACTAATGGGGTTATTTTTAATAAAATAGAAATTAATTTTAATATTTCAAAAAAATAATAAAATGCTAAAAATACTATCATAAGAGCTTCAACTAAAGTTCATACTATTAAGTACTTTAAATGTAATCAAATTAGCCATAAAATTTTAAAATATAATACCAAAAGAATCGGCCAAACTTTAATCAAACAAATTTGGATTCCAAAAGGAACCATATGCTCTAATCTAAATGGACCTAAAATGGCTTGGGTATCAAAATTTATGAAGTAATTTTGTAGGTATACCAAAGATCCAATGAAACTAAAGAAGAAAAATTTTTTTGATGGATGTCTTGTATGAAAATGGATGGATGATGCTATTGGGTAAAATCTAAACTTTTCTACTATCATACCATCAATGTTTGTTTGATTGATTCTATTTGTTCTAATAATCTATCTATGTGGTTTTATATCATATTTATTTGCTTGAAATATTTTTTATGTTTCGATAAAATTAGAATGATTGATTGATTTTGATGCTTGAAATGATTTGAATACTTTGATTTTTAAATCAATGTATTCTTCTATAAGTATCATATTTTGAATCAATATAAAATTAATTTATCTTAAAATTTAAAATAATATCTCAACTTTTCTTTATCAACTATATGTTCAAGAAACTTGAATCAACAAAAGTGATGCGTGCTAATTTATAGCTATGGCAAGTGCATCAGTTGATCAAGTAATAAAGTGAATGAGTAGAGTATCATCCCTAGAGGATTGGAAAATAAGTATTGAAAAGCTCTTTCCTATGCTTTATTTAGAAGATCGATTTATGAGAATAAAAAATTAAAGAAAATAAAAAAATTAAAAGTTTTTAATTAAATAGAGAGAGTGTAAATTATTAGGATTTTAAACTCAAGAGCAATGGATTACTAAGGCAATCGGTTCACCAACTCAGTCAATACAATATTCAGGTTTTTAGATTAATTTTATTTTATGTGACGGTGGAGTCTCCTAATTTATTTACTACCCTTTAGTCCAGGCATAGCAAAACTATTAATATTTATTAATTACCCTTTGGTCCAGGTGTAATTTAAATAAATATTAATGCATTAGGTTTTGTGAAACCCTCTAATTAAAATACGCTGCATCCAAAGCGTACTAAAATTCCTGCATGCATATGAATTCTAATTTGATTCATAATACAAGGTATATAATCAAGAATCATTAATATAGATGTACTTGGTCCGTAACATCTATGTTCATCAGATCAATTAGAAGATGGCCAGTAACCTAAAAGCATTAAGATCAGATTTATATACTCCTCATGAATAAAATTTAAAAATAAATCATACTGAATATTGCATCAAAAGAGTGGCTACACCTTAGCCTTAGTAAAAAAAAATTTAGTTCATGATAATAAATTTAAAAATAGCAAATAAAATAAAAAGTATAGAGAAATTAGACTGTTTGATTGCTGAAATTGATTATCTGCTGCTCTTGATGTGGAGAACTTGGCGAAGATGAAGAGGCTCCTTAATCAATGTCTTGATCATTGAAAGAAATCAAAAATCTTATTTTATTTCTCACAAATTACTCTTCTCTTTCTACCTCTCTCCTCCCTCTTTCTCTCTCTTTCTTTTTCTCCCTCTCTCTCTTTCTCCCCGTCTCTCTCTCTGTCTCTCTCTGATTATTTTTTTTCACGAAAACAACAGGCTTTTTATAGATCAAGAGATTGATTTCTCCTCAAAATCCATCAAAAATTAGGTTTAAGACTCCTAAAATAACTCAAATTAAGATCTGAATAATTCTGCCCATTAGATGTTGATCAAACGGTCCAAAAACCACTCAAAAATCCCTTAAAATAATCCAGATCAAGTCGGATTTAATGCCAGCCGTTGGATCAACCTTTAGATTTAATCTAGGCCATCCGATTGCGTAGAAAGAAGCCTGCTAATCTTTAGTTTAACATCGGAATGAATCTCAGCCGTTGGATCTCGATCGGGAGCTGTGGATGCCGTCCATCAGTGCCTTCATTTCGGCCGTCCGATCGAGTTTCAGTGAAAACCGCCCATTGGATCAGCCAAAACTCCCAAATTACCCTCCATGGACCATGCGCGAGCCCGGTGTTGCGTAGACCGCCGCATTCTTCAGTCAATCAGAGCGCTTTTTCTGATGTGAAATGCCCAAAATACCCTCCAATTGGTCCACCGTGTGCCGCGAAAAATGCTGATGCCATCCTGACGTCAGCATTGCGTCGGCATTTTTTTTTTTTTTGAAATTCAATTCTAGGCTCGTTTGAAGTCTGTTTTGCCTGAAATTTATTTCATCTGAACCAGAAAAATAAGATCTTCATATTGGTGGCCTTCTTTCCTATATAAGATTAATAAAAGTATCAATTTCTAAAGAAAAAAATTAATTTATTTTATAATTTAATATTTTTATTAGTATATTTTTACCACTTATCACACCCCCCAACTTAGTCATTGCTAGTCCCTTAGCAATATTTTATTTAATGCCATGTTTCAATAAGATTATCCATCATAAAGATAAAATCTAGGACTAAAGGTCAAAAAGTTTAAAAAATACTGCTAACTAAGCATTGAGCTTCAGAAGCAAATTTTTCAGTCAATACAATTAAAAACTTTCTTAGAGTACATCAAAGATCTATAGCACTTGTGTTCGTGATGACTAACTTTAGCATTTCAGTATTAAATTAAAAGAACAAAAGTATCTTCTCTTATCACCTATTTTGGTCAATTTTCTATACATTCTCAATTTTATACTCATGAATTAAGGTAGCTTTCACACTGCCTTTCTTTTTTTTTTTTTTTTTACTGTGCTGAGCATCCTGGCCTTTCTCTTCACCATTTTACGTAAATTTTCACACTTGACCTAGGTGCAGAGACCCAGTTACTAGGCTTTGGGCAATCCACATATACTCTGTCTTTTGCACTTTATTTATAGGCAGGTAGCTCTTTCCTTAAATTCAAGTTTTTTCAATTAGAATGTATATTAATTACCAATTTTTAGTGATAATTGAATCCCCAGTTGGTCTTATAATCAATACCTACTTTGCCTTGTTAGTGTGCATGTGCAATAAAAAGTGCTAATAGTCTTTTAATGACCTAAGTAGGCTGCTAAAAGTTGACCAACTAATCTACTTCTTTAACTCATTACATTCATTAGCAAATAATTCTATCTTTTATCACTTATCCAGTTTATCTTGCTCAAGATTTTCTTCTTGACACATGATTTTTTTTTTTTAATTATTCTACATTATCTTAAAGGAGAAAGAAAAATAAAGAGTGCAATAAAGGATATGAAGGAATACACCTGATTTGGTTTAGTCTGGTTCTTTGGAGCTTTGAAATTTTGCTTGAGCTCTCATTGATTTTTCTGCAAAATTGAAAATACACACCAAAGCAGTAAAAGAGCAATCATAAATTACTAAAAAATAAAAGAAAAAAATGATCAAAACTAAAAAGAAAAGAAACAACCTATCTAGTAGTTCTGATTTATAGTCTTCAGCTTGACTTTCTTTGAATTCTAAAGTGGATCTTGTAATTGAAATGCTTCCTTCTCCTTTTCAAAACTTCCATTAATGTAATTTTTTAGCCTGTGACCGTTTACCTTGAAGGTACCTTTTGATTCATCAAAGATCTCTACTGCTCCATATGGAAATACCTTAGTAATTGTATAGGGACCTGTCCATCTTGATTTTAGCTTTCTTGGAAACAAATATAGCCATGAACTATACAAAAGAACTTGCTATCCCTCATGGAATTCTCTTTTTACGATATGATTATCATGCCATTTCTTAGTACGTTCTTTGTAAATCCTAGCATTCTCATAAGCATGGTGGCAAAATTCGTCCATCTCATTTATTTGCATTAACCTGTTCTTCTTTGCATCTTGTATATCAAAGTTAAGAATTTTCATGGCCCAATATGCTTTATGTTCTAACTAAATAGGGAGGTGGCATGCTTTTCCAAAGAGTAGCCTATATGGGGACATACCAATAGGTGTTTTATATGCAGTTCTATATGCCTATAATGCATCATCTAATTTCAATGACCAATCTTTTCTGGATGCAATTATAGTTTTTTCTAAAATTCTTTTTAATTCCCTATTAGACACCTCTACTTGACCACTAGTTTGTGGATGATATGGGGTAGCTATTTTATGAGTGACACCATATTTTTTAATAGATTTTTAAATTATTTATTATGAAAGTGTTTACCTCCATCACTAATGATTGCTCTAGGTGTGCCAAAATGAGTAAAAATATGTTTTTTCAAAAATTTGACAACTACCTTTGCATCATTAGTTGGAAAGGGTGCTGCTTCTACCCATTTTGAAACATAATCTATAGCCACAAGTATATATTGATTTGAAAAAGAACTAGGAAAAGGTCCCATAAAATCAATACCCCAAACATCAAAAATTTCACACACAAGAATATTGTTTAAAGGCATTTCGTGTCTTCTAGAGAGATTTCCAGTTCTTTGACAGCGGTCACATGAAGAGACATAAGTATGAGCATCTTTAAATAGAGAGGGCCAATAAAAACCTGATTGAAGAACCTTATATGCTGTTCTAGTTGGGCCGAAATGTCCTCTTGCCTCTCGATCATGATAATGATGCAGAATTTTCTCCATTTCTTCCTCTGGAATGCATCTTCTAATGACCTGATCTGAATAACACTTATACAAAAAGGGTTCATCCCAGAAATAATGTTTAACAATAGATAAGAACCTCTTCTTTTATTGAAAAGAAAGACCAAGTGGAAAAATCTTACCAACCAAGTAGTTAATAATATCAGCATACCATGGAAACGTTCTACCTGATATAGCATAAAGACGTTCATCTGAAAATTCCTCCTTGATAGGGAAAATATCTAATTCCTTCTCTGTGATGTTTTCCAGTCTGGAAAGGTGGTCAGCAACTGAATTCTCTGTGCCCTTCTTATCCTTGATCTCCAAATCATATTCTTGTAGCAAAAGAATCCATCTGATCAATATGGATTTTGCATCTTTCTTGGTAAGGAGATATTTTAGAGCTGCATGGTCAGTGTATATAATAACTTTAGATAAAATAAGATAAGAATGAAATTTGTCTAATGCAAATACTACTGCCAGAAGCTCTTTTTCAGTGGTTGCATATTTTTATTGAGCTTCAGTTAAAGTGTGGCTAGCATAGTATATTGCTTGAAAAATCTTATCTTTTCTTTGACCAAGTACTGCTCCTATGGCTGTGTCACTAGCATCACACATCAACTCAAAAGGTAGGGATCAATCTGGTGCTACCATAATAGGTGCCATGACCAGCTTCTTCTTAAGGATGTTAAATGCCTGCAAACACTCATCAGAAAAATGAAAAGAGACATCCTTGCATAATAATTTAGATAAAGGTTTAGAAATTAGAGAAAAGTCCTTTATAAATCGATGGTAAAATCCAGCATGCCCCAAAAAGCTTCTAATGGCCTTAACTGAGGTTGGTATGGGTAATTTTTCGATCACCTCAAGCTTAGCTCTATCAACCTCAATACCTTTATATGAAATCTTGTGGCCTAACACTATGCCTTCTTGTACCATCAGATGATACTTTTCCCAATTTAAGACAAGATTAGTATCCTCACATCTTTGTAAAATAAGAGATAAGTTATGCAAGCATTTATCAAATAGATCCAAAGACAAAAAAATCATCCATAAATATTTCAAGATAATTTTCAATCATATCATAAAAAATAGCCATCATGCATTATTAAAAAGTAGCTGATGCATTACATAAACCAAACGGCATTCTTCTAAAAGCAAATGTACCATAAGGACATATAAAAGTAGTTTTCTCTTGATCCTCAGGTGCTATGGCAATTTGATTATAACCAGAATATCCATCTAGAAAGCAGTAAAAATTATATCCAGCTAATCTTTCTAACATTTGATCAATGAATGGAAGAGGATAATGATCTTTTCTAGTTGCATCATTTAATTTTCTATAATCCATGCACACTCTCCATCCAGTAACAGTTTTAGTGGGGATTAATTCATTATTATCATTTTGAACTATAGTAATCCCACCTTTCTTAGGAACTACTTGAACAGGGCTCACCCATGAACTATCAGAGATAGGATAAATAATACCTGCATCCAGTAGCTTGATTACCTCCTTTTTGACCACTTCTTGCATCTTGGGGTTGAGTCTTCTTTGGGGTTGGACCGTGGGCTCATAGTTGTCCTCCATAAGAATTTTATGCATACAAATTGAGGGACTAATTCCTTTGATGTCTGCTATTGTCCATCCAAACGCCTTTTTGTGTTTCTTTAGTACTCTTAATAATTTTTCTTCCATTAAATCTGTCAAGGAAGAAGAAATAATAATAGGTAAGTGTGATGAACCTTCCAAGAAAACATATTTTAAATGAGAAGGGAGAGGTTTAAGTTCAAGAGTAGGTGGCTCTTCAATTGATGTCTTTGGAAAAGGAGTGGATGATCTTTCTAATTCTTCAAATCGTGGTCTATATGTGTGTGGAATATATGGTCTGGCCCTTAGCAATTTTATGCATTCTGTTTGCCTTTCATCTTCAGCTGAACCCTCTTGTGATTGGACAATGCAAGCTTCAATAGGGTCTTCAAACCTGTTTTCTAAAAAATACTCATGCACTAAATTGTCAATATCATCTATACGAAAACAAGTTTGATTATCATTGGAATGTTTAATAGCTTTAAAAACATTAAAAGTAACTTGTTCATCTTGGACTCTAAGAATTAATTTTTCCTTGTTGAACATCTATTAAAGCTCCTCCAGTAGCTAAAAAGGGTCTCCCTAAAATAAGGGGTACATCATAATCTTCTTTCCATATCAAGAACAATAAAATCAACAGGAAAAATAAACTTGTTTACCTTTACCAAGACATCCTCCACTATACCTCTTGGATATTTAATGGATCTATCGGCTAATTGAAGAGTAATAGTGGTAGGCTTTGGTTCTCCTAGACCCAGCTTCCTGAAAATAGAAAAAGGCATGAGATTAATGCTTGCTCCTAAATCACATAAAACTTTATCAAAACTACAATCACCAATAATGCAGGGGATAGTAAAACTCCCTGGATCTTTTAACTTCTGTGGTAATTTATTTTGAAGTATTGCTGAGCATTCTTCATTCAAATTTATTCTCTCATGCTCCTTCAGCTTTTTCTTATTTGTTAAGATTTCTTTGAGAAACTTGGCATACCTGGGCATTTGAGTAATAGCATCTACAAAAGGAATATTAATATGTAAATTCTTTAAAATTTTGAAAAAGTTAGAAAATTTCTTATCTGGATGCTGTATTTGTCTCTCTGGGAATGGTAGTGGCGGCACGTAGGGCTTCACATTTGGATCAGCAAATCGTATACCTGGAGACCATCCATCTGCTGGTTGTTTTGGTGACTGACGAATTTTAGTTGATGGTTCCTTATTTGTAGTTGGCTCTTCAGTCTCATTTCTTCTGATGTGGCTCCTCCAGCTTTGTACCACTTCTTAGGGTGATAGCATTGACTTGCTCCCTTGGATTTGTCTCCGTATTGCTTGGCAAGGATCCTTGAGGTCTCTCGGAGATTATCTTAGCCATTTGACCTATTTGCATCTCCAAGTTTCGAATTGCTGCTGTTTGGTCCTGCCTAAGTTTGGCTTCCAAATTTTTTATAGTTGCTTCTTGGTTTTGCATAAATTTGACCATCAGCTCTTCCATGTTGGACTTCTTTTCAGGTACTTGGAATCCCGGGGGTGGCTGTTGTGCTGCATTTTGATTGCTCCATGAGAAATTTGGGTGCTGCCTCCACCCTTGATTGTATGTGTTGGAGTAGGGATTGTTTTGTTGCGGCCTGAAAAAATTACCAATATAATTAGCTGTATCAGTTGTTTTAGCAAAAGGATTACCTGTCTGGCAATTGCTCGTATCGTGTCCTCCTCCACATAGGTCACAAGTAATGCTCTGAACATGCATAGCTGTTCCCTTTAAGTTGTTGACTTCGGCTCTAAGGGCTGCAATTTCAGCTAGTAAGGTTGGCACGCAATCTACTCCCTGCACAGCTGCTAGTCTTTTTGGCATCATGCGTTCTGTCTGCCATTGATAGCTATTTGATGCCATCTCATCGATCAGATCGAAGGCTTCTTCCTCCATTTTTTGATTAATGGTTCCTCCTGCTGCTGCATCAATCATAGAACGATTAGTAGGAGATAAACCATTATAGAAAGTTTGTACCTGAAGCCATACGGTAGTTGATGATGTGGACATCTCCTCAGCAGTTTCCTTGAAATGCTCCCAAGCCTCATATAGTGTCTCCATGTCCATCTGCATAAAAGAAGTGATATCGTTGCGCATCTTAGGCAGTCTTGGAAGGTGGAAAGTACTTGGCTAAGAATTTTTGGGCTAGGACATCCCAAGTTGTGATAGAACCTGCAGGAAGAGAATGAAGCCAACTCTTTAGCTTTATCCCATAAAGAGAAAGAAAATAACCTTAATCTAATAGCATCATCCGACACCCCATTAATTTTAAAAGTATCACAAAGTTCAAGAAAATTAGAAATATGGGCATTCGGATCATCATGCACGTGTCCACTGAATTGGACAGTTGATTGAATCATCTGGATCATCGTCCGATTTTATTTCGAAGTTGTTTGCTCGTACAGGCGGTCTCCTGATGCTCGAAGCTGCATCGGCTACAGATGGTGTGATATAATCATTTAATGGATGATGTACTGGTCGAATAGCTTCATGCTGTCCTTCAGTCGCCATATCCAATCCTAGATTGATGTCGTTAGGATCTTCAGCTGCCATGTTTCTCTCTTGTTGTAGTCTTCTAATGGTCCTTTCAATTTCTGGATCTAAAGGTAGTAAGTTACTATGTCCAGTACGTGTCATGCACTGAAATTTTTTTTTTAAATAATAAAAATTAAAAATAAATTTCTAAAGTAAAGCTAGGATCAAAATTTTAATATTATTTTAGACACAATCCCCGGCAACGGCGCCAAAAACTTGATGCGTGCTAATTTATAGCTATGGCAAGTGCACCAGTCGATCAAGTAATAAAGTGAATGAGTAGAGTATCGTCCCTAGAGGATTGGAAAATAAGTACTGAAAAGCTCTTTCCTATGCTTTATTTAGAAGATCGATTTATGAGAATAAGAAATTAAAGAAAAAATAAAAAAAATAATTAAAAGTTTTTTAATTAAATAGAGAGAGTGTAAATTATTAGGGTTTTAAACTTCAAGAGCAATGGATTACTAAGGCAATCGGTTCACCAACTCAGTCAATACAATATTCAGGTTTTTAGATTAATTTTATTTCATGTGACGGTGGAGTCTCCTAATTTATTCACTACCCTTTGGTCCAGGCATAGCAAAACTATTAATATTTATTAATTATCCTTTGGTCCAGGTGTAATTTAAATAAATATTAATGCATTAGGTTTTGTGAAACCCTCTAATTAAAATACGCTGCGTCCAAAGCGCACTAAAATTTCCGCATGCATATGAATTCTAATTTGATTCATAATACAAGGTATATAATCAAGAAGCATTAACATAGATGTACTTGGTCCGTAACATCTATGTTCATCAGATCAATTAGAAGATGGCCAGTAACCTAAAAGCATTAAGATCAGATTTATATACTCCTCATGAATAAAATTTAAAAATAAATTACACTGAATATTGCATCAAAAGAATGGCTACACCTTAGCCTTAGTAAAAAAAAATTTAGTTCATGATAACTAGTTCAAAAATAGTAAATAAAATAAAAAGCATAGAGAAATTAGACTGTTTGATTGCTGAAATTGATTGTCTGCTGCTCTTGATGTGGAGAACTTGGCGAAGATGAAGAGGCTCCTTAATCGATGTCTTGATTATTGAAAGAAATCAAAAATTATATTTTATTTCTGATAAATTATTCTTCTCTTTCTACCTCTCTCCTCTCTCTTTCTCTCTCTCTCTCTTTTTCTCCCTCTCTCTCTTTCTCCCCGTCTCTCTCTCTGTCTCTCTCTGATTATTTTTTTTCATGGCAACAATAGGCTTTTTATAGATTAAGAGATTGATTTTCTCCCAAAATCCATCAAAAATTAGGTTTAAGACTCTTAAAATAACTCAAATTAAGATCTGGATAATTCTGCCCATTAGATGTTAATCAAATGGTCCAAAAACCACTCAAAAACTCCTTAAAATAATCCAGATCAAGTCGGATTTAATGCCAGCCGTTGGATCAACCTTTAGATTTAATCTGGGCCGTTCGATCGCATTGAAAGAAGCCTTCTAGATCCTTTAGTTTAATGTCGGGAATGAATCTCAGGCCGTTGGATCTCGATCGGGAGCTGCGGATGCCGTCCATCAGCGCCTTCGTTTCTCGGCCGTCCGATCGAAGATTCAGTGAAAATCCGTCCCGTTGGATCAGCCAGAAATTCCCAAATTGCCCTTCCGTGGATCCGTGCGCGAGCCCAGGTGTTGCGTGGACCGCCGCGTTCTTCAACCAATCAGAGCGCGCCTTTTTCCGTGATGTGAAATGTTCCTGAAATACCCTTCGGTTGGTCCATCCGTACGCACTGCAAAAAATGCTGACGTCATCCTGACGTCAGCGTTGCGTCAGCGGTTTTTTTTTTTTTTTTTTTTTTTGAAATTCAATTCTGGGCTCGTTTGAAGTCTATTTTGCCTGAAATTTATTTCATCTGAACAAAAAAAATAAGATCTTCACATTGGTGGCCTTTTTTCTATATAAAATTAATAAAAATATCAATTTCTAAAGAAATAGATTAATTTATTTTATAATTTAATATTTTTATTAGTATATTTTTACCACTTATCAAAAAGCTTAATTAGGTATGAATGTCTTAATTGCTAAACCTACAAGAGAAACAAATTTTGACATTCTCCCAAAGGATACTTAACTATCAAAATTCTTTTAAAAATTGTATAATCTAAGTATCTGAAAATAAGATATTCAATCATAAAAGATCAAGTACTTGAAGTATTGATTTACATTGCATCTTAGGTTGACTCCTAAGGATTTCAAAATTTCCTTGTTGAACTAAACTCATAGAGCCTTCATCTAGTTTTTTTTTAATTTGATCTTATTTCATTTGATTATTAGAACCCTCCAATTAATTAATTTTTGATCCCCTTAGTTTACTTGAATAGCTTTCTTGATCATTGATTTGATTGTTTATTTGATCTTAAAAGAGAATTTATTGAAGAACATTCTTATTTTATTCTAATTGATTGATTTTGAAAATTAAATTTGAAAAATGCTCTTCTTGAATCTTTTGAAATTGATATCAAGCAAAATATTTTAAGAAAATTATCATTTATCTTTAAAGTTAAATATTTAAAGAAGACTTCAATTTTAAGTAATTGGTATCACTATTTGACATGTATTTAATTGAATTATCTTTTGGCAAAAAGAATAAAATATTTTTGTTTCAAATCAGGTTTTGCACAGCTATATTTTTTTTATGATATCATTTGAGACAAATTCAAATTTTCTAAACCTAATTGCTTGATATTTCTTAAGAAAAAAAGAAGATAATCTTCTTGAAGAATTACTGAAAATTTCTTTATGATTTATCTTGACTAATTTGCTAATATCAATTTAATTGATTTATCATTCAAAATTCTTAAAACTATTTGATTTGAATTAATTCATCTTTACCAATTCAAAACTAAAATCATTGATACCAAGTTGAATTTAAAAATTTATCTTTAAGTGATATTGAACTATCAAGAAAATCATGATTTGATCTAAATTTCAGTTTAATAGGTATCAAAAAAATCTTTCAAAGAAATAACTATCTAGTTTGATTTTCAAAAATTGGTATCATTAAAATTTATACTTTTAAATTTTATTTAATTTTTAATATTATTTTATTTGCAAAAGTAAAGAAAAAATATTTTAAAAAATAATTATTTAATTAAAAAATATTTAAAATTAAAAATATCTTTTAAATTTAGAAAATCTAAATTTAGTGGTTAAATTCATGTTAAATGTGCTTGATTTGAAAGGAAAAGAGGGAGAAAAGTTAAAAGATAAAATAATCTAGATATAATTATGAAAAATAGGGAGAGATCATATTATTGAAATATTTAGAAAAATGATTTTTTGGTATCTCCAAAATATATTTTATCTTAATTTGACTAAAAATTTTAATTAATTTATTTTGAAATAAATAAATTTTGATCCTAAATTTTCAATCAATTAATTTATGATCTTCTTAAATTGAGCTTTCATGCATTTATTTAATTTGATATGTACAATTTGATTTGTCAAATTCTTTTTGAAAATTATTTGGAGTGAAAATGAGTTTGAGACATATTTTTACTCCAAACAAATTATTTTTGATATACTTTTCTAATTTTGAAGCTCATTTATAAATAATGAGTGAAAATATTTTTTTTTAATTTATATTATTTATATTCTTAGTTTGCAAACACTATCTTACTTCTACTGTAGCTTAAAGCTTTCACCTCACAAACTCTCTATTTTGCTTAAATTAAAGCATATATTTATTTAAAAAATAAATTTGGTTAAAATTTTTATAAGAACCCACTTTACTTTCCCTCTCCTCTCTTGGGTTGCTACCTCTGGACAACACTTCATTATTAATATCTCGTAAACTTTTAGAGGCTATTAAATGCAAAGATTTGACTTTCAAATCGATGGAGTACCATGCTCTGTTTGCAGATAATTTATTAGATTTGATCTAATCTGATTCGACAAATCGATTCAAATCTTGAAACATATTAATTTTAAAAACTAATTAAAATATTATTTTTAGATAAATAAATTAGTATATTATTATTTTTAAAATTAAAAAAATAATATGTTATCTTTTTAAAATAATAATAAATTAGTATTTCAAAAATATTATTATTATATTTATTTTTTAAAAATAATATTTTTTTAAAAAAATACTATTTTCATGTCTTATCCCTCTCCTAATTTTATTTTTAAAATAATATTTTAAATTATTATTATTAATAAAATAATAATTTTTTCCACCACCTTCTTAAATATTTTTTTTTCTTTTTTTCTTTTCCCCTTCCTTTCCTTCCCTTCCTCTCGCCGCCTCCCCCCATCCCCTGCCCCCGCCGCATGAGGCCTAGATTGTGGCCATCCATGCTACCCTCACCGCGGCGCCACCCCACCATCATCCGCACTGCATCCATCATCCGCACGACAACCAAATCCCCTCCCCTCCTCTCCCCTGGCTCCGGCACCACCAACCCCCCTCCCATCCCATCCCCCAGTCATTTGATGGCCGTGGGAGAAGCGAGCGGCGGAAGTGAAGGGGGTGGCAGGGCGTTGAGCTCGGCAAGACGACAGGAGAGGTCATCCTCGTCGACCTTTTCCTTCTCCTTAATAGGGATGGCATGGGCAGTAGGCTGGGGGAGGTCGTCGAAAACCTCAAGGCGATAGTCGCCGGTGACCTGCTACATAAGACTGTTGACCTCAATCTACGAGATGGAGAGGGAGGTGGATCCAGCCATGGAGCCCTTCATGAACTTAGCCTAGACCTCCATGTTGATGAACTGGTGCTTGAACTAGTCTATGGTCTCAAACAGAGCAGTGTGAATAGGGATGTTAGATGATGGCTGGGATTTTGTATTGGGTTTTTTTTTCATTCTTGGGAGTTCAAACGGATAGGAGGCTTAGTTATTCCACGTGGCATAACAAAAGTCGGCTAAGGAGCTAAGTTGGCAACACTAGGATACTCCTTTATAATATATTATTTTACATATATACTAGTCAAAGATCCGTACATTGCGCGGGATGGATAATTACAGTATGTAATTATTAAAATTTTTAATAATAAATATTCTTTAATTTTATTTTTTTAATATTTTATTTTTATTTTATTTATTTAATATATAGTATTTTTTTATTATTTTATAAAATAATATTTTATTATTTTTTATTCTTTCTTTCTATTCTCATACCTTCTTCGTGCCTAGCGATGCCGTCCCACCATGGCTCTCCTCTCTCGACAAACGTCGATCTCAATTGCACCTTCGCCCCCTCTCTTCTTCTCATATTTTCTTCATGCCTGCCGGTGCCACCCCACCCCCTACCGTCCCACCACCACTCCCTTCTCTCTTAGCAAATGCCAATTCCGATCGCACCCCCTGACATTCATGCTGGTACCCTTGCCCTTAGTGCCACCATTGTCCCTCCTTTCTCCCCCCTTGCCTTCTGCCCAGCCCCCTTCTTGCCACTGCCAATAACTCCCATCCTAGCCATCCCCCCTTCGCCCGACTCCCTTCGCGTGCTCTTGCATTTCGAATTTTGCTCGTGTCATTCCATGGCCCAATAGGAGGGCCGGTCTCCGGCGGCGTTGCCAACGATGGTAGTCATGGTGCGGGCCTTGTAGTTGCGAACCTTCTTGTAATCACGAAGGAGGTTGTCCCACGTGTCATTGCACAGGTTTTGGTTTTGGAGGCAAGCATTGTTCCAGCAATAGTTCTCAACCCACTTCCACCATTGCTCTGCAGAGCGGGGGTAGTTGTCAAAATCTTCCTAGAGTTTGGGAAAGAGAAAAGGAAGAAGATAGGTAGATCAATATCATAGAGAGAGAAAGTTATATAGAGAGAAAGTGGAAAGGAAAAGAAGAAAGAGGAGAGAGAAAAAATTTTTTCTTTCTTTTTTTCTTCTTTTCTTCCTTTACCCCTTTTTTTCTTTTTCTAAAATCCAATAATCCTAATAGAGAGAGAAAATAGGAGAGAGAAAATAGAGAGAGAAAATAATTTTTTAGAGAGAGAAAATTCAAGATCATAGATGGAATAGAGCAAAGAGAGAGAAACTCTCTTTTTTTTATTTTTTTTATTTTTATTTTTTATTTTTTCTTTTTCTTCTTTTCTTCTTCATTTTTCTTCTTTGGTTAAGGATAAAACAGGGGATCTATGGATCCCCGTCTCCTCTTTCTCTGACGCCATGGAGAACCCATTAGAATAGGTGGTAAGGTTTCCTCCCATGGCAGTGCAACCGCAGCTCCCCTGATCGGGGCTCATTGGGGATGGTTGGTGCTGGATGGAAATGCTCTCCTCTTATGATGCTCTCTCATGACCTCTCTTAAGATGGAGAAACATAGAGAATCACATGTGAGCATAGTAACAAGTGGTACATCTATCAAACCTAATTTAATTTTTTTAATTAATTTAAATCATAGGGTACCTGTATGTAGGAGAGAGCCTCCATGGGTATGGTATGCAGCCGCCCAAAATTCTAAAAGAAATTCTAGCAGAGAACGTGAGCCATTGAAAACTTTTCTAACTTCAAGGAGACTTCAATCACTCCAAGAGTCGGAGGCACGAAGCACTCCTTTTCACACTCAAAACCTCGAGGCTTCTCTTGCCGCTCTCTGTTTCCTCCATCTAGCTTCGAGATTGAGCTTCTAAGGTAATAGCTTCGCATGAAGCTTAATTTCATGTAATTCTCTTGATATCAACCTGTAAGTTGCCTGCTTGATGAGATTCTAGGATTTTTCTGGCTCAGCTTTATGTGGTCGTGGGATCCTCAGCTATGGTGAGGGTGGTGAAGAGGGAGACGAGGGTGAGAGGGAGGGAGGAGACCAGCAGAAGGGAAGCCGAGGAGGGCATCAGGGGAGAAGGTTCGCAAGGGGTGATGGTGCGGCTAGTTCTTAGGTCATGATACTTGGCCATCAAGAATCTAATAATATTGATTAATAATAAATATTCTATCCAGGTGGCATAACAAAATTCATCTGAGAACTTGAGTTGGTAACACCACAATACTCCTCCATAGAATATTATTATATATATGATACTCGGCACAAAACCCAAGCCATCAAAGCTCCTGAAATAGAAAAAAATAGAGGAAAAACTAAGTAACAGCCATCTTAATCTATTTTTAAACTAGTCAATGACCCGCGCGTTGCACTAGATGGATAATTAGGATATGTAATTATTAAAAAAAAATTAAATAAATTTTCATAATAAATATTTTTTAAAACTTTTTAATATTTTATTTATTATATTATATATTTTTTATTATTTTATAAAATAATATTTTATTATTTTTTCTTCTTTCTTCCTGTTCTCATACCTTCTATACGCCCGTCGATGCCGCCACACCCCCTCTATCGTTCCACTATAGCTTTCCTTCTCTCTCAGCAAATGCTAATCCTGATCGCACCTCCATCCTCTCTCTTCTTCTCATACCTTCTCCGTGCCTGCCAGTGCCGCCCCACCCTCTTGAAGAAAATCATGCATGATTTTTAGCATGCTTTTCAAAAATTTTTTCAAAAATTATTGCAATGGAAGCAAATATTAATCTAAAATTAATACTATTCATGCATTAACCATATTAAAAATCCTACATCTAGATCTAGACATGTTATTATGTAATAAAAAATTAAATGCATATGGTTAATAAATCATATCAACTAACCTACTCGTGTTCAGAATATGATACCTATGTGCGGATAGCTGATCTCCATGATCTGAATCCATCGAAAGAAGCTTTGATGTTGTGCAACAGCAATACACTTGTTTGGCCTTTACGGTTGGTACACACGGAGCTCCTAGTCCCAACTAACTCCACTGGAGTGTTAGCTCCTCGACGGAACCTTCAACGGTTGACTCGATCGATCCAATCAATCGCTTTTCTCTTGATCTTTTGGACACTCTAGAAGATCAGATGGTATGATTCAGAGGATGATGAGGTTGTGTCTCAAATTTGGTGGTGATCGGGCACTAACAGTACTCTATCTCTCCACCCGAACCTATAAACCTAATTTTAGGGTTTCATACACCAAAAAAACCCTGATGCTTCAAAAATGCTCTCACACTTTCTCTGTTTAGAGTTTTATCGTGAAATAAATTTTTACGGATAGAGAACTTTCCTCTCTATAGAAACCCCACTTAAATCACATCTAAAGTAGGCATTCAAAATGGAAAAATAAAATAGTTGGCATGAGAAACAAAATTAGGTGCATGAGAAACTAACCCTCTCTCCCTGGAGTTTTCCACCCACAAGAAAGTCCCCTCTTTGATTTTCTCTCTCTCAGAAACCTTCCCACGTAGCCTCTCACCTCCTCATGCACACACAAAAAAATCAAACTTAAATAAGCAACAAAATAATGGGTTTTGCATGTGGGAGTTAGGATAAGATGGGGATGGTTGAACAGATTCAACAAACTACTTGAATTCAAATTCAAGTAATCCACTTAATCCTTTCCCAATGCCAATACCACATGTTTGACGCATAGAAGGACTTTCCTTCTATGCATCCACACCCAAAATAAATTAGAAATGGTGACAAAAACAAAATATGTCGCATGGGAAGGATAAGAGATGGTGTTGGTTGTTTCAAACAATCATTTGAATTCGAAATTCAAATGATCGCAACCTCATCCAACAATTGAAACAGGTCAAAAGGAGAAGGTAGAGGGTGCACAAAACTCTTTTTGACATGGGAAATCACATGTAAAAATAAAGTGTGCGTGAGAGAGGGCATGAAAAAGTCAAAGTTACATGGCGCAGGGAGAAGGGAAGCTTAAATTCAAACTTACTTGGAATTGGTCCAAATTGGTTTCAACCAAACCAATTTTTTAGACCCAATTAGACCATGTTAAATCTAACCAAATTAGGCTTAACTCAAATCAATAAACTTCTAATCAAATTAGAAATTAATTAGGTCCAGCCCCTGATCAAATCAAGATCGAACCTCCCATAGTGATTAGATCATCACATAACCTAATCGAGTCAAACCCAATTGAATCCAATTCGATCAGATTTGATCGAATCATCATCGCTTAATCAAATTAAGCTAATCAACAATCAAATTGCTAATTAATCATTCAATAATCATAAAGTTTTAATTGGATAGGTGAGCAACAGAGTCCCATCAATATGAAACTCTTAAAGAGTCCCAATCCAGTGGGACTCTTGAACCTAGTATCCCAAACGAATGGAACTCATGATCACAGAGTTCCAAACTAGTGAGACTCTTGATCAGAGAGTCTCAAACAAGTGGGACTTTGAGTTTCAGTCCATTAGGACTCTTGATCATAGAGTTTCAATCCAGTGGGACTCTTGACCATAGAGTCCTGGGTCATCAGGACTCTCGATCAGAGAGTCTCAGACAAGTAAAACTCAGAGTCCCAGTCTAGTAGGACTCTTGACCACAGAGACCCAGATCATCGTTACTCAAGATCAGTCATTAGATCAGGTAGGAACTCCTATTGTATGTGACCTCATAGATTCGAATCCTAAGCCAATAGCATAGGAACTAATTTTCTGTACCAATCAATGTGACCATCTAGTAACGGTACTCGACATTCGGATAGATTGAATAGTTGTAATGTAACATCGATGAACCTATGGCATATGGTTACCATATAATTTATCTTCTTGACCTTAATGCTCAAAAGATGACTTAGGATTTAACTGTCAACCTTGGAAAGTCATCGACAGTGTATTTCAAAATATAGTATCCATCGAATGGACCATTTCGGTTGAGATTTTGCTAAATTAAAATATAGTGATGCACTTGCTCCAACATTTAAGGGATCAATCCTATCTTGATTCACACACCGGCTTCACAAATACTTGACTGCACCCAGTAGTCTTCCATCACTGAATTAGAAATTCAGGTAATTCGGTACCTAAGTACAGTGATTTGCTTACAAGTCACCATGATGATCTTAGAGACACTTATATCCATATCCTTCATGAGCAACTCTTGACCATAGAAAGCTACACAATTGGATCACGTTCAGTAAAATATATTCCTATACTTCATCTGTATGCCATACCAGTACTACATACTTCTTGGTTAAGAAGATAACCAACACATATGGCACATAATGACCTACACTCGATACCTTATCATTCTAGGTAATAGTATATCATTTGATCGTAAACTGGTTTAAGGACTAAATTACAAATCCTTCTTTGTCGAGTCTAAATAATCCTAAGGACTTCATCATAGCAGAGTTCATTACAGGAAGATGCAAAAACATGATGAAAAGCTAGACTAACAATTTTATTTATTTATAATTCAAGTACAAATTACAAAACAGCTCAACCATCTATAATCTGGATGATTGGCTTTAGGATATAATTTTCAACAACTCTCACTTAAAATAAGGCCACTCAGAACAGTATCTAATACCCATCTTCCATTTGTAATTATCGAACTCTTTGATTCTGAGAGCCTTAGTAAATGGGTCGGCCATGTTCTTCTTTCCATCGATCTTTAGAAGGCCGACATCACCTCGCTCCATGATCACTCATACAAGGTAGTAGCGACGCAGAATATGTTTTGTGTGCTGATGTGCCTTTGACTCCTTTGGTTGAGCTATGACTCCAGTACTGTTATAGTATAGCAAAGCCGGACTATCTAGGGAGGGTGCCACTTCCAGCTCATCGATGAACTTCCACATCCATACAGCTTTCTTCGCAGCATCAGATGCAGCGACATACTCTGCTTCGTACACAAAATCGACCATAGTTTTGCTGCTTAGAACTCTTCTAGTAGACCGCTCCATCGTTCAGGATAAATACATAACCTGATACACTCTTACTGTCATCATGATTTGACTGAAAACTAGAATCAGTACATTCCATAAGTTTCAAGGTCAGCATCTTCATAAATGAGCCACTGGTTCTTAGTATTTCTCAAATACTTCAAGATTGTCTTTACAACCTTCTAATGATTCTTACCTGGATCAGATTGGTATCTACTCATTATTCCTAATATGTCATATCTGGTCTCGTACATGTCATAGCGTACATAATAGAACTCACTACCAAAGTATATGGTATTCTACTCATATGCTCTCTCTTTTAAGAAATTATCAGACAATCCCTCTTCGAGAGAGTAATCTCATGGCCTATCGAAAAATAGCCCTTCTTGGAGTTCTCCATGCTGAACCTCTTTAGCACGATATCAATGTACATGAACTGAGATAATCCAAGCAATCTTTTAGATCTATCTCTATAGATCTTCATCCTCAGAATATAGAAAGCTTCTTCCAAATCCTTCATGGAGAAGTGCGATGACAGCCAAACCTTTATTTTCTGCAATGTAAGGATATCATTTTCGATTAAGAAAATATCATCCACATACAGTATAAGAAATACAACTATAGAACCATTAGTTCATTTGTACATGCAGAGTTTCTCTCTATTCTTAATGAAGCCACACGTTTTGATCACCTTATCAAAATGCATGTTCCAACTCCGAGATGCCTGCTTTAATCCATAGATGGTTTCTGAAGCTTGCACACCTTGGACTCGTCTATGGATGTGAATCCCTCGACTATATCATATACACCTCTTCTTCCAGCTCTCTATTTAGAAAAGCTATCTTCACATCCATTTGTCAGATCTCATAGTCTAGGTATGTTACTATCGCAAGCATAATCCGAATGGACTTGAGCATTGCCTTCGAAAAAAAAATCTCATCATAGTCAAACCATAGCGCTGATAATATTTCTTGGCAACTAGATGGGTTTTATAGGTCTCCACCTTCCCGTCTACATCCCTTTTTCTTTTAAAAATCCACTTACACCCAATGAATTTTATCCCTTCAGGTGGATCAACCAGTGTCCATATACTGTTGACCTTCATGGACTCCATTTCGGACTTCATGGTTTTCAGCCACTTATCGGAGTCAGACCTCTGCATGGCATCCATGTAGGTGATCAGATCCTCATCGTTCTCATCGAGTTCGACAGGATCATCATTCCAGACTAAGAAATCATAGTATCTATCTGATTGATACGGTACTCTATCAGATCTCCTTGGTGCCTTTTCAATGGGCTCTAGGTTTGATCTTATCAAATTCAGTTTTGTAGGTTCACTAGAATATATCAATTCTTCCACCTTTCGAACTTCACCAAGTTTAATATTAAAGGCAGCATTTCCTTCCCTAAAGAACTTCTTTTTCCAAAAGACTGCTCTATTACTGACAAACACATTTTACTTTTCAGTAAAATAGAAGTAATAACCCCTAGTTTCCTTGGGGTACCTTATAAATAAGCATTTATCGAACCTAGGTCCAAGCTTTTTTTACTGTAAATATTTGACATAAACTGGACATCCCCAAATCCTAAAGTAAGAGAGTGTCGGCCTATGTTCAGTTCATATCTTATATAGAATCTTTGCAATAGACTTGCTCGGAACATTGTTCAAAACAAAATAAGCAGTCTCTAATGCTTAACCCCAAAAGGATATTGGCAGACTTGCAAACCCCATCATGGATTGAACCATGTCTAACAGGATTCGATTCCTTCTTTTAGACACACCATTATACTTTGGTATTCCAGGAGGTATGAGAGAATTTCATTCTCTCCTAGATATGTCAGAAATTTATTGGAAAGATATTTACCTCCTCGGTCAGATTGAAGAGTTTTAATACTCTTTCCAAATTATTTTTCTACCTTATTTTGATATCGTTTGAATATTTCAAACAAATTAGATTTACTCTTCATAAGATAGACATACTCATACCTAGATAGGTCGTCAGTAAATATAATGAAATAGTAATAACTATCTTTGGCATATATGTTTATAAGTCCACATACATTAGTATGTACTAGACCTAGAAGCTCAATGGCCTGTTCACCTTTTTCTAGTAAAAGATGATTTGGTCATCTTACCAAGAAGGCAGGATTCACAGGTAGACAATGATTCACAATCATCAATATCAAGGATATTCTTCTTGACCAACATGTTAATCCTATTTTTGTTTATATGACCTAGTCGATAATGCCAAAGATAGACATTGAAGATATGATCTAGTTTTGGATATTTATTCGATGTGTACATTACACAAATAGGCTGTGATAAAACATAAATATCATTTCTTAATTATCCTCACATTACTGTAACATCATTCATAATGATATCACTATAATTTTCTTTTATTGATAAATAATAACCATCCTACACCAAAAGCCCAATAGATATTATGTTCATCATAAAAGATGGATAATAGTGACAGTCACTTAAAATAATATTATTATTTTTGAAAATAAGCTTAAGAGTTTTCAATGCTAGGATTGAAACTTTACCTTCATTCCTAATATTAAGGAATCTATCACCGTTCTCAAACTTTCTACCAATTTAAAGTCCATGCAATGAATTGCATATGTGAATTGGACTCCTGGTATCTAATACCCAAGTAGAGGTATCACATACAGAGAAATTGTAAGATATTATCATATAACAACCTTGACTAACAACCACTTGCTGATTTTTCCTATTCAGCCTATTCAGATCAAGAGGATAATTTTTCTTTGGGTCTGCCTGATTAGGATCAATACTAGGCTCCTCGTTCGTAGGCCCTAAATGCTTGTCACTGTCCAATAGTGAATGGAGTGGACTTACATTGGCCATTCTATTTATCTGAAAGAAAAATATGAAATCTTATTAGTACTTGAATTAATTAATCATAAAGACTTTGACTTTAGTGTAAAGGTCCTCCCACTATTTTTAATGAATTGGTAGCCTCTACCTCCAATTCGAGAAATTACACTAACTTCTTAATGGGTATTAAAATCCACATAGACTATAGACGAGCCCTAGAAAAGCTCTGACCAATCCGTGTGCATCTATAGGTAGGTTCATAATCAATTATTTTTCTAAATAATTTTTAGTATTTAGATTTTGTCTCAAATGCTAAATCAGTAGGCTATGGTCTCCACTGAAAAGATCTGGTTAGATCCAACCATTAATATGATTAAGTTCGATACATCAAACCAATGATGATCAGACCTGAGGAAAGCTTTGGCCAACCTGATCACCATTAAGAGAGTGTGATCTAATCATCATATGATGGACAGTAATTCCAATATTCAGATGAATACTAGGTGTAAGGCATCTTCAATGTTCATCTAGAAAATTGGATTCATTACTATTCATCTTAATGGAAGGCTATAACTCGGTTATCCCTATAACTTAGTCATTTTTAAGGACCTAATAATTTAGAAGATTATAGAAAGGACACTGACTAATTTACTTCCACCGACTTCACTAAGTCAAATCCTTCTACTGACTTCACTAAGTCAATAGGTTAGGACTAAGATCAATTTAGATCTATGGGCACCTAATTCAGTCTTACTAATTGAAATCAATCAAACTAATTCCGAGTGACATGGGTCAATTCGAATCATTAAGTGATCTAATCAAATCCTAATCGACCATGTCGTCCAGGTAAGTGAGATCAGTGGAAGGAATATGCCATTAACTCGTCAAAAATTGAATCAGTGCGAGTAGCTCCCAATTAAAAATCACTGATCTTAACTACCAAACTTACCTTAGACACCAATCGATTAATTAGGTTCAATCTAATCGATCTAATAATTATGGACTCAACTGCGTAGCCATGAATCAAGTCCATCTTGGTCATGGTTAAAGACATGGACTCGTCCAACTACAACTATTAAAGTTGATTCTAGAGAGTCCTTAACCTAATATAAGTCAACGCTTGGTTAGATTTGATCAATTACTCTTATTAAGTCCATACTTCAATTAACATTAGATTTAACCCAATTAATGGATCTAATTCATCTAACCCTTTAATCCACAGCTTATGCGTATGTCTTAGAATTTTTAATTCATAATTCTAAATTCTATGAATAATACTTAATTTTTTTAATTAAGTTTTTGAACTGATGGATTGGAATTCGATATTTTAAAAATAATTTTTAAATTTTGAAAGATTTTATTTTTTGTTTACCAAATGTGTTGACTCATTTCACAAATGGGTCAACACATTTCATAAACAGCAATCTAATGCAAGTTTCATAATAGAAAATAAAGCATAATTAAACTATGAATCTATTTATATCTAATCTAATATATTCATATTTAATTATCATATTGAAATAATTTCAATAATACCATTCGCTGCTTCATCTTCAAGAGCAATAATCGTAGTGGCACCCCCACACGCCATTGGAGAACCCATTGAATATGAGGAGAGGACCTTTAAACCCTATTTTTCTTCTATGATCGAACGGCCATGGCGATCTACTCAATCAAACTACTTGCTGCTTGGTTTAAACATATCAAATATGCTAACATTTAATTTTTTTAATTATATATTAAACATGTCAAGCAACCTAGCTCTGATATCATTGAAGAAAATCGTGCAGGGTTTTTAGCATGCTTTTCAAAAATTTTTTTGAAAATTATTATAGCAAAAGCAAATATTAATTTAAAATCAATACTATGCATGCATTGATCATATCAGAAATCCTACATCTGAATCTAGACATGTTAATATGTAATAAAAAATTAAATGCATATGGTTAGTAAATCATATCAACTAATCCACTCGTGTTCAGAACACGATACCTGTGCGTGGGTAGCTGATCTCTATGATCTGAATCCACCAAAAGAAGCTCTGACATTGTGCTATAGCTGCACACTTATCCAATCTCTACGGTTGATTCACACAGAGCTCCTGATTCGACTAGCTCTATTGGAGTGCTAGCTCCTCGCCAGAGCCTTTGATAGCTGATTTCGATCGATCCAATCAATCATCTTTTTTTTTATCTTTTGGATACTCTAGAAGATCAGATGGTGTGATTCAGAGGATGACAAGATGGTGTCTAAAATTCGGTGGTAATCGGGCACTCACAGTACTTTATCTCTCCACTCGAACCCAGAAACCTAATTCTAGGGTTTCATACACTTGAAAACCCTGACGCCTCGAAAATGCTCTCATGTTTTCTCTATTTAGAATTTTATCATGAAACAAATTTTCATGGATAGAGAACTTCACTTAGATCACATCTAAAGTGGGCATCCAAAATGAAAAAATAAAATAGTTGGCATAAGAAACAAAATTAGGTGCATGAGAAACTAACCCTCTCTCCCTAGATTTTTCCATGCATAGGAAAGTCCCATCTCTAATGTTCTCTCTCTTAGAAACCTTCCCACGTAGCCTCTCACCTCCTCATGCACGCACAAAAAAATCAAACTTAAATAAGTGTCAAAATAATGGCTTTTGCGTGTGGGAGTTAGGATAAGATGGGGATGGTTGAATAGATTCAACAAACTACTTGAATTCAAATTCAAGTAATCCACTTAATCCTTTCCCAACACCAATACCAAGTATTTGATGCATAGAAGAACTCTCCTTCTACATGTCCACACCCAAAATAAATCAGAAATGGTGACAAAAACAAAATATAGTGCATGGGAAGGATAAGAGATAGTGTTGGTTGTTTCAAACAATCATTTGAATTCGAAATTCAAATGATCGCAACCTCATCCAACAATTGGACTAGGTCAAAAGGAGAAGGAAGAGGGTGCACAAAACTCTTTTTTTGACATGGGAAATCACATGCAAAAATAAAGTGTGCATGAGAGAGGGCATGGAAAAGTCAAAGTTACATGGCACGAGGAGAAGGGAAGCTTAAATTCAACCTTACTTTGAATTGGTCCAAATTAGTTTCAACCAAATCAATTTTTCAGATCCAATTAGACTAGGTTAAATCCAACCAAATTAGGCTTAACCCAAACCAATAAACTTCTAATCAAATTAAAAATTAATTAGATCCAGCTCCTGATCAAGTTAGGATCGAATCTTTTATAGCGATTAGGTCATCACATAACCTAATCGGGTTAAACCCAGTCGAATCCAATTCGATCAAATTTGATCGAATTCTCATTACTCAATCAAATTGAGCTAATCAGCAATCAAATTGCTAATTAATTCTTTAATAATCATAGAGTTTCAATTGGATGGATGTTTGAGCAACATAGTCCCATTAACATGAAACTCTTGAAGAGTCCTAATCTAGTGGGACTCTTGAACCTAGTATCCCAAACGAATGAAACTCACAATCATAGAGTCCCAAACTAATGAGACTCTTGATCAGAGAGTTTCAGATGAGTGAAACTTAGAGTCTCAGTCCATTAGGACTCTTGGTCATAGAGTTCCAATCCAGTGGGACTTAATCATAGAGTCTCGGATCATCAGGACCCTCGATTAGAGTCTCGGATAAGTAGGACTCAGAGTCCCAATCCAGTGAGACTCTAGGTCATAGAGTTTCAGTCCAGTGAAACTCTTGACCATAGAGTCTCAGATCATTGAGACTCAGAATTAGCCATCAGATCAGGTAGGAACTTCTTTTGTGTGTGATCCCATAGGTTCGAATCCTAAGCTGGTAGCAGAAGAACTGATTTTCTGTACCAATCGATATGACCATCTAGCATGGTACCCAATATTCGAATAGGTCGAATAGTCGCAACACAACATTGATGAACCTATAGTATAAGGTTACCGTATAATTCATCCCCTTGACCTCAATGTTTAAAAGATGACCTAGAATTTAACTGTCAATCCTGAAAAGTCATTTATAGTATATTTCAAAATGCAGTGTCCATCGAATGGACCATCACGACTGAGGTTTTGCTAAATTGAAATATAGTGATGCACTTGCTCTAACACTTAGAGGGGTCAATCCCATCTTGACTTATATACTGACTTCATAAGTACTTGATTGCACCTAGTAGCCTTCCGTCACTGAATTAGAAATTCAGATAGTCTGATACCTAAGTAGAGTAAGTTGCTTGCAAGTCACCATGGTGATCTCAGATCTAAAGGATACTTATACCCATATCCTTTACGAGTAACTCTTGACAGTAGAGAGCTATGCAGTTGGATCACGTTCAGTGAAATATATCCCTATACTTCACCTGCATGCCATACCAGTACTGCATACTCATTGGTTAAGAGGATATTCAACACATATGGCACGCAATGACCTACACTCGATACGTTGTCATCTTAGGTAACAGCATATTATTTGATCACGAACTAGTTTAAGGACTAAATGATAAATCTTTCTTTGTTGAGTTTAAATAGTCATAAGAATTTCATCACAGAAGAGTTCATTATAGGAAGATACAAAAACATGATGAAAAATCAGAATAATAATTTTATTTATTTGTAATTCAAATATAAATTATAAATCAGCTGAATCATCTATAATCTAGATGATTGGCTTTATGATATAATTTCCAACACCCCTGCCTTCCCACCACCGCTCTCCTTCTCTCTCAACAAATGTTGATCCCGATCACACCCTCAGCACCCCTATTGGTACCACCACCTTCGGCACTGCCACCGAAGAAAGAGAGAAATTCTATTCTTTTTTTTTATTTTTTTTTCTTTCTTTTCTTTTTTTTATTTTTATAAAATAATATTTTATTATTATTATTTTCTTTTTTCTTTCTATTCTCATACCTTTTTTGCTTCCATCGGTACCGTCCCATCTCTCTGCTGCCCCACCATGGCTTTCCTTCTCTTCCGACAAAGGTCGATTCCAATTACACCCCCATCCTCTTGCTTCTTCTCATACCTTCTTCTTGCCCATTGGTGCTGCCTCACCTCCCCTTGCCACTCCATCATCGCTCTCCTTCTCTCTCGATAAATGCCAATCCCGATCGCACCTCTTGACGCCCCTGCTCGTACTGCCACCCTCGCCATCATCACTAAAGAAAGAGAGATAATTTTTCTCTCTCTTCTTTTCTTTTTTTCTTTTCTTTCTTTTTTTTTTCTTTTTGTCTTCTTTTTTTCTTTTGTTTCTTTCGATAATTTTTTCTTCCTTAATTTTTGATGCTTTTAGAATATTTGTTAAAAAACATTACATAAAATAGTGATTGTATGTTTAAATTATAAAAATATTTATGAATTATAAATATTCATCAAAGAATTAAAAAATATCCTTTTAATTGATATCTTTTTTATATTGATCCTATTTGCTTTCTCTAAAAACATTATTTGTTAAAGATGTTATTTCAAGATGTTTAAAAAATAATATTTTAAATATAATAATAATAAATTAATATTTTTAAAATACATTATTTATTTTTTAAAATTATTTTTTATTATTATTTGAAAGATTTATGGGAAGTAGTGGTAAGAAAAGTAGGAGAGAATGTATTTGGGAGAGCCTATCATCAATTTTGTAGTCTAAAGGTATTATTTTAGAGGGTTTTCAAAGGGTTGGTACGATGCTTGCAGCAATCCTTCATTTTTATTGATGGATTATTCAATGGATATGAAAGTTTAGTAGGTTAGGAGGATTTTGCTAAAAAGTATTTAAAAAAATTTGGATCTGATTTTTTTTCTTATCAAGTTAGGAGGTTGTTGTTTGCAAGATCACAGTTTTTACCCCCCAAGGAAACCATCATCATTTAAGGAAGAATTTGCACTCTTATATGATCTTTAGGAAATATTGATGCAACAAGATAATGAATAAAAAATAAAAAAAATAATTAAAATTAGTTCATCATTTTGATAGATTTTGGATAAAAAAAATTCAGCACTTATTTTTCCTTAGTTCCTTGCTTGCCAAATACTCAGAACACCATCATTTTTAATTTTTTGTATCATCTAAAAAACCTACTGAATATAAAAAAAATAATAATAAAAAAATAAAAAAAAATATTTAAAAAATATACTATCAAACTCATTTTTCTTTTGAAGGATGGAAGGACTAGATCTCGCCATTCACCCTCTTGCTCGCCCATAGTGCCCTCGCCACCATCCCTCTAGATAGAAATTTGAAGGGAGGGTAGGAGGAATAAAAAGCAACATATTTGATCCGTAAACTTTCAAAAGCTATTAAATATAGAGATTTAATTATAGATAATTTATTAAATTTAATACGATGAATTGATTCAGATCTTAAAATATATTATTTTAAAAAAATAATAAAAGTTTTATTTTTTTAAAAAATAAATTAATATATTATTATTTTAAAATTAAAAAAATGATAGATTATATTTTTTAAAATAATAATAAATTAGTATTTTAAAATAAATAATATTATTATTTTTATAATATATTATTTTTTAAAATTAATTTTTTTTAAAAATGCTATTTTTATCTCTTATTTCTTTTTTATTCTTACTTTTAAAATATTATTTTTAAAATTTTTTAAAAGAGTATATATATATATATATATATATATATATACATGATTAATTGATAATATTTATATCCCTTTGACTCTTTATCTATAAATACCCAGGATGAACCCAAGCCATCGTCCCTGTTCAGCCGCTCCAAGCCTCCCGCCCGATTGAAACTCGTAAGAACGGAAAAAACAGAGGAAATAGCGGAAGACGGGAAAAATCGAAAGGTAAGACTTTTCCTTTTCTTTTTGCTTCTTTTTCTTCTTTTTATTTTTCTCTTTTTCGGAGATCTCTGGAGACGGAGCACACCTGAGGGAAAACGGAAGGGTTTCTTAGGTCTCAAGCATATGGGTTTTTGTGCGAGTTGTGGCGGTGTGAGTGGGGATTTTTCATTGAAGAATTCTTTGGCTACAAAATTTTTAATTCCTGGTTCTCCCCGATCTTGCTAAAGAGGAAAAAAAATCCCACCAATTTTTTTTTACTGTGCATATTAGAATCTATACAATACAATAAAGAGCGTCCAGAGTGTCGAGCTCGGATTGTTTTTTTTTTATTCAAGCGGCGGCTCGGATTGGTTTTTTTTTATTCAAGCGGCGGCAGCGTATTTTGTGGGTTTTTTAAGTGTAGGATTTGTGAAATTGCGTGAACTGAGAATGTGGGATTTGTGAGAACTGAGAACCATAACTTTTTTCCTTTATTTTTTGGGTTTTTTTTTTTGTGGATATGGTAAGGATTCGATTTATTTGTTTATTTGTTATATGTTCTTTTTGGAATATAAACTTGGTAGTCTTGATCTTCCGTCGAAGACGGAATAGCCCAATTTAAAGTTGAGCTATCTTGTAGCTTTTTGGATTAAGCTCGGTCGGACTCATGGCATGTTCAGAATTTTTTTATTTTTTTTCTCTTGCCGACTTACCGCCGTTTCCTCAATTCCTAGGGTTTTGGGTTGTCAGCATTTTTCCGATAGTCCTCCATGGGGGCCTCTCGTACCCAGGTCAACAAGGCTCACAAGAGCCGCTTCGCTTCCAAAGCTTCTCGCCAGGTCCACAAGACCTCACGCATCGGTGAGTCCTCCGGCCACCAAGACGTTTTATTTATTGATTTGTTCTAGATTCCTTTGAACTCTTCTATTTTATGATGTCTCAGATAAGAAGCGGATCGCAAAGCCGGATCACCATCGGAATGCCGTGAAGGGCGCTCGCGCTGCTCGGATCCAGCGGAGCAAAATGGTACGGCAAAGATGTCATTGCAAGCAACATAGACTTTAGATTTTAGCCAGAAGATTGTAATTCATCAACATTATGTTAGAAAGATATTGGATGATAATGAACAAAAGATCATTAAAAAAAAGGTTTGGTTTTTGTTAGTAATCTGGTTTGCAAAAGGAACAGAGCTAAGAAAAAGTATTCTTTATTCAGTTGAACTGGCTGCCAAATATATTGATCAATACATATAGACTTGAACACAAAAAATATCATAGAAATGTGATATTCATGTACAAGGTATCTTGTTTCTTTTTAAAAGTTTCAAATCAATTGGTTTGTTTGCTAATATATAATTTATTTGGCTAATGAAAATTAGATTGGCTGACACATATGGGTATAGACCAGCATTGGTATGATTTAGGAGGGTGTTAGTAGCTGTTATGTTATTATTTTGTTTAATTAATTTGTGGTAATGGTAATTCTGAAAGTCTTGCATTGGGTTTTATGCTATTAAGGTTTCATCAATGTAATCTTAAAACTTGTGATCTATGTTTTTTATGTTTATTCACTTAGCTTTAAAAGTACATTAGAAATGCCTTTATGTTGGTTGTTTGTTAATATGTTCATCTCAAGTAATCAGGATGATAACTTTTAGTAAATTTTGAGTTTTACTCTAATACAGCTTTAATGAATCAGGAGTCCAGGTTTACCTCTAACTTGCTTACATTACTATTTTGATATAAATGAGTCCTATTGTTTATCTTCTCCTTTTACAATATGGGATAATTTGTTGCCAGGTCTTAGTTGAGTTTTAACGTGGTATTAACAATTGATGACTTTTAAAACTCATGGACCATGAGATCACTCACTGCCTTACATCAGGGCATGATGTCTTTCAACAAGTTTAATAAAAACAGTTTTTAACAAACTATGGTCACCCAGTCGACACTATGGTTCTTTAAGTTTTGATTTTCCTAGTAACTTGGCTTTTTGAAAATTAACTGTCACAATCTGGTCAATGTGTATAACATAAAATTAGCCATTTGAAAGAAGCATCGTGTAACCAGTTAGTCTGAATCATGTGATTGCATTAACTAAAGTTTATGACTCCTCTGTTTGGACATTAAATATACTTTTGATTAACTTGCTTCTTCAACATTATCTTTAACATAGAGAAAGACAGAGAGAGAAAATCTAATAAACATTGGCTATTTATGGCTTAATAAATTAGGTATAAAGTACTAGGTGATGCATCTATGTGGTCATGGGCTGTTATAGTGTGGTGCAGTGTCATGCCATGCCGTGCCTATTGTGTGCTAGGATTCATAACAATAAATCTGAGCCTATGCCCATTCATGCCAGTGCTCACAATACTAGGGGGTATGCACCACTACACAACATTTGTATTTTATTGGCAGGTATTGGCATGGCATTTTACTTTGATTCATAATATAAAGGTCTTGGGGACATTGAATTTTTAAAGCAATGCTGTGATCATATGGTATGCACTTTGACAATGATGGTATGGAAACACTTTTTCTAATTAATCACATGGGGCTTAAATTTTGTCTGATGTATGACATCCTAATTATAACATCCTAACTCAATATGTAAGTGCCAATATATCCCAACTTCATCATTCCAAAATTTTACCACTATTTATTTCACTATATGTTTTCATGAGATTTTTTTTTTGATACGAATCACAAGCTTTTTGCCTAACACAAGCATTTATGATTTCTCTTGGTTCATTGTTGGCCATCCCTAATTGTGATTTTATGCTTGATTTGAATTCATGTAAAATATTCTGCAATCTAATATAACTTATTCTAGAATAGTAACTTTCCCCGGAAAAAGAAAATCTAAACCTATCTTAGGTGAATGGAATATCGAACTAGATTTGAGTTACAGCAAGTCTAGACAGGGAATGGTCTTACTTCCTGGTGGAATAGAATAAAACCACTAGATTCAAGATCTTCTTTAGATTGCATATTATGAATAGACTAGATTCAAGATTAGCGAATGATACACATCATTCTCCCAAGTTTGCCCACTGTTATCAAAATAGCCTGTGCACACAACTATAGTCATAATAGACTGCAACAAGTTCAAGATTTTATTATCAGGACAGCTATAGTCATAATAGATTGCAACAAGTTCAAGATTTTATTTTCAGGATATCACAATCTGCCATCTCTCTTAAACTTTGTTCTTCTATATTTCTCTTCTTTTCACAGTTCTTGTTAATTCACATTTAGTCCATGCATTTTTTTCTGTCTCTTCATATATGGTCAAGATTTTACACCTTTTGCAGGAGATTGCATTACTTCAAAACCATGTCTGTTGAGTTTGTTTCATAAGAGGGTAGTCTTCATCTTTCCTCTATCTTATGGAACTATTCTTAATGATTTAGGATTGAGAGAGTTTCTTGTAAATTTTTGAAAATAATTATAAATATTTTAAGTTGATATTATGATTTTAATAGTAAGGTTTTAAATTTTATATAATTTAATATTTTAATATTGGTAATTCGAGAATCACTCTTTCTTTGTTTATATGTGCATTGGCATGTGCTATATGACTAGTGTATCTAAATGAGGCTCAAGTATTCCAACTTTCTGAATTTGGTGTAGTGTGTAAAACAGGTTGCAGGAACAAATGAGTGTGAACATCTCTTTCTTGTACCTTATCAGATGCTAAAGTTGTCAGATATCTGCATCTTATTAAACTAATTCATGTCTTGTATCTGGTAACATGAATCATGATGATGGTTTTCCAAGTTTATTACCATATGAGGGAGTTTCATGGTACACTTACCTCTAGATTGGATCTTGGTTAATATATTTTCTGAAGGGTTCCAAAATTCTGATAGTGATTTTGTTAATGATAGAAAATACTAGCTAGTTTGATACATTTTATTATTATTATTATTATTATTATTATTATTTGAAGAGACACATCTTGTGGTTTCCTTCTTGGTGACGTAATTACTTAAGTAGTATAGATAATGTTAGAGACAAATACATTACTATAGTAATTTGCATGGTTTGGTGCAAGGATTGAAATCATGCATATTGGTCCTGTATCTGCTGGAGTGAGGTACAACAAGGCTTTGTACACCAAGTGTTGGTGAACGAAGGTTTTCTGTATCCATACTGGGCATACCGAACCGTATCCATTTTGAGCTGGTACGTAGTCTTGTATCATACATACCGATGCTTGGTACACCTCGGTGTCTCATACCTTACCGTGCACCGACATTATAATAGAATGGTACTGATATGAGGTCTAATACCGAGATGGTGAACCTTATGGTGAACCATTCCGAATCACCAGATATTGAGCCAGATTGAGGCATGCTTATCTTGACTACTTGATGCCTTTTAGATTAAGGCATAGGTGTTCCCATACCAAGGTACATACTGTACCAGCTGATGGCTGGCACTAGTCTGTACCTGAATTTTCAAATCCTTGGTTTGGTTTCATTGTTTATTCCCCAGGTGTCTTGCTGCCTCTATGCGAGTGGTATAGGCTGTTACACCAATTGGACTTAGCTATAAATGTTTTTGTTTCCTACTTGAATGGCCTCTTTTAAGTGTTCCTATGGCTATTTTTTCAAAGAAAAAGGAAAAAGAGTATTATGATAGCTGTTGTCTTTAGTTCTGGTTGTTTAATTCAATATTTGCTGATGCTAGTTGGAGCACTTGATCTTTGGTTGAACTACCAAATCTTAAAACTCATGTAAGAGATTGCATGATAATTTTCTTTGAGAGTTTTTTTTTTTTTTTTAATTTTTTTGAGACAATTGCATACTATAGGATCATTGATTCAACCATCCTACATCCATTGAGCTTTTGCTGAAACCTGAAATTTCTTGCGGTCTTTCTAAGTTGCCCTGCCAATGGTGCTGGATCATCAAATACTTCTGCAGGTTTGACATGAAATTGATTACCTTATTTTCTATCTTTACAAGGCATTATTTTGGTGAGGATTTCTTTCAAGTGAAATTTGTTCACAAGAAGGTCCGTAATCTTGGTGCTGTCACACCTGGTTCAGTTCGGATTGGTTTAGAGTCAATTTTCAAACCAATGCAACTTGAATCGGTTTTTTAAAATCGAAACTGAAACCAAATCGATCACATAGAAAACTCGGTTTAGACCAAATCGAAAAAGTTGATTCGGCTTGGTTTGGTTTATTGGGTTGTGGGCTATTTGGCTTATGTCAAATTAGATAGCTTATTGGGATGGTTAAATGGGTTGCTATTCATTTTAAATTTTTCTAACTCCACTAAATGGGTAGCTTATGAGATGGGCTAAATGGATAGTTTATGGGATGGGCTAAATAGGCTAAATATAGAAGCGATGAACCGTTGGGGTTAGGGCAAAATATAAGTGAATTGAATGTATATATATATATATATATATATATATATATATATATATATATATGTATATGTATGTATATATGTATATGTATGTATATGTATGTATATATGTATATATGTATGTGTACACATATACATATATATACGTATACATATATCTATATGTTTATGTATGCATATACCTATAGGTATACATATGGATATATGTATAAACATACATATACGTGCATGTATACATATACATATATATTTATACATATATGTATATATGTGTGTGTGTGTGTGTGTGTGTAATGGAAACTGGCAGGCGTTCTAAGCATGATTTTAAAATTTTAAAGCGGAAGACTTAAGATCAAACATTTTAATCTAATAAACATGCTTAGGATCAGATCTAAAACACCTACCCTAGGATCTATAATATGAAATATAGCATGCATAAAAATATGAAAAAATAAAATATATGTATCGATCACATCGATGCTAGAATCTAGATCTAACTTTTAGATCTATCTACTAAGGTTCAAAACCTTATACCTGAGCATGGGTGGATGATCTTCGCAGTTGAAACTTTCACATATGAAGCTCTGAAGGTTGCTTGTAGCCGTACAGGATGTTCGGCTTCTACAGATCGTCTATTCGAAGTCCTGTGTTGATTCGATCTTCCGGGACTGCTAGATTGCGCAAAGATTGAAGAAATGACTGATTTGATTTCTTCTCATTTTTCGAACCTCTCGGACCCTCCGAAGTCGAAGAAGGATTTCTGGAGGATCTAGGGAAGAAGAAGAAGAACAAAGGAAAACTATTTCTCTGGTTTTTCTTTCTCCCAAAAATCCTAGAATCTAGGATTTGATCTCTCACCCTAAGAGGAGGAAGAACTCCTCTAAAGCTCCCACGCCTAAGAAGGCTTCCCACCCCAAAACCTCACTCCCAAAAGTGTTCGGCCCCCTCTCTCTTCTCTGATTTTTCACGTAAAAATAACTTGGAGTTGGTGCACAAAAGGGAGGGGTTTTAATATAGTGGGTGGCAACAAGAGATAGGATTAGGTTAAGTTGGTTTTGCTCCAAAATTCAAACTCCTTTGAATTTTATCCCAAAACCAATTTCAACTGTATCCATTAGAGAGAGAAGGGGGGGTCCAAAACATATTTTGCGGGGGAAATTCCTTAGATATGCGCATGCCTATGAAAAATCCTTCTCAAGGTGAGGCGGCTACGAAATAGGATAAGAACTAGGATAAGGATTAGGATTCTTTTTGAATCAAATTCAAACTTAATCCTAGCCAATACATTTGAGGCATGAGAAAGAAGAAGAAAACATCATTTGGGCATGAGAAATATCACGTAAACTTCCTTCGTGTGAATCAAAGAGAAAAACATGGGGTGAGGTGGCGCAAGGGAGAAGTCCAATATTTTTGGACTCTGAGTTTCTGTCATTTAGATCTAACCAAATCTAATTTAATTAGAATCAAATAAACGAGACTAAACCTAGTCTAATTAAACATGAAATCAATTCAATTAAATCTTAATCAAATTAGGAATTGATCGAGTCCAAGTCCTGATCAAATCAAAAAACAATCTCCCTTAGCGATTAGGTTATCTTATAACCTAATCGGGTCAAACCAAATTTAATCCAATTCAACTAGATTTGATCCAAACTTCATTGCTCAATCAAATTGAGTTAATTAACAATTTTATTGCTAACTAATCCTCCAGTAATAGAGTCCCAGTCTAGTGGGACTCCTGGTTACAGAGTCCTAATTTAGTGGGACTCCTAATCCTCCAATAATAGAGTCCCATTGAATGGGACTCTCAATCATAGAGTCTCAGTCTAATGGGACTCTCGATCAGCCACATGATCAGACAAGTACTTCTTATGAGTGTGATCCTATAGGTTCGAATCTAAGTCGGTACCACATGAACAAATTCCAATACCAATCAAAGTGACCATCTAACAATGGTATCTGACGTTCGAATAGGCCAAATGTATGCGAAGTAACATTCAGAATTTACTAGAATATGGTTATCGTATAATTCGCCCTGTTGACCTCCGTGCTTAGGGTGACTCATAGTTAAACCGTCAACCCTTGTCATTACATCCATAAAGTGTCTTAACCTAATCAGCCCGTGATTTCTCACAAGGGCTATTCTGGCCAAGGCTTTGCTAAATTGAAACATAGTATAATACATCTCCTAAAACCAAGAGTGGTCAATCTCATCTTGACTCAGATACCGACTTCTTAAGTATTTGAGTATACCTAGAAACCTTCCATCATTCAATTAGAAATTCATGTAGTTCGGCACCAAAGCATAATGAGTTGCTTGGAAGTCACTATGGTGATCTCAGGTTGGAGGGGCATTTATATCCATATCCTTTCGGAACAAGTCTTGACAGCAGAATGCTCCGAAGTTGGTCATATTCAGTATAGATATATTCCTATATCTCATCTGCATGCCATACTAGTGTCTTCATACTTCTTGGTTAAGAGGATAACCAACCTATATGGCACACAATGACCTATACTTGATTTTGCTATCGTTCTAGTAGTAGCATATCGTTTGGTCATGAATAAGTTTTAAGAACTAAACGATAAATTCTCCTTTATCGATTTAAAATAGTCCTAAGGACTTTTTCACAACACAGGAGTTTGTTAGAAGATGTACACTATTTGTCATGAAAAAGCTGGATAACATTTTATTAATAATAATTCACATAGATATACAAGAATGAGCTCAATTGTCAATAGGCTGACGGTTGGCTTTGGGATGTAATTTCCAACAATATATACATATACATATTATATGTGTATATATACACCCAAGGGTTGGTTGTTTTATATCGAATTTTTCAAAATTGAAATTGAAACTAAACCAATTTTTTCGGTTTCTAAAATTTTTAAACTAAAACCAAACCAAATCTTAAAAAACAATCCAAATCGGACCTTGGGTCTATTTTGCAGTTTAATCGGTCAGCTTATACGCCTCTAATAGTATGGTATGTTCGGTATGGTATGGTACTCATCCTGTATTGAAATACCTCTCTAACTATTTTTCTCAATCTTTGTCTTGGTATGCCTCCACATAGGTTCGTACACAACTTGGTATGCCTCATTATAGGTCGTTACACCTCAGTTCGGGTGGTATGCCTTGGTACGGGGTGGTGCAAGGTTTATACTAACTTGATGTTGAGTTTCTGGTTTCCTTTTGGTATAGTACATATGGGGTGGTACAACAGGCCATGGTTCACAATTATATGAATTAGAAGCCCTTAATGGCCTATTAGAGCTTCTACTGAAATTTTGTCAAAGTGGAGCATGGGGAATGCGGTTTACCCAAAATCAAATTAGTTTGGTTGTGAAGCATATCTGAAACTTTTAAGTTATTCAATCTCTTGGACAGTTTTGCTTTTTGTGCATGCTTTACCTTTAGGGCCTGCTTGTTTGAGGGTAAAATAACTTACCTAGGAATTTATATTTTTCTGGGTTAGTATTTCCCAAGCAATATTTAGAGAGGAAAATAATTTACCGATGTTTTTTTATGCATTGGAAAATGGCTTGGGAATCTATTACCCATGTTCTTTTGCATTACTAGTTTCTTGGATAAGTTGCGCAGATCTATCCATATTTTCCATAATACCCTTTATCATATAAATATTATTGTATATAATAATTTAAATATTATTATATATAATAATATAGTATAATATATTATATTATTATAATATTATTATAATATATTATAATAATATAGGATATTATATTATAATAATATATTATAATATATATTATGTAAATATTATTATATGTAATAATATAGTATAATATATTATAGTATAAAATATTATTATGTTATATTAATTATATTATTATATATTTTTACATATCATAATATATTATAATATATTATAGTAATATCGAATATAATATAATATAATATATAAATATTATTATATATAAGAATATAATATAATATATTATACAATAATATATTATATCATTATAATATAGTATATTACATTGTATATATAATATTACAATATTACAATATAATATACTATATTATATTACAATGATATATTAAATATATATTATATAGATATTATTATATATAATAATATATAATATATTATATTATTGGATTATTATTATATTATTATATATTATTATCAAGGATTTAAATTTCATGGGATAGGACTATTCTGGTTTTTTCATAGAACGAGATGCGTCGCTGCCCCGCTTCATCTTAACACTTGGGATAGAGGATGTTCCAAGATGTCCCGGGACGTTAGTGGGACGTCCTATCCCAACATATGTGATGGTACCTGGTCCCGATGTCCCGTGGGATGTTCTGCTAGGACCGAATCCTTGATTATTATTATTATATTATTATTATAAAGTTAAGGATATATTAGGAATAAAATAAAAAGATTATTTTTCTGGTTGGTAGGAAAATGACTTGCCCACCTCCTAGGTGGGTAAGACTTCCCCCCATTTCATGCGTAACTGCTGTCTATGGGAAAATAATTTATCTATCTCGAGAAACGTGAGAACATGAGTAAGTTGGTCAATAGAAAAATTGACAAACTTTCCGATGATATTTACCCACCAAAGAACGGGCCCTTAGGTTCTTTTTGAAACATTATTTTCATTGTTTGATAATTTTGGAATTTTTTTTTCATATCATTAGTAGAGTTTCTTTTGTCTAGTGCAATTTTATTGTTTGTGGGCTAATGTGACACCCATATGCCATAACAGCCACATTCTGACTTGAACCTTCTTGGAGAGTTTGCTCATAAGCTATGTCCTTCTTTTGTTTGCCATTCATTTTGTGAGTCTATTGTCACTTGATTGATACTAGGACTGATCCAACACCGAGTTGTATGTTGGATAATTTGAAGCAATCTCTCAACCCCCTGTATATATGTATGTTTTTGTAGGGTGATTGTATTAATGTTTGTATATTTTTATTTTGGTGTGTACCTCTTTGTTTGTGCATGTATGTCGACCCATGTCTATGCTTATTTTTGGGGTACTTTAGAATGTTTAAATGTTTCCCTTATGCAACAAAACTAAAATGCTATAAACTTTTTCCAAAATATTTCTCCAATTATTAAAAATGATTAGTTGGAAGAAGTTCAGTTAAGCGGATAAGGGTTGCAGTTCCACTTTTCTCAGGTTCAGGTTTGCTAAAAGATATACACCACATCCATTAGAGTACCGGTAGACTTTAGGAGGTTGGCCATGTCTTAGTTATTAGTTTGTGAATGGCTTACATTCTATGCTTTGGTGGTGCATCGTATCATGTAATTGTTGACAAATGTGCCTTGCAATTTAATTGTGATTTATTGCGACTCTTCTTGTATCTAAAATTATCTCATGTTTCTGAAGTATGACATATCAGTTGCTGGAAGAAAACCAAGAATTTAGTTTGAACTTTAATTTTCTTACATATGGGGGTTTTGCTTTTAAGTTTCAAGGTGATTATTAAAGCATCTAATTTCCATCATGTTTGACATACCTGGTATATTAGAACTGTCAACATTTTCATAGGTTACCTCATAAAATTGCTTTCTTTCTAATTAGACAAATTTTTTCCTGTAGATTCGTGATAAAAAACGGGCTTCTCTATTAAAGGAGAAAAGAACCTCAAGCGGACAAGCAAGTCCTCCTCGTGTTATTGTGAGTAATTATAGTTTGGCTATTCTTTGTTCATTTTCATTGATATCATTGCAAATGTAATTTTTAATAGATATTATCATGCTGAGACATCAAAAATAGTTCCTTATCATGACACATAAAGCATCCCTGGGCAGGATTATCTGTATTTCTCTACGTATAGAGATCAATGGGTGTCATTCTTTAACATTTGTTTATCAGAAGGATATTGTAAGTGAGAGAAACTTGAGCAACCTTGCTGAAAGCATCCCTAGCTAAGCATCATATGTATTTTTCATACATGTTCATTTATTGACATTGGTGGGTCTCATTGTTTGAACATTTATGTAGAAAGACATAATAAGTGGGAGAAACTTGGGAAACCCTGCAGACTGAATTGAAATATCGTTTAATTTCCATAGTTAAATGCTGATCTGTTGTTCTCAAAATTTTCATTTTAAATTCTTATTTGTAAGTCAATAATCTAGATATTTCTTTCCACCTCAACTCTGTCAACACCATTATTGATAATGCTACGATCTTCCCTTCCCCTCCATCTTTGAATCCCATGCACCTTGTAGCTATCATCATTTTCTATGTTTTATTTCTTTTTTGCTGCTACCTCTATTTGTCCTGGAGCTTTACGATAGCAAAATCAGATCTTTTGCTGCACTGCAAAACCACTCCTAAGTGGCAATATTGACTAGTGTCCCTTATAATTCTTAAAGAAAAGGAAATTGAAAAAGAAAATATAATTGAAAATAATAATGAAAGAAAGCAGGAATATAGGACATTTTTTATTTACATTTGTTCAATTCTTTTACATTTTTTTTTAATAATGCAAAAAAGGTTAATTGTTTCCTTTTGTCGTGAATTAATCATTCTAGTTGTCAAGCCACTTACTGCTGCATTTTCCGCTGTTGAGATTTTCACTGAATAGGTTTTGACCTACACGTGGGAACAGCTCAAGTCATATAGATGCCATTGACATAGCTGCAATTAGCTGTGATTATTTTTGAAATCCCTTTCTTGAGAGAATTCTAGTTAAAGATGGAAATACTCTCTTTTGTGCCATCATAATGTCCGAAGAATAATATGGATGTTGAAGGACTTAAAATGGACAGCTTGGATAACAAGTTCTGGTGGTGCGTTCAAAATACCATAGGAGATTATTTCTCTCTGTGTAGCTTTAGATTTTGCTCATATGGATGAGTATGGAGGCTTTAAAGAATCGAGGCTAGCTCATCTTTTATGTTGTTTTATATTGAGATTTGAGGTAGCCAATGGAGACTTTTTGCTTGCTGGTTTCTTCTTGAGAAGGGATTTGAGTCAAGGAAATGAGGTTGCTGCTTCAGGTTTATCCCATAGAAGATGCCAATTTTTGGCAATAACCAATATAAGGTTGCATTATCTAAAAATTGATTTAATGATAAGTCGAGGGTTGAATAGTTGGATGGCTTGCTGCATGTGTGACAATATGAGCTGATTTGCTTAAATGACCTGCTTTTATGTTCAGTACTTTGCTTAGAGAGGAAAAGATGATGATTCATACAGAATTGAAGGTAGCTTGTGTTGTAGAGTGGTTATATGCCCTGCTGTTGTCCCTTTACCTCTTTTATTCTTTAGAGTGCCGTTTTCCTTAAGGGTCCATTCTTTTATGGGTAAAAAAGTTACCTGGGAATCTATATTTTCTAGGTAAATATTTCTCGGGCAACATTTAGACAGGAAAATAATTTACCATAATACCTTTTATACTTTTTAGGTTTGGAGAAAGTGGACAACTGAGTTATTGGGCATTGAATGATAGAGACATTGGAAATAAGGATGGGGCATTGTAGGGATAAAATTAAATGTCTACTTTACTGGCTGATGGGAAAATGATTTAGCCATCCTTTAGGTGGATAAGATTTTCCTCCATTTCATAGGTAAATGCTATCCATGGGAAAGTAACTTATCCATCTTGAAATGTATGAGAATATGGATAAGTTGGTCATGGGAAAGTAACCTATCCATCTTGAAACGTATGAGAATATGGATAAGTTGGTTAATAGGAAAGTTGACCAACTTTCCCATGATATTTACCCACCAAATAACAAGCTCTAAAGAAAGATTCAAGGCATGTAAATGTTTTTGCACCATAATGCTACCTCACCAACATGAATGTTTTCTCCTTGCCTAGTTCAAAACCACATGTTTGGTCTCATAATTAGAAGAATATATAATGTAAAGAGAGATTGTGAACTTTCAAGTGTAGGTAAGGAAGTTTTACAGCTAGGTAGACAAAACGTAGGACCACTTACTTTAGGGTAACCTTCTCTGAGATCCAACAAACACCAAAAGGTCAGGCTACCTTCCCAGAGGGTATTTTACTAGGGAGCCAAGTGAAGCAAGGAAGACCTGTAAGGTGTAGGTGTAGTTGTTCGGTGGGCTACTTGTGACCCACGTGCTGCCATTCTACAAAAACAATGATAATTCCAATATGGTTTGTCAGCAATTAAGGCTGATGGTGGATCAAGGAAATAAGAAGGAAATAGAAAAAGTTGTTGCATTGGTGCTTTTGTGAATGTAATCTCTTGCTGACTAACACCTATGTCTACTGATGTAGGATCATTGGCATATGACTGAGTCTCACACCCTTGTCCATAGAAGGGGACATAAGGATTTGAATGACGGGGTTGAAGGCAGGAGATATCATATCTTACAACTTAATTATAACTTATTATCTATACTTATTATATATGCCTTATATCAGCATAATTTAACCAAGCTATTGGCTTAGGTAATACTGGAGTATTAATCTATATACCTTAGCCCTTGTTGGACAAAGTGGCTTCCTTGGATTAAATCTGTCTCAGAGCAAGGAAGTAGTTGCTTAAGTGACATCCAATATATTATTCTACTCATAACTTTGAAGAATCTTGCAGTGTTATAGGGGGCCTTAAAAAGGAATCCTATTGATGTTGAAAGAGGCTTGCTAGCTGTTCTCCTGTGGATGGCTGATTACCCTTCCTAGTCACCCCAGTGGAGGGAAGGTCGAGATATGCAATTTTGTTGGACTTTTTCCTTACGAAGCCCATCGTAAAATCAAGTATAAGATGGGAGAACTTGATTGAGTAGATTTTCTTTTATTATTCATAGAACATTTGGGAAGTGTTGCAGTTGCTTTGGACACAAAACCAGTTATTATCAATAATTTTGTTGGATTTTTTTGTAAAATCATTTGATAGGCAAATAAAGGGGTATTTGAGGAATATGGGACATTATTTTGATATTGAGAAATGTAGCAAAGTAATTGGCAAGCCTTATAGAGGGTGATTTGATCAAAATATCCTGATTTAGAAAAAGAAACAAGATGCAATAGACAGAAATTTCAAATAACATAACAGGATGATGTAACAAGATAAGCATGTAGTGGAATAATAAAAACTATAGTTATTCAGGAATGAAGCTAAATTGAACGCTCAACTTTGAAGTCATTCTGAAAGATTGACGGTGTATCAAGCAATCAAATTGAAGACCCTTGTTTTATGTAAGCATAGTTGGGGAATCATTGGGAGAAGAATATGTTAGGATCAGCACTTCTTGAGCTAAACTATCATCATAATAGTTTTAGATAGCAAGGTTTTAGATGGTGCTCATATGTATCTGAAGCACTTCACCAAATATTGCTAATTGTAAGGAGAATATTTTTTGATGGCTGCTAATTATAGTTTAGAAGCCAATATGATGTGCAAAGAAAAGCAACATCTTTCTAGAACTCGAAGATTTACGCACTCTCCTTTTTTATACAGAAAAAATGGATATATTTAGACATTTTTGCACCTAACTTTTAAGGGTGAATCACTTCGTAGATTACAATATTGTTGTGAGGTTGAGTGATCATGCAGCTATAATAAAGGTCATTATGATGCTTTCCCTTTTAGATTTTCTCATATGTAGTGGGTTTTGTTAACTGTTATTTGTGTATAAGGACTTAGTGTGCTGCAATAAAGAAAGTGACCTAGCAAGTTTGTAGTCTATAATTCATATGTGATGGTTTTATTGGTTAAATCCACCTTAATGAAATATTGGCGCATTTGCCTTCAAAAAAAAATATGACAAATGGGCTGTTATAGAGAACTTCCATGTATACCAAGGTTTTAAGGGCCATGTGCAGCTGCTGTATTAGCCTGATACTGCCATGGCAGGTTTTATGCAGTTCTGGTGCTTAGCATGCGCTGTGGTGCTTGGGCATGCAGTCGTGCCATGTGTGGATTTGCCTCTATCGTGGCATGGATCCATCTTCTCAGAAAATTGAAATGACTTGTGCTGTTGAACCATTCATAGTGATGCATAGCTCATGGGTTTAGATTCTCTCATGAGTAGGGTCTTTTAGAATCCTTCTCAAAATTCAGAATATTGAGTGATAAAATGGTTTGCAGTTGTAGAATGGACCTCAAATTTCAGGATCAAACCTTTGCTTGCTTATAGTGCATATATTCTAGTTTTAGCGACCACTTTAACATTCACGAACAAATATCAACATCATTTCCTCCATTCACAAAATTAACAGTATCATTTGGTATTGTAAGTAAAACTCATTTTCTAAATCAAATTTAATGAACTATTAGTTAGCTATTAGCTATATTTTCAGTGTTTTAAAATGTCTAGGCAGGCTGCATAAGCACCTGCATATGTGGATGTGGCCTGATGACAGCAGTGTATTGCGGCTAGGCCATATAATGAACCACCAGGAGCCTGCATAGGTGCAGGTGACTTGTCATCACAATTTATATACTGAACCACTTCTTGAAGAAGAAGATTGATTTTTTGAGTGTGATTTAATGGTGTGGATACTATATATAAATTGTTTATTAGTTATGGACTTAAACTTAATTATATAAGTCACACATCCTTGTTGGTTGTTTCTTGAAAGCTCATTTGGTAATTCATAGATTTGTTCATTGCATTAGCTTGCCTAAAACCTGCACATTGTTCACTGGGAAACATAGCTTTTTTAAAGGTTGACATGTGATACTATACCGACATAGGCTCTTCAATATGTGCAATAGTGTGTACTTAACTTTTCCTTTTTTGGATCTATACGTATTTTTCTGCTTTTGTTTATTCTGCTTTTATTTATTTTTAATCTAGTTTATGAGCTTTATTAAATTTTAAATATTTTAACATGCCAACCAAGTAGGATCTTACATATGCACTCGCAGACCACTGTGTCATGCAGTTTCCTTAATTGTTTGCATGCCACAACCACTTTATATAGCCTTGAATTTTTCCCCTCTTTTTGTTAGAGTTCTAGCTGGTTTTCTTTGCATCCTATGCTTGTCCTAAAATAGTAACACCTGAAATAGAAGTCTTTTTAGTCAAAGTGACTGTTCCACCCATGAAGACAAACTTACTTTGCACAAGGTACGGCCTGAGGAAAATATATTGCTATGAGTCCTTCACGAGAGCAGGGCATTGAACAGGAATTTTGTCTTGGGGGAAGAAGATGCAAACTTTTTGCTATTCATCCCTTTACAGAATATGTAGTGAAGGGCATAGTGGCTTGAACCCTAGGAGAAGATAGTTTCCTGTGATCCCAAGTATATGGTATAGCATCCAAGTTGAAGAGTTCTAGACGGATAAAGTCTAACCCTGGATGCCTCAACTGATTGGTCTACAGATATATCCTGAACCTTCTGAAAGCGTCAGTTAAATCTCTATTGGTGTGACAGGGACCAAACTTTTAAATAGTGCGTAAGTGAATAATCTTATAGACCAAATAACTGGATGCATGCAAGCGAATTGCCAAAACATTTTCACCAATCATTTAGATGAATTCTTTTTGTCAATTTATTGAATTTTCACATTTTTGATCTTCTGGTGAGTGCAATTGATAGGGGATAATGCTTTTAGCAATGATTTCATTGTGGTCATCATGATTGCATCATGATCTGATAAATATTAGAAACAAAGTCAATTTTACTTTATATTGGCTGTATTATGGATTAGGGATATATTGATTGGTTCACCATTGGCAGTTGTCTAGGTCCAAATCTAATATTTTATTTTTTCTGCAATTAACAGTAACTTTCTGAATTGTGTGAAAACGAGAGCTCTGTTACACGCTCTAGGGTGTTATTACTTTATTAAATTTAACACATATGCAACAAAACTAATTACTTTATTAAATTCATCTTTAAACTCAAGTTTAAATTACATAATTTAACTTACTGAGCCTTCAAATCTGATAACAAAGATTGGAAGCTCAATTTAAACTTAGTTTAGTAATCAAGATCCTTACCTCAATAATTAAAATCCTGCCAGCAAAATAGGTTTCCTTGCTTTCTCAATTTCAGCAACCTTCCTTCTTCCTTTCACTTTGTTTATCACTAATCTCCCTTCCTAATTGATTTCCTCTTAATTCTTGACTGAGGAACCCACCTTCTTCACCTCTCTTCCCTCTTCTATCCTCTCTGTTTAATTTTAGAACTCAAAACAACTACAACAGGAACCGGTGGCTTTTATTTTAGGAAAAGAATAAACTAAGAAGAATCTTACTAGGTGTCAATCCAATAAGAATCTATCCAATTTTAGATTGACTAGGTGTTGCCCAGATGATTTCCCAGCTATTCATTAATATTCTCAAGCTGCTCTGTCATCTCATAAAAAATTATTTTAAAAACACAACTTAAAAACCTCTCGGCTAAAACCTGCTCTCAGAATTCTCTGCCATTAGGGTTGACACCTCTGAAAAATGAGTTGATACTAACACATAGGTCACCCCTTAGATTAGCCCCTTCTCAAAATAGATCGTTCCTTAGGTCGATCCCTACAGAAATGAGTCGACACTTTACAAAAATAGGTCGACCCCTTTTCGTGTCGACACAGTTCTTTCCAAAACTTCATCTCTATTTTTTTGAGATAGTGTCGACACCTCTTGGAAATGACTCGACCCCTTCCCCTGCGTTGACAGCAAAATTTATCTTATGCTCTCTTCAAAGTATTACTCATTCTAAACTCAATAACCACCAAGATTTAATTTTAATGCCATCATTTTTAATCTCATTCCTCAATCACTTTTCTTTCTATTCCACAAATTAAATTTTTATGCTTCATTACTACTACTTAATTAATGCTCATATACTCAAGTATATGATAAATAAATTATTATATCAACACATGCCTGAATACAAATTTCTTAATTTAGTATTTTGCTGGTTTGGGATGTTATATATATATATATATATATATATATATGATGTTTCTGAGTTTTCTGTTAAAAAGGAACTATTAATTTGTGCTGCTTACACTATAATTAGTTGATATATAATTAGTCGTCTGTTAAAAAGGAACTATTAATTTGTGCTGCTTACACTATAATTAGTTGATATATAATTAGTTGTCTGTTAAAAAACCTGACACTCTCACATGGTGACTTACCATTTTATAATTAATCAGCATTATGTTGTATGAATATAGCATGGCACACCATAATTAGTTGATGTATTTAAAGAAATGCATGAATTTTTCCTGATATGCTTTTATATAAAATTGCTTGATGGGGCAAACTTTCCAATTGAAAAAATTAATCTAGTGTTAGTCTGTGTTGGTTATATGTGCTCATTTCTAATTATGTAGCCTTTTGTTATTATGTTTATCGTTTATTCTCCTGCAACTTTAAGTTATATGGACTGTGGTCTTGTTTAGAATGTTTCTTAGAGCTATTGACAACTGATTTACAAACCTTTATTTAGTAATTAATGTAGACCATATGCATTTTTTATATGATTCAGGGAAACCCTGATTGGATTTTCTATATTTTTGGACATCTCTTTTCTGTATTGGAAGTAATTTTACTTAATGCTGCTTGCAGGTTCTTTTTGCACTGACTTCATCAGCGAACTTAAATTTACTTGCTAGAGATCTTTTGACATTGTCGTCAGGAGAGGATACAAAACCTATTTCAACCACTGTTGCTTCTGCTGTTTACAAACTTCGAACAACAGTGAGTTCCACATGCAAATTATGTATTTCGCACATTTTATGATTTTCGTTTTTTATTTTATTAACAACTTGTGGAGTCTTGGAGTTCTGTTGTGGTATCTTGTTATTTATCATAGGCTCTATTTGGTTGCTTTGTAAGTGAAAGAAAAATAAAAAAAAATGAAAAGGAGATAATAAAAGAAAAATAAAAGTGTTATTTTTTTTGTTGTTTGATTGCACTAAGAAAATAAATAAGAAGTTGTAGAGAAACTTTTATTGTTTGGTTGTGCTGGAGATGGCTAAAACTTTTGTGGTTATCTGAATGTTCAGAGAAGAAGGAACTTTTGGTTTTCTTTACCAAAATCACTACCCTTTGGCACTAATAATTTTAGGATGGTTAGAGAAACTTTATAGTCTTTGTATTCTAAATCTTCATCGTGAAATATATTGGCTTTGGTGGCAGTTAAGTTGGTACTATCATCTGTGAGCAATTAAAGATAACCTTGAATTTAGTTGTATCTAAGCCAGGTTCGCCAACTGTAGAACCTTGTCTTTCTGGTTGCTCATTAATTTGGACACTAGCAGTCCATGAATCTCTTCTTTTCTTGTCCATGAACTCGTCCCTTTTGTTCAAGACCCATATATTCTCAATCGAAAGGATGTAAATAGAGACTGGTGCATAACAAGTAACAACACATTTATATAATTTTCTGCCCTGTTCACAAAATTCAGAGTTATATGGTTCTAAAACTGTTTTTAATTTGATCAAACAAGAGTGCAGTTGTTGGGGTCACTAATTCGAGTAAAAGTGCATTTCTTACAAAGAATAGGAATAATACTTTCCAGCATATTCTTTCTTTGCAAGGGCACCAGTAAGTCAATTAGTATAAAAGGAGTTATTCTGTCTTTTTGTCTGTGATACCATTTCTTTTTCCAATTTTTTCACTTAAGTGGATGCTCTACCAACTTTTCAATTCTGGTGTGAGCTGGAATTTATTATGATGCTTTAGTTATGTTCTACTAGTTGTTGTAATTTGCTAAATCTTTTCTTTGTTTGGTAACTAAAATTATTTCAAGAACCGTCCTAGTAGTTTCACTGTTAAAATCATTAGGTATAAGAATTTTAATTTAGTGAACAATCAGAAAGAGAAATGATGGACATTATGAGACTTATGGGAGTCTATTCTTCTATAGTGATGTATATTCCTACTCTCCCCCCTCCAATTAAAACTCCATGTTTCTTAACGTGTGTTGATTATTAGTTATTATTATGGACTGCCGCATCAGTAGTACCCATCATGTGCTAAAATATTTTTGATATATATATATATATATATATATATATATATATATATATATATATGTATGTATATGTATGTATGTGTATATATATATTTTTTAAATTTGTGAAGGTATTGGAAGCACCGCATGGAGATCTATTATCGTGCATGGAAATGGCAAAGGTATCTGACATCTCTATGATTGTAAATAAGGGAATCTTTCTTGGTTCATTTCGAAGGTCTGGATATAATGGTAATTTTTTTTTTTAACATTCTCTCTGCATAGGTTGCTGATCTGATAGCTTTTGTTGTATCGGCAAACTCCCTTACTGATGGATGCGAATCCAGTGGCTTAATTGATGCATTTGGAATTCAGTGCCTTTCTGTCTTCAGGGCCATTGGTTTACCTAGTACTGCTGTCCTAATTCGGGTCAGTATTTAGTTATATGGGCTGTTCATCTGCAGGAAGTTTTTTCCTTGTTTTTATTTGATGCTCAAATAGTAAACCTCATGCATTTTTGATGTCCATAGGATCTTCCCTCAGACATGAAAAGGAAGCAAGAATTGAAGAAGATGAGTGTTTCTTGTCTTTCTTCTGAGTTGCCTGAGAATTGTAAGTTTTATCCTGCAGATACCAAGGAGGATTTGCATAAGGTAATGGCTACTGATTTATTAACTGCTACTTTGGTTTGATGGATATGGAAAACTTTACACGTATTTGTGCTGTTCTGTTTATTTCTCACTCAGTCTGGACTCGAACATGTAAGTTTTTTTGTACTTTTTCCTTATGCAGTTCATGTGGCTTTTCAAGGAGCAACACCTTTCATCTCCACATTGGAGAAACCAGCGATCTTACCTTATGTCTCAAGGGGTAGGTGCTAATGCATCTAATTGGCCAGCAGAGAATTTTTTTTATTGTCAGATCGACTTGTGATTAATTTATATTACTTAAACTGAATAGTACCTCGTACTGTTCGAGGATATAACCCATTATCAGAAAGACAGAGGGAAGGGTAAATTATTTGGAATGAGGCTAGATATTTACACTTGGGGTTGTGGACTTGACTGAATCATAAGATGAGAAGTGAGAGGTGGAAGTAGTGCTGTAGGAATATGCTGCAGAATGCATGTTTTACTCTGCGACCGTTTTGTCAAGGGTGAGAGTATCAAATTGCTTGAAATAGATCATATGTCTAATCTGTTAATAGCTAGCTATTGTGATGTTATTACATCCGCGTAAATTATTTTACTAATAAAAAAAGGCAATGGTACAAATTGTCTAAATTTCATCAAAACTCTCAAAACATATTCATGATCGGTATGTAACTTCTTGTACGCTACAATATAACTTCTGGTCAAGTTTCACAATATCAAGACCAGAACCTGTTCTGGTACCATGTTGGTACATTGTTGGTATGCCTGGTACAGTGGTTGTTTCGATATACCGACACTTGGTACACCCCTATACGGTACTGGCATTGTATGGTAATGTCTTGTATGGGGCAGTATGCACCAGTACTGCAAATATTGCTTCCGTTAATGTAGAGTTTGAATAGAGCGCAAGTATATTTGATGTTTTTAGCTTGTTGACACAATTTTAAGAGAATGAATCCAAAGGATATAATTTTTAAGACACTTTATATGCTATATATGTCTATTAGTAATGTGACCCATGCTTATCAGGTTCATTTGGAGCCTGATGACGGCAACCCTGGAAAATGCACTTTACTGCTTTCTGGCTATGTACGTGCACACAGCCTCTCTGTGAATCAGCTGGTAAGTTTGCTATTCTTCAACATCTGCTTTACTGTCTTAGCACCTATGTGTTTACATCCTTTCTCGAAATTAGATTCATGTTGCAGGTGCAGGGGATTTTCAGTTAAGAAAGATAGATGTCCTTGGAGATCCATATCCCATTAACGAACGGAAAGGTTGTAATTCAATGCATTCAGAAGAGGCACATGACATCCAGGTACCGCATATCGTCTTATTTGTGAAAAAAGTAAATTCTCCAAGGCTTTGTTGTTGTGGTGCTGAAATTTAACAAACATAGATGATTACTTTCTGTCTTTATATCTTGGTTAGCTTATCTTCTAATCCTGGTTTTGTTGGTTCTTTGTTGATCTTATTCTTCTTACACGAAATAAATATCTTTTCAGCCATGCCAGTCGCAATTATAATCATATGTTTCATCATAATATTTGTATCTGGACCCTGTCAGATTGATTTTTCTAGTTAAGAATTCTAAATTTGGTAGGCTTTCCACCAACCAAGCTGGGCTTGATTAGCAGTTGTTTTTGTTTTTGAATATTTGAAGCTACAACTGAAGTCTTCTAATTTGTTTTTACTGTTCTTGTTGAACATATGGTTTCACTCTGTCAACCAGTTTGAGGTTAGACATTTATTAGGGCCATTCTTTCCTACACTGAAACAAAGCTGATCTATGCTGATATGATTACGTTATCTTGAGGACATTGCACATTTATTAGGACCAATCTCCTGTTTATTCTTTGTAACGAATCTGGACCATTTTCTTTGCAAAATGCTTGAATGGTAGTTGTCAACTATTTTGTTAAGTTTGTCCTCTTTTATTGCAATAAGCTTCAAGTTTCAAAATGTCAACTTGGTTGGCTTTTGTAATGGCTTGTGCATTATTGTAATTATATCCTAGTTCAATGAATGGATCAGTTTCAAAGGTGCTTTCTTGTGGTGGTAGAGTTTGCGAGTGGTTGTGGACAACTGTCATGGACCGATTCTCAATAAAAGTGCCATTCTGCTTTGAGCTTTCTATTTTATTTTTCCCCTTCGCACGTGCGTGCACACCCGGGGGGGGGGGTGTTCGGTTGGGTATCATTGGGGATGGCTTTATTGACTTTTTGATGGGCGTCATATTAATTGTCTCCCTTAAGTGTCCTTTTGTTCCATTATAAAGATCACTAAGATTCAAGAATAGGTTTATATCTTCTTCACATCATATACAGAGGAGGTTTGAACTTCATAAACTCTTTAATTCATTGAGGTGCATGTGTCTACATCTCAAGCGTTGTTCTCTTAACTCATTGCAATAACTACCATACTGGGACATACCTTTTTTCCTTCTACACGTAAATCTAATATTTATTTTTTTAAAAAAATGAAAGAGCTTCGAGAGCAACATGCTGGAAGCTGTCACCATCAAGCACATGCTATTTTCTAACTCTTCATGATTACTTTCTTAGGTTTCTTTTAGCTGGAAAAATAAAATGATCAGCGCTGAATCTATCGGATGAGTTAAAAAGCAATATATGGGCAAGTTATTTTTGTGCATTTGAAATCATGAGGGCTAAAATAATGCTTTGATCACACACCTTGGTGGCCTTTATTATCTTGCTTTCAGGGTGGATTTGATGTGACTACTAATTAGGCTGTCATGAAGGATTAAGAAGATTGTATTACAATTTAGAGGCAGGAACACCCTTGTTAAAAATGGTTAAATTATAATATATTAGTCAAGATAAGTGAAACATGAATGCTATGCCTTAAGGTGTGAGGAGGGGGGTGGGCGGGTGAATACCAACCACTGGTGTTGATGAGATCTATAGCTGATAGTGATGTTGTATCGGCTGCCATTGCTTGACAGATAAAATGGATCAATCAAGGAAGGCATGAAGCTCCTAGTAGAGACAGTGCTGTATCTTTTAAACATTATCATTTAGGACAGCGATAATTAAATCTGGAAGTGAATTACAAGCCTCAGACAGTTGGCTATCGTGTGAGGCAGCCATGCTTGTTTAGAAATCTTTCACTTATGAACTCCTAGGAAACAAGTAAAAAGTTAATTCAAAAATTGACACTCAAGAATTCCATCATGGAAGGGTGAGATTCTTTTAACATATTTGGCATTTTGCTCGGGAAACTTCTGTTTCTATTTCAGGTTTTAGGTGAAGTTTTCTTCAATAGTGGGTTCCTTGCAACTGCACCAACATAGATATTTCTGTCTAGATTCATGCTGATAAATTCTTGTATGGATAATCAGCTCCACTAATCCCATTATTGGGCAAGAAGAGTCTTGTGGAGGAGTGTGCTCTCCTTTTATATATTTTATCTCAAAATAATGTTACATATCAATGATATTAAGTGGCAGCATAACTTGTCAATACAAGAGACAAAGAAATAGGTAGTACCTTTGCAAAAGAGCAATATAATCAAATTTATCATCCTTATGTAGGCAAAGTACAGTTTCCTTGCTTTGAAGTTCAACCTAAATTATCTACCGATGTGCTTTTATAGGATAAGAAACAACTGCCTGGTCAACACTGAAACAATTAATAGGTAAATATGACTCTTTACATGAAATCAAAAATTTAGAATATTATTTATTATGCAAAATGATAACAGTTTTTGTGGAAAGTAGCCTTATTAACTTATTTCTGTTGAATATAATTAGCCTTAACCTATTTCTGTTGAATATAATTTATTTTTCGAAAATCTAATTTCATCTTGTATGCTTCTTGTTCAAATTTTTGGTCACTGGCACCTCTTCTGATTTATAAATTTCATAAAGGATTAACTAAATATTTGCAAATTGGATCTTTCTATAAATACTTCTACTCAGTTTGTGTTTCTTGGAAAAATATGTAGGTTATCAACACCTTGCTTCCAGACTGCTTGAATCAGGAACCTTTGCTTGCTGAAAATGTACCAGATCCTTTGTCTGGGGAACAGGTTGGTTAAAGTATTCTTAATTTTTTTGTACCCTTGGTTTGTGTTGGCATATATGCTTCCTGAGTTTGACTGAAATTATGTAAATCATAAATTTTTATGCTACCAAACCAGTTCTGGCCAAAATATTTTTATTCATAGTACGGTGTACAAAAATTTTGTTATCTTTTAATTTTCAACGTGCTTATTAGGACATTGTCATACTGCTATGTGAGAATATGTTTAGGATGTGGTCAGGCAGTTCCTATAATTTCAAATAGTTATGTGACCCCGAGCCCTCTTATATCCTAGGCAGTGGTCCTAGGTTATATTTATAATTGACAATAACGTTGCATTTACATCCTTGTGGCCTTAAATTTGAGTTTACTGAACTTCATCAGCTATATCGTACTAGAGTCGTACATTATACAATTTACAAAATCAATATCAAACTATACAGAAGAATATGCTCCTGTGCACAAATGCATAGGATTTCGCTCAACTGCCTAGGTGACAGATTTTGTACAAAATTCATAATGCATTTCAATGATTAATTAAACCTTGCATTACTTTTAAAAAACTATGCATATAAGATGACTCTAGGTTACTCCATGATTTTCATTTGGTATTTCTGGATTCACTGTCATTCAATTCTTTGCATTACCATAACCTCCAATGGATTGTTGCTTGATCCTTCATGATAATAATTACAGCATAACTCATATTTGATGCAATTTTTTTTCCTTATGACTGGCCATAGTACATGCTTCCGTGCTGGGTCCCTTGACTTAGCTGTGGCCCTTTTCACATATCTCAAGGAGACCATGTCTAGCTCCAGAAAGACTAGCAATGGATAAAAGTGAAAAGATTATTGGCAGCATTTAGAGTCATATCAATTATACAGGCGGAAGACATCATTCTTAATAAGTTTAGTGATGTATTGTTACTGAGTTAGTAATTTGTATGTTATTATTATTGAAGAAGTATGATATTACTACTTATACTGAGAAGACAATGGAAACAACAAAAAAAAGAGAGAAGACAGTAAAAAAATAAAAGGAATCAGTTTTAGGTTTTTCAAATTAGAGTACAAATAGAAAATGACAAAAAATTAATTCTTCTTTTATCTCTTTAAAAAAAAAACATTTTAAGGGTGAAACATCACAGAATTATAATTTGGTCATTGGAACAAAAAAGCAGAGCACAAGAAAAAGGACTTAATACATCAAAAAGTGCGGAATTTTTAAGCTTTTTCTGAACTGCAATCAGTTAAAGAATAAGACAGCCTGAGTTATATTAACCCAAAGAGAAGTGTGAGAAAATGAGGCTTTTTGGGCATTCAGAGAGCATGGTTGACAGAAGGAGAAAAAGAAAAATAGACCTCCTATTTTAGGGGCTTGAACTAACACTTCTTCTTACAGTTTAACAATAAGTCAACAACAGAAAAAGGAAAATGGAAAGGAAGAGAGGAAGAGAGAAGCTGGAGAGAAGATCTAGATAAAGAGAGCAAGGAACATACCTTGACCTTTTTTTCTGTTAATAACGCCTAAGCTTCTCACAGCCCAAGCTCCATTCATGTGCTGGTGGCTGCAGGTCAAGTCTTCTGTCTCAGCTTTGTTACCATTGTCAACTGACGGTGGATGGTGGGGGATGACAAAACATTGCTGCCCCCTGTTCAAGCTTGGTGAGAGGGTTGGACATCTTGCCTAGACCATCGCTCACCCTATGATGCCCTCTTTTACTTGGCTTTTTATTCGACCAAGTGGGCTTGGAAAGTTTGACTAAACAGGCATGAGAATTTGGGCCAGATGTCAGTCTTACCTTGAGTCTGGCCTGTTGATGTGTTCTGGGCTGGGCTGGCTGCTCAAGCATTGCCCACTTGCCCAGGTGATATCTAGAAACTTGGCTCTCACTCACACAATGGGCCACCAAGGCAGGCTTCCACTAGGTGGTTTGGGCCCATAGGTGGCCAGGCAGCCACTTGTGAACTGTGACAACCACAGCAGTTCTTGCATTAAATGGACTACTGGGGGACACTCTCTGGCCTTTTATTGTTCTCCATATATTGAACTCTGGTCAATTCTATACTTTGCCCTATATACTCATGCAATGACTGAGATAAATGCATAGAGAATGGTAGTATTTGGATCTTCTCCAAACATTGTAGAATTGACAATTTACTGGAGCATTGGTTTTCAACCATGTGGAATACGTACTCTGACATTTAATCTAAAGCATAGACATGCTTCAGTGGGCCCATTCGTAATCTACACAGTTATGTAGCTGGAACAACCTACACACTACCTGTAACCACAAGAAATCCCTCTTGGTTTGTGTAACTTAAATGTAGTTGATCTTGGGTTACTTTTGACAGATTTTGTGGTTCATTACACATTGTGGTTTGTCAAAATGTGGATATATTATGTAGCGTTATCACTCTATGAGTCTCTAATGATCTAGAGCAAATCACTCGAAACAGTCTTTGATCTATATGGTGGTCATGTAAATGGAACATGCAGCTAAGCTTTATGGTTTTTGTTACTTATGCTTAAAATGTATCAAGCAAAATTTTTTGTTAATTGTAATACTTTCTTATCTGATTAATTTTTTTTAAAATTTAATAACTTTGGTTAACAATGTAGTTTGTATTTGATTTAGACATGGCCAACAGAAGCAGAAATGGCTGAAGCCGATGCAAACAATAAAGAGAGAAAAATAATCAGAAAGAAAATTCCTCGGGGCACCTCAGACTACCAGGTCTTTCTCCCCTCATATTATTTTTGATTGTTTTCTCCTAATATTCCTCAGAGAAAGGGGCCTGTAATAAACTACAAGCAAGTTCTTCCTCATTATATCTGCAGGCTGCTTGGATTGTGGAAGACACAGACAATGAGGATTCTGGAAGCAGTGAAGAAGGTGATGCGATGGTGCTGGATGAGCAGAAAGATAACTTGGTAGAGGAAAAGTATGATTATTCAGATATAGATGAGAATTCAAATATCATGGAAAGTTTTGATGAAGCAACCGAGGCTGATACTGAGATGGCAGTGAGTTTTTAAATTGTTACTCTTTGTTGGTGTAATATGTTAATTATTACCTAGTGTTGCTATTTGTTGTATATTTATTCTTGTTTCTTTTAAATACTTTTTAAATGCTGAGATTTGCTGGCTGTATGTTCTGTATCTCTTTTCTCTTATTTTTGAAGTATCTTAAGTGAGAACAGCTCCAGGTTTTAAGTTGATATTTTGATACCAGTTGTTGTAGGATGTGCATCAGCAAGTCTGCTTCATATGTCATTTCTAATCTTGTAGGGGCTTGCATATCTTCAGAATATTGTTATCTGCGTTTAAGTCATCGTGTCTATTTTTTTAAGCATGGTTTGTTAGCTGTGCATGCATTGTGGCTTCCCTTTACTTTGTCCTGAACAATGCAATAGTACAATGCTTCTGCAGATTATGCAGGTTATATTCTCTTCTGTGGTATATATATTCAGTTTATAATGTATAAGTTCACAATAACATGCTTCTTTTAGGTATTGTGTTCTGTTCATAATAGCATGTTTCTTTTAGATGTTCACCTTATTCTTTTACAAAATAAAATCTCAAAATAAAATACAAAATGAAATTACAGGATGATGAGAACCTGACAAAGGAGCAGATAGAGGCAGAGATCAGGAAGATTAAAGATGCAAATGCTGAAGATGAAGGTACACATTTTGCTTATCATTTAGGTTTGGTTTTTACGATCGCAATTTGATGCACAAAATGAAGCAAAAATAGTGATAGTTTTTGATTAAAGAATTGCATTCTTAAACAAAGAATATGGTATTGTCTGATGTCTTGTTTATAGAAACAAGAAATGTAACTACTAAAATTTCATTGAGGAGATGCAAATCAAGGTTTGCAGTCTCAATACTAGACCATGTGCTCGTGGCTGACCAATATAATACTGTACGAGTACCATACTGTATTGTTCTATATGGAGTAGAGTTGTTAATTATCGAGGGGAAGGGGTTTATTAGATCTGAACCACCTTACTGGGCCAGCCTACCTAGAATTGTTTGGTTCCGAGTGGTTGATGCAGAGCCAAAGAAAATCAAGAAAAATTAAAGAGAAAAATCAAGCTTGGATTCAGGAATCAAACCAATTAATTATTCAAGTTTGTTTTTCTTTACACAGGTGGAGCTTTTAAATAGAGAAACAAAGAGCAATCTAATAAAAGTTTAATTGCTGACTTATAACATAACAGAAATCTACTTACCGAGTTCTAATAAAAATAAAAATTTTAATAAAATAAAAATAAGAAAATCCTAAATAAACCCTCAAAATAAAATTAGGGTTGGGGTTTCTCAATGATGCTTTTTTCTGAAATATGTGTATAAACTCTGATTCTTATCATTCTCTTGGCTAGAAAGAACTTGACTATGGCGAAGAATTGAAGTAATCTTGTAAAACGTCTAGATCAATACGTTGTAGCTCTTCTTCGAGAATCTAAGTAGTATCTGAGTCTGGACGGTCTTGTCATTTGATAAAAAATTGTCGAAATCCTCCATCAGCAGAAGAAACGATTTCATCCGTGATGATGCGTTCAATTCGATCTGACGAAGACGATGGAAGTAATGGAAGAATTAGAACTGACACTGAGGAAGATGGAATGTAATCCTTGCTATCACCTGCATGTATGGTAGGAGGCTCGAATGTACCTCGATAAGGTAGCAAGTCCTCAACATTGAAAATTGAACTAAATTTTAAATCAGCGAATAATTCTAGATAATAAGCATTAAGTCCAAGCTTACGAAGAATACGAAATGGATCAATGGCTCGAGTATGCAACTTTTTGAATGAATTTCGAGGATAACGTTCGGGACGAATATAAACTATCACATAGTCATCCTCATTAAACTCCATTTTTCTATGATCAGTATCAGTAGCAAGTTTATATTTCTCAGTATTCATAGTAATCTTTTACCTAATATAAGTATAAATGTCATGAATATATTAAGTAAAAGAAGCGGCAAACTCAGAAATATGGTTATTCATGGGTAAGAAAACAAGATCAATGGGTTGACGGGGATTAAAGCCATAAACAATTTTGAAAGGACTCTTGCTAGTAGACCGATTTACTGAGTTGTTATAAGCAAATTCTGTTGTAGGCAATAACAAATCTCATGTTTCAAGTTTATTACCAACTAGACATCGAAGTAAATTACCAAGATTATGATTTACAACTTTTATTTGACTATTTGTTTGGAATGAAAAGCTGAGAAAAACTTTAAAGTTGTCCCAAACAATTTTCAAAGGATTTTTCAAAAATAACTCACAAATTTAACATCACTATTTGATACCAAATTGATGTGGAGCTACAAGAAAATAAAAGAAAATAAAAAAAAAATTGAAGAGAAAAATCAAGCCTGGATTTAGGAATCAAACCAATCAATTATTCAAGTATGTCTTTCTCCACATAGGTGGAGCTTTTAAATAAAGAAACAAAGAGCAATCTAATAGAAGTCTAATTGCTGACTTGTAACCTAACAGAAGTTCACTTACTAAGTTCTAATAAAAATAAAAATTCTAATAAAATAAAAATAAAAAAAATTTAAAATAAAATTAGGGTTAGGGTTTCGTTAGGGTTTCTCAATGATATTTTCCTGAAAGACGTGCGTAAACCTTGATTTTCATCAATGGTTTAGCTCGGTAAGGGCTGGAACTGAGCAGTTCGGGCTCCATTTCATGCCAAGACCATAAATTGTCTTGGTTAATGGTCAGTATGGTGCAATATTGATTGAACCGAGTGGTTTGGTCTGGTAGCACATACCATGATTATAAATCTCTTTCTTTTGGCAAGAAGACTAACAACCTCCAATAATTTTATTGAAAATATTGACGCATCTTAATAGCTGACATTGCTTTAGAGGCTTACAATTATTTAGTGCTCTAAATTTATGGGAAAATAGAAGGTAGGAGGTGTCCATGTAAAGGTAATCGGTGGTCGAATAATTCAGATGGCACTAGAAGATACATTTGATGGAAGTGTTAATAATTGTTTAGGAAACTTCCTACAAAGCTGTCATGATTGCTAGGAGCTTTTAAACTGTTGATGCCCAAGTAGGGAAGACACAATGATCCTTGCCAAATTTATGCTCAAGATGACATGACTGACATAAGATATAATGGCATTAGTTATTCCAAGAAATGAGTTATCATGATGCATTTTGGGCTTTCATTGATTAATATTGTTAGTGCTGAAAATGGATTGCCGCCAGAGATTGGAGTTGGCGTTCAAGATCTCGCCGATGAAACCTGCAAAATAAAGTCCTGATCGGAGGTGGGTAGCTCCGGCGTGGACCCTCCGACGATCAAGTCAAAAACCTCACCAACAAGAATGGAGTACACAGGAGTTAGATAATGAGAAGAGTTCTTAGAGAAGAAAGCGTATCTGGAGGGTTTTATTTATAAATGGAGCTTGTAACAGATTGATGATGACCGTTGTAACTGAATGTCAGTAGGCTATTTAGGCCACTCGGATTTTGTTAGGAAGAGTGGGCTGACAGTTGTGGCCACTTGATGTCTAGATGGAGGTCGGATGCTTCCGAGCTTGACAATAGGTCATTTGGCCAGAGACTATATCATGGAGTCTATGATTGGATGGATTGAACTTGAAGATTATTCTTTGGACCAGGAGATTTGATGAGCTTGAGGATTAGATTCTGATTTGGATTGTAGTAGGACCACTTCAATTGTTCTCAAGAAGGTTAGCCAGAAGTTTGGTCATTTTCAAGGTCTGCTCTCAATGGAGATTGATATTTTGGACTGAAGTCGTATTATAAAATATGACGTCAGAGGAAATGAGCTGGGGGTCAGCTACTTGAACTAGATTTATAATTGGGACACTAAGATCAGACGAACTTAAGAGCCAAACTAGCACTGGGCTTTTTAGTTGAAACTACGACGAGGTTAAAAGATTGGTAGGGAGTTTGGCCCTACTCAAGGTTGGATCTTGTTGAAATCTAGTGCTATAGAGTGGCTGTCGTTTATCCTGAACTGAAAATCAGAATCAAACAAATGCCGAGTCTCCTTACTTGCTAAAGTTTGTATGACTAAAGTTCGAGGTTGGGTCTTGGCAAGATCTGCTACTATGAAAATGCTGTTATCAAGCCTGAATCGAAGAGCAAAATTAAGATGCTCGGCGAATATACAAGATCGGATACCAATAGGAGGTCACGGCCATTTCTGGAATTAGCTATCATCAGGCTTAGATTAAGGGTCGGAATTAATTGAATTTAGGGGCAGATCCTTTAGTGCTCAATTGAACCAGGGAACCAATTTAATTGCATCTCGAATTGGATTGTATCCACCCGGATGTTATCTTTCTGGGATTGGTAAGGTCTGACCTGCCTGAACTTTGGCGGGAGCTATTTTACCCCCAACAAATATTATCATTTTATGGAGCCAACTATCCTCTTTAGGCATTAGATTGAATGTTGGATGTCTTAGAATCATTCTGAGATTTTAATTGCTTCTTTTGGTTTAGAATGTTTAGTAAGATAGTGATTTTTACTTATGGTGCAGAAGGCGATAACATCCACTTAAGTTATCACATGCTAGTCACATGAGAACTCAAGTCACATGGCTCATAACTTATGAAATGGTGTTTATAACTTAATAAAAGAGAAAAGCTCCTGCAAAAGAAAAAGGGTTGATATTAGACAGCAGAATTGCAATCTAACAGCTTTGGCATCATTAATTTTGTGGTTTATGTGGCACTTTAGAAGTTTGGTCCCTCATTTTTCTTTTTCCTAATCTGTCTGTGCTTGCTCTTTCATCCTCTGACATCCCTCTTCATTGCATTTTTTTTCCTTCTGTCTTGTCTCAAGACTGGTATTCATCCTTCTGTTTCCTTCTTCAGGTCACCTCCTATCACAGTCCTATTTTTTGATTTATATTACAATGAGAAAACCTTTTAGAATTGCTTATGTAGCCCCAGGGTGAAGTGAGGGCAGCTTGAAGGTTGTACCTGAAGGGACAAAGTCACAAGATAGAATCTGATTTTTTTTTTTTTTTTTAATACTTCAGTTGCTTGCTGAAAGCAGTTGTGACAGTGTATCTTATATTCAAAATGCAGGGGAAGTGGAGAGGGTAACAGATATAACTATAAGAAGCTTTTAGTGAGGAGAAGGGTAAAGAAGAGAGTTTAAGAGAGAGGGAAAGGAAGAAGTGGTTAGGATAAATAATTAAGTATACTGCAGTCAGTCTTCTTCTTCTTTCCTTCTTAAACCCCATTGGACCTGAGAAATTAATTATTTACATTTATAGTTTGGATTTAGTTTGTTGTTATTTGAGTTTAATTATTTACAGGGCCTATTCTAGTTTTACATTTACCTTACAGGGCTTTTGCTAGGTGTTTAATAGTTGGGCAACTAAGATTAGAATTAACTAATGATCAAACTATACTCTGCTTGATGTCATCTAATTTCTTTTATTTTTATTTTTTTATTTTTTACGTAATTTGAGAAGTTTGCTATTATGTAATTCATCAATCAGCATGTAAAATCATGGTCGAGATCCTGATTTTATGGCTACTATTTCTATGTAATATTGATATCTGTTGTTGGCTAGGTTGAACTATATATCACTGGTAAAAGAAAAGTTAACATATGTATACTTAGTCATAAGTACTAGACTTTTCCATGGTTAACAAATCCCCTATGGTTGATAACTTCTGATCATCAATCTGAGAATAATATCTATTTCATTTCTAGCATGTTTTTGTTATTTTTTTCTGTGGATATGTTTTACTAAAACTTTTATGCCATTAGCACAAACTTTGTATGGTTGATGTAGGTTTATGTTTTTATTAAGCTGGTAATGCATATTTTTAATGGATGCCAAAATTTGAAAGCCGTCCTCAGTTTTGAAAATTCTGAAGTTTTGCCCCGAACTGCCATATAACTACTTTCTGTGATTTCCAGAATTTCCGGATGAAGTGGATACACCAGTAGATGTTCCAGCTAAAAAGCGATTTGCTAAATACAGGGGACTTAAGTCTTTTAGGACCTGTGCATGGGATCCTAAAGTGAGTATCATAATTAACTAAGATCTCAAGTAGAATACTTTTGTGCCTTTTACATGCAATGACTTTTTTTTTTTTTTTTTTGTAAAAATAACTTATCCATGGCAGGAATCTTTGCCACCAGAATATGCTAGAATTTTTGCTTTTGATAATTTTGCAAGAACACAAAAACATGTCCTTGCAAAAGTTCTTGATATTGATCAAGGGAACATGAATGACTGTGCCCCGGTAGGAACGTATGTGAGACTCCATGTAAAAGATGTGCCTATTGATGTTGCCACTAAGCTATGCCTCCTTTCAGAAAAGTTGCCTGTGGTTGCAAGTGGGCTTCTGCAACATGAGATGAAAATGTCTATCCTTCACTTTAGGTATTCATGTCCAGTGTTCTTTTTATAATTCATATCCATTGAACAATTCATACTCACTTCAGGCATATGTTTGTCTTGATGCATTAGTAATAATTATTTTTTTCTATCCTTTTGCTCTATTATTTTGTTCTCATTCTAAGTTGATACTCAAGAAGGTACGCCATACTGTACCAAATTGGAGGATATGGGATGTACCGTATGGTACTGGTAATATGGTATAGAGGGCATATCGACACTCGATATGCGAAACCAGCCCATGTATTGGGTGTCCAGATAGTGACAAGATGGCACTGGTATGGGGCTTGGTATTGAGACGGTGTACCTTGCTAAAGATGCTGCCTAAATTGTGATATCATGCTTGGAACAAGGTTGAGAGGAAGAATTCTTCAATTACGTCAATCCCTTTCACTTGCAGATGGGATCTGAGTCGTAAAGTGCATGTTGATTGGAAGAGGTTAGAAGTTTGCATTGGAGTGTAGATGTTGGTTCTTTGTAATGCTCAGATGGTAGCACAAAAGTGCATCAACTCTTTTAAGGTTTTAGTTACATGTAACTTGTATGGCAACTTATCATGCAATAATTTTTTATTTAGTCAAAATCTAATCAAACTGCCAAGTGGCTGCCTTGCATTCTGTTGCCTTGCCATGCTAAGTGGATATTCTCTTAGTTGATCAATCTTAGAGGTAGTGGCATTTTATAATAATTTATTGATGCTGCTTCTGAATACTTAGGTGGGTGACAATCGGTGAGGCTGGGTTGAGATATGGGTTGGGTGGGATACCTGTCAACCCAAACCCTACCTTTTTATTAGATGGTCAAAAATCCAAAATTGAATCCAATGTTTTCATTCAATAGGTAACTTGGCATGACTCACAGCATAAATCGTTTAATAAACAAGTTGGATCATGTTAAACGGGTCTCAAACAGCTCAAATGGGTTAAATAGGTCTTAAAAAGGTTGTCATAACTATGTCAACTCAACCCAATTATTAAATAGGTTGAATTAGGTTAGTCGGGTCAAGAGTCAAGACTCTAAACCTAAAAGGGTTAAGTTCGGTCGACCCATTTCCAACTTGGACCTATTTATGCCAAACCTAAACCTGCTTATCTTGGGTCAATTTTGTGTTGATTGGCAGGTGAGTCATAGACAATCTTGTCAATGTTGCAGGCTTGTAGCCTTATCACAATAAATTAGTCTATCTTGACTACTCAGCTTTCGGACAGTATATTAAAGGTGCCTTAGTGGCCCAAATGCTTAAGCAGACCACATCACTGAAGGTCCAACTGCCTTGGTAGCCCTTATATGTGTTAGCCATCTTGAGGGTGCCTGAATGACCTACCAGGCAGAGATGAATCAGTTTGTAAATCTTGTGGGGCAAGTTTGGTTTAGGGTATATCTTGGGACATATCTTGCATTAGGTGTATTAAATCGGTTGGTTGTGATCATGATCAAGGTTCACCACTCAATACCGGATCCTGTATCGGTACCATCCTATTATAGTATCGGTATGTGTTTTAGTACGATATGTCAATGTCAGTATGGTATGGTACACCATACCGATATGGTATCTCTATGGTACGGTATGCCTTATATCGGGCAGTATAGCAAATCATGATCACGACCATCTTTTTGATTGGTGTTCAATCATGTAAGTTACACCTATTAACTTCATCACTTTGACTTGCTTATTTCACACTTCGGTGATTCTTCAGTTCTTAGAGTTCTTTATTGTGTCAACTATTTGAATTGTTGGGATTTTCTTGATAATCAACTTATACCAATGTATGATTTGTATGAAAAATCTGTAATTTATCAACAGACCACATTGCACTAAAATAAGTTCTCAAATATATGTAAAGGCATTTTTTTTGTTTACCTTTTATTCTCTTCATGTAATTATATACCTATGCATCTCTCTCTCTCTCTCTCTCTCTCTCTCTATATATATATATATATATATATATATATATATATATATATATATATATGCCCTTGTGTACTTGTGAACCATAATTTCTCCATGTTTCTTTATTGCTTACGCGACAGGACTACCTGTTGAGTTATCATGTACTTTACCTCTAAATCCTATCCAGAGTCATTTCTTCCAAAATGAAAAACTCTGTTTAATTCATAGTTTCATACTACATTGTATTCATTTGAGTGTTCTTTTGTCTTCCCTTAATTTTCAATATGTAAACCCATAACTAAGATGTCTGTCTATTTTTTGTGTCCAGACTTTTAGTTTCCATCCATTTACCGTCAGTGCTTCATCCAATCTGCATTATTTGTTTACCACTGTCCACCTAGGAATGATAACAGTTAGGTGGAGGCTACTAGTTAGACGATGTAAATGCTTTTTCATTCTTGACTTGCCAACATGTAAACTTTGCCCAACTGTGAACTCACAAACTAGTTAACCCCTTTGACCCACTCCAACTTGCATGACTTGAAATTAGTAAGGTTGTGGCATTTGGTAAAGATAGGCTGGAGAGGGGTTGATGGAGATGAGGCGCCGAGTTTATGCCTTGTGGGAAATAGTCTAGAGGGATGGGACCTGTTTTCTTGTTGGAGATGGTCCTTGTTGAACTCAAACAACCAGGGTCGATACTTCAGGAGAATGCAGAGTCAAGGGAAGGTGGATAAAGACTTTTGGCTATGCAATTGCCAGTGGGTTTGAGGGTGAGTCTTGATGCAAGGGTAAGCTTGCTCCATTGTGATTTACGTCTCCTGGGTTTGAAACATGGAAATAGCCCTTGGCATGTGGTGGTAAGACTGTTCATCTAACATTCGCCAAACCCTGCAGTGGCAAGAGCCGCATGCACTTGCTAGCCATTTTGTTTTAATTGCCAGTATGTTTCTATCTTTTCCCTTATAAGGACATATACATTTGGCATAACTCCAAGAATAAAGATCAGTATATTATAATTTCCAGTTTTATGAGTAGGGTTGGTTTCAAATTAGTACTCATCGGAAGCATTAGCTGGCTTGGATCATGCCTGTTCGTTATGTGCACTGGGAAGTATGACCTGAAACCCAAATCAAAAAATATGTTGTGACCCAGAGCCTGTACAAATCAGGTCACTTTTCCAGGTTGAGTCAGAATTTGCAGCCCTTAACATTCTTGTCGTACTTATTGTTGCTTGTTGGCTCTCCTGTTGCTGAGCCATGATTGTATTCAATAAAAACCTCCAGATACATGTTTTTGCTGTATCCTGTTTGGAGTTTATGGACACCCATATGGAGAACTGTTCTTCAAATTTAGAAACCAGACCTTACTATTAGTCTCTGCCTTCAATTATTGTACTTATATATGGTTTCTGACATCATCACTTTTGTAGAACCATTTTCTAGTATATCTTTTTCCTCAATCTGCGGACTACTTGTATTCCTTCCTGGCCTTCCATAGACTTTTGCATGGAGAAACTGCAGCCAAGATTTTCATGTTTGCACATCATTTTATAACAATTTTTTTGTATATAATGCAGCATAAAGAAGCATGACTCATATGACGCTCCTATAAAATCCAAAGAGATGTTCACTTTCCATGTTGGGTTCCGCCAGTTCTTTGCAAGGTATTCTACTGATATCACTTTCTTATAATCCAGGTTTATTATTTATGTTGTTACATCCTTTTCGCATTTAAAGGTAACTTTTCCCAGTTGGAAAAAAAAAAAAAATCTTCTAAATGTTCTTTTTCACAGGCCATTATTTTCTTCTGATAATATAAACTCTGATAAGCATAAGATGGAAAGGTTTCTACACCCCGGACGCTTTTCTATAGCATCGGTTTATGCTCCTATATGTTTTCCTCCACTGCCTCTAATTGTCCTGAAGAATAGGCATGGAGAGGCACCGTCTATTGCTGCCACTGGTTCATTAAGAAGCGTGGACCCAGACAGGATAATTCTTAAAAAAATTATATTAACCGGGTAATTCTTACTCTCACTTTAGTAATTCTGTGCTTATTAACTATGATATGTATTTTTTATTCATGCAGGATAAACTGCTGTTCTGATACATTTGAGGAATAAGGGTTTCTTATATATTGAGATCACTGTATATGTGCTTATGATATGAATGTTATATTAATGTCAAGATAAACAAATATCATCACCGTGCTATGGTAGTCATCAATTCCATTCCTAGAAAACTGGTATCCTCCTATAGATATCCTAGAGAAATTAATCCTGGATTCAAACAACCAGGTTTTGAAATTATTATTCTTCAAAACAAGTTTAGTCAGAAATAAACTGATATTTAATGAATGAGGTCGTCCCCCTTTCTTGTTTGCACATAACCCTTAAAGCTTGTCAATCTGTTTAATGTTCACGGTACCCTGTTATTGGTTCACTTCACAAATTCTTTTTATCAGTGAATAATCATCTTTTAATCATGTTTCGATAAGCACTTAGACAGAGTCAAACTGATGGATTGAGGTTTTCTTATTACCATGTATTCATAAGTATTTAGCCAAACCAAAGTGATGAAATGGTTAATCATTTAAAAGGTGGCTGTGGTACGTGGGCAGTCTAGTGACCAAATAGTGCATATGCAGTAAGCAGGTCACAGTATGCAGGTGCATATGCAGATAGTACATTTTTCTTTTTAACTGTTAAAAAATAAATATAATATAAAGAAGGCAACAATGGTTATAATACAAATATAACTATTAATCAGTGCTTGTTAGTTCTTAATATCTAATATCAGTACTTATAATATTGTTAATAACAACAACATTATTTATACCTCTCTATCTACCTGAAAGACATTTCTAACCTAACCATTAGCTTAAATCTGCAATGCTGCTGGACAGCACTTAGTGGACTGCGTTTTTAGCCCATATGCAGTATGACAATACTGACTACATATGGATGCTGTGCAATCAGGGGACCACATTTGCTTATGTAGCTGCATGCACCACATTTAGAACATTCGAAATGGTGCTCGATCCTTTATGGGAATAATGACAGGAGTACTGCCTGTTAGAATTATCCAGGTTAAATGCTTGAGAAATTATGCTGCCAAGATTTGAACCTTAAAACCTCCTTCATATGGAGGGGTTTGTTCATTTTTCAAAAGCGTGATTTGCGTAAGTCTTTTAGGATTCAGATTGTACTTTGAACAGCAGAAGTTTTTGCTTTTTCATAAACTGAAAATGATGTCATTGCTTTGCATTTGCATTTTTTTTTCCCTCTCTTGCATGTGCAATATGAGCAAATGGTCACAAAATAGCGAAGCATGATTAGCAACTCCTAAAATCTTCATTTTTTATGTTTCTGCATTTTGTCCATTGATGTCATTTTCGTTATGGCTTTGTTGCAAGTTAAAGTGCCCTTTTTTTTTTTTTTTTTTTTTTGCTGATGCAGTTACCCCCAAAGAGTGTCAAAGTTGAAGGCCACCGTGCGTTTTATGTTTCACAATCCTGATGATGTCAGATGGTTCAAGGCAAGTCAAATATTGCTCTCGGTTTGATAGCATGCTGTTTTGATTGTTGTTTCAAAACAAACCATTCTAATGTATTTTTGTAATTTCTACAGCCTGTAGATGTCTGGACCAAATGTGGCCGCCGTGGTCGCATAAAGGAACCTGTCGGTACTCACGGTAGGTGCCTTCAGGTGGTTGCAATAATAAACCTTAACCAAAAGTTCTAGGTGCCCATGGTTGCTGACTCCCTCCCCTCCGACCTTTTCCTTTCCAGGGGCTATGAAATGCGTCTTTAATAGTGTGATTCAGCAGCATGACACTGTATGCATGAGCTTGTATAAACGTGCATACCCTAAATGGCCAGAACAACTTTTCCTGTTATGAGGCAGTACAGTGGCATGAGTCATTCTTATGCCTCTCACTGGGAGTGAAGCGTTGGTTCAGATGATATCAGCTTTCGTCCGATGGTAGCAACTGCAACCTGGTCCCGTGTACAGATACGTCGATGATTTTTATTTTTTTGAAATTTGATCTTATGCTCGTAGATTGTTGACCTCCTTTCGGCCATGCGACTTTCTTATCCAGTTTTGTGCTTTAATATCCGCCAATGATTGATGGGGAGTATATAGCGATCATGAATTTGGCTTAGTTGGTTTTGGCATTGGTACCGATGTTGAAAATGTCAAATGATTTTTGTGTCGAACACTTGTTACATTCATGATATGTACCAAATATTTATTTATTGGCTGTTTTTTAGTGCCTGAAATAACTCTTATAATGGTGGATGTTTTGATGGCTTCTCACTAAAAATAATTAAGATTTTTGACTACTGTTTCTTTATTTTGCTTATTTGAGGTCAGACGCTGATTCAGGTGAATTACTTCATCGAAGGGGAAAAATCAGCATCGCTGTGCCCATTCTTGTATGGCGACGTAATCAATGTGGTATTGGCTAATGATGACATCATTCAACAGGAAGCCAGGAAATTAAGAGTTGTCATTTGCTTCATTTGCGGTCTGGCTCACCAAGGGCAGGATCTTATAGGCTTGATTACGGTTGGTCTAGATGTATGGGCTCAAATTATCAAATTATTGGAGTATACAATGTGCTGCGGAAAGGAACCAAGGGAACTATTGACCATGAAAAACTACGAAACGTGGTACACTCTTGCATTTATTGTTTAGCTAATCAGAGAAAAAAAGGAAAAATTAATTACAAATTGATGACAGTCTAAACAAGTTGACTCCATGACCAGTCTTTGAGCCTGAGATTTCAATCCAGCCCACTTTCAATTCTAGTAGGAGGCCATTCGGATGTAAGTTTTATTTCATGAACTTCCAATTCTAGTTGACAATTAGATTCATTCAGAAGTTTTTATTTCATAAAGAAATTGCAACCGAAATTGCCAGGAAAAAATATCAACCATGAAAAATAAAAAAAATGAAATATTTTGGCATTTGTTTTGCTAATTTCAGGAAAAAAACTAACTAAAGTAAACTCCAAATTAAGGGTCTAATTGGCATAACTTTTATTTTTTCTTTTTTAAAAATAAAATTATAAAAATCAAGACAAAAAATTCATACTATTATTCTTATTTTCTATTATTTAAAAATCATCATTATTTCTAAAAAAATTGAAAATAAGAATTTCTTCCTCTCAATATTTTTAGAAATAATTTTTTTTTTACTACCACTACCAACACTATCTATTTTCTGTGCTATCTATTGTGGTATAGAAAGGAGGGCATCATTAATCTTACATTAGTTGTGAGAAGGGAGGGATCATCCATCTTATGTGAGGCATCTTTTGGATTGAAATTCAAGTGATAAAATTGCTGGACTCATGGGCTAAAGTGGACAATACCTCACATGTTGAGCACTGTTGGTGCCTCAGGAAAAGAACCATCTCTACAACTAAAGGGCTCCTTCTGTCCGTACACAATCTATGGTAAAAATAAGAAAGATGATATCTTCCATCCATATATAGACTCTTTAATTGGGGGATTATATTATGGTGTAGAAGGAAGGGCATTATTAATTTCACATTAGTTGGAAGTCAAGAGAGGCTTATATAAGAAGGGATCATCCATCCCACATGAGATGTCTTTTGGATTGGAATCTATCCCACATGAGATGCCTTTTGGATTGGAATTCGAGAGATAAAATCGTGAATCTATCCCACGTGTGATGTCTTTTGGATTGAAATTCGAAAGATAAAATCGTAAGACCCATGGATCAGAGTAGACAATACCTTACATGTTGAATCATGAGCCTTTGGCCTCAACACTATTATTTTTGCTGTCTCCACCACTATTGCCATTGCTTCCATTATATGCACTATAACTGCTGCCACCATTACTATTGTGTTCACCACCCTGCTACCATCAGTATCATATTCAATAAATTATTAATGTTTTTGCCAACATCATTATCATCTCTAGTATAAAAACTATTGTCGCCTCCTCTAGTCCATCATCGTCATATTGTCATCTCCATCAACTATCACATCTCCACCATGTTATATTTTTTTTAAAAAATAATTGACTATACTATATATATTTATATTTTTAAAAAATAAAAAATAGATATAAAAATTTTATTTTTATCTTCTCTCTTTAATTATTACATCAAGTTGCGAGCAAAAATGGTTGATGCCTTCTTGAATCAAGTCTCTAAAGGGATTGGCATCCCTTATTTTATCAGCCTCGTCCATCGGCTAAGAGGATGGCGTTGGAGCCATCACAAATCCCGAAGCATGGTGGCTTTTATTTTTCTAACATGCTAGTCCAACTTAGCTTTAGTATAGCTTTAGGCACAACAAACCTAAGCCTAGTCGTAGGAGACTTTTGCCCTGCAGGAGGATCCACTTTTGTCTCGTGATAGGATTTTGTCTTTCGATGGGTGCTAGATTTTGAAATTGGAAATATCCCATCCAACTCTATTTGAGAGAGCTCGAGGCGTCCTTTTATAATGTAGGAAGAGACGGGGTGGAATGCACCATCGCAGTGTGTGACATCTTTATAGATGCTCTGTGCTTTTTTTTTTAATTAAAAATTTTATTCTTTTAAGAATTTATTTTTTTAATTTTTTTTATTTATTAACATGGAAATCATCTTAAGGTTGGGTTGCTGAAATTGTGTGCTGATGGCAATCGATAGTAGCTGAATGGAGGCGGTCATACCTACAAGAAAAATTCTCGATCGGAGTTGATTTTGGTGGGGACTCTGACACTCAAGTCAATTTTCCATCTAACAGAAGAAAGAAGATGAGCATTTTGGGATAGAAAAGTTTGCGTACCTTATGATCCATCTTTTTTCACTTTTATAGAAGGGTCCGAAGTCTGTTAGGATGGATTATGGGTTGTTAGTCGTAAGAGAGTAGAGAGTTATTAGAGATATTTTGTTTGCCCATTGGAATATCCTTCGAAATCATGTCAGGTGCTATCCCCTCATGGCATATGGGGGGCACCATCTCTTAATTATATGAATTGATAACCTAGAGCCGAGAGTGGGGACTTCAACCTTCTGATAACTTCAAGTTTGGTTTGACTTAGGATCTCGGCCTTAGCCTTCTTAAGACCTTCAATCAGCATATATTTTGATCCTGGCTTTCATCTTTTGATGACTTCAAGTTCGGTTTAACTTAGGACCTCGTCCTCAGTCTTCGATGACCTTATTTTTAGCCTACATTGTAACTTTGGCTTCTATCTTTTGATAACTTCAAATTTGGCCCGACTTAGGACCTTGTCGTTAGCCTTCGATGACCTTCAATTCAATCTACATTGTCATATCTTCGGCTAGTATAAAAATATTTTTAACAATAGCCTCCTACTTTTGAGTCCGATCTTTGATTCAGACAAAAAAAGTATACCATATCAGACTTGCCGAAGATATATTCTTTTTTATCATTTAAACTCGGAATCTTCAGATTTCTTATTAAAATTATTGAAGGTTTTTATATTCTAGCTCAGATTCAAGTTTATCCTTGACTTTTTGAGCTTAGATTCCTGCAAGACTTGATGTTCTGAGCTTGGATTTCTGTAGACCTTGGCCTTTAAAGGTCGGATTTTAGCAGAACTGGACATTTTGAGCTCAGATTTTGGTGCTTTCTCGTTCGAGGATGAGGGCAAGTTCTCTTCTTTGGTGCCTTCTTGTTTAAGGATAAGGATACATCTTCTTCTTTTGTGCTTTATTGTTTAAGAACGAGCGCACATCTTCTTTTTTATTTTAATCCAAAGTTGAAGTGCCGTCGAGGGATTTCATGGCTATACTCGTGTTCGTAAATGAGGCATCCTTCCCAGGGCTATTTTCATTCGGTGATGAAGCACCACCGAGGCATTCTATGGTTATACTCGTATTTGTAAACTAGGCATCCTTCCCAAGGCTATTTTCATTCAGAGATGAAGCGCCACCGAGGCATTCCATGGCTATACTCGTGTTCATAAATGAGGCACCCTTCTTGGGGCTATTTTCATCCGAAGATGAAGCACCATCGAGGCATTCTATGGCTATACTCGTGTTCGTAAATGAGGCACACCCTTTCCGAGGCTATTTTCATCCGAAGATAAAGCACCGCCGAGGCATTCCATGGCTATACTCGTGTTCGTAAATGAGGCACCCTTCTCGGGGTTATTTCATCCAAAGATGAAGCACCATCGAGGCATTCCATGGCTATACTCATGTTCATAAATGATGCGCCCTTCTTGGGGCTATTTTCATTCGAAGATGAAGCACCGCCGAGGTATTCAATGGCTATACTCATATTTGTAAATGAGGTGCCCTTTTCGGGGCTATTTTCATCTGGAGATGAAGCACCATCGAGGCATTCCATGGCTATACTCGTGTTCATAAATGAGGCATCCTTCCTAGGGATATTTTCATATAGAGATGAAGCATCACCGAGGCATTCCATGGCTATACTCGTGTTCGTAAACAAGATGCCCTTTTTAAGGCTATTTTCATTCGGAGATGATGCACCGTCGAGACATTCCATGGCTATACTCGTGTTCGTAAATGAGGCACCTTTTTTGGGGCTATTTTTATCTGAAGATGAAGCGCTGATGAGGGTATTCCATAGCTTGTTTGAGGTCTTCTTTGCCCTTGATGGTTGAAATTTGTGGGCTCTACTTGACACCTTTTGGCTATTATTGTCGCCACCTTCATTCGACTTGCCCAAGAGTAATGATATCTTTTGGTCGATGTCATAGCAGATCTACATGAGGAGTGAGACCACCCACTGGATTGGCTCGGATTTGTTAGTTTACCTCTAGTTGGCTTTCCTTCCTTGGCCTTGAATTTTTCTTGGGTTGAATTTAGGCTTGGTAGTTCAGCCTCGGTCATGATTTTGACTCTAGCTTTGCTATGATTTTAACTTCAGCTTGGTTGTGATTTTAACTCCAATTTGTCCTTAATTTTGATCTTGGCTTGGTCTTGAATCTGATCTCAGCTTGGCTTAGGCTTTAATCTCGGATTGATTTTTGATGAGCTCGGCTTACTGAGGTTGAATTTCTGTTGGCCTCAGTCTTTTGAGCTTGAACTTTTGCAGACCTTAGACTTATTTGATCTTTGCCTCGGATCTATCTTGCTTTCACTTCAAATGGATCTTGAACTTGACCTCAGATTGGTCTGAATTCCAACTTTAGCTTTAGCATTTATTTTTACTTCAGCTTCAGCCTTAGTTTCTTGAACTTAGTCTTAATTGGCTTTGGGTTCGGCCTTGGTTTTGATGTCCTATAGCCCTGCAAGAAAGAAAGGAAGAAAAGAAAAATAATAATAGATAGAAGTTTAAAAGTCTCTTACCATGAGTTTTTTATTTGGGAGATCTTGGGTTCTGTTTGACTATCCTGATTCAAATCAGACTTTATCTTCTTCTTTTTCCTTTTTATTTTTTCTTTTTGTATTAACTTGGCTTCGAGTGAAATTCATGGGACCGAGTGCGGAGGTTATGGCTTTTTTTACGAGTGGTTTTGTGGTTGCTTCAAGTTAGCTTCAATGCCATTTGATGCGAGATGCACATAGGAGAACTTCAGAAAAGGTTGAACGGATGCATGGAACTTTATCCGCATTGGGAGCGCACTGACCTTGGCAGCGTTGTAGAACGTTTGTCTGCACCTAGGTGCACGGGGGAGAGGGTCACTGTCCTTGAGAGGACTTTAGTCACATTTGGACATATGGGGGAGAAGATCAGCAATGGAGAGGACACCGGGATGCATGGGCGCAGGGGAGAGAGGATTGATCGGAGGGCTCATTCTTTCCTCCTCTTCTTATTCTTTTCTTCTTTTTCTTTTTATTTATTTATTTATTTATCTATTTATTTATTTTTATTTTTTTTGGAGGAGATCGGTGCTGCCGAGGATGGATTTGGTTGTCTGCCGTGTGCAGGGAAGAACTTCGGCACTTTTGCAGTGGGCTCAGTCATGCTTGGGTGCGGGGGAAGAAGGTCAGAGCCATTGCGGGATCGTGAGGGTGGGAGAAGATCAGAGGGGTCACCTGGGCGTGCAGGAGAGAAGCTCGGCCACAGGGGGCGTCGGCTTCTTTTTCTCTATTCTTATTCTTTTCTTCTTCTTTCTTCTTCTTCTTCTTGTTTTTTTTTGGGGAGGAGATCGGTGCCGCCTGAGATTGCAATGGAGGACTTCGGCGCCGCTAGGATTACGAGGGAGATCAGCTGGAGGGGTGCCGTAGGTTGCGTCTGGGAGCACGGGGGAGGAGCTCGGTTGTGGCTGGGAGTGTACAGGGAGGAGATCGAAAGGGTCGCCGTGGGGAGGGGATCGACCGGAGTTGCCCGAGTTATGCCTTGGAGCGCGAGGGAGAGGAGATCGGTCGAAGGAGTCGCCTGAGTGCATGGGAGAGGAGTATTTGCTGGAGTCATCATGCGAGGGAGAGAGAAGCTCGGTTGGGTGCACAAGGAAAGGAAAATCGACCAGAATCATTGTGCGGGAGAGAGAGAAGCTTGGTCGGAGTTGCTTGGGTGCGGGCTTGGAGGAGGCCGATTGGGCGGCTGCGCCTGACGCACTGGATGGAGGAGATTTGCCAAATGGTTGCGACAGGCGCAGGGGGGAGGTTGGCTGGGCGGCTGCTTGACGCGTGGGATGGAAGAGATCTATCGGACGACTACGACGGGCAAGGGGGGAGAAGGTTGGTCAGATGTGCAAGGACTAGGAAAAAGACTGTGAACGCCGACCCCGCCCCTCCTTCCTTCTCTATTTCTTGAAATAAAGAACCTCTTCTTTTTTTCTATTTTCTTCTTTTCTTTTTTTTTTTAAAATAGAGAACCTCTTCTTTCTTTCTTTCTTTCTTTCTTTCTTCTTCTTTTTTTTAAAATTTTTTGAAATACATTTCCTCTTCTTTCTTGCTTTCTTTTTTCTTCTTCTTCTTTTTTTTTGTAAGACCTCAGTCTCTCCATTCTATTTTGGATTTTAGGAGTTGTGTTATTTTGCCCAGCATATTGGAGTGCAAATGAAGATCTCTCCTTTAATGCTCAATTCTATCTAAAATTCAAAAAAATAGATGAAAAAGAAAGAATAAGAATATAATATGACTAAAAAAATTTTACGATTATATTTCTTATTTAGATCCTGTGACATCTTTACTGGTTTGGATCATCATTGTTATGATCTCCTTCTTCATCTAGATCTTTTTCTCCCATTGAAATTTCTTCCTCATTTGGAGCACCCCGATTTGAGCCTGAATGGGATCTGTTGAAGATGGGTGCTGAATCCTATCGGCATTGGAGCAACGTGATGGAGCTTCTTTCGCTGGATGCTCATTTCTTTCCATAAACGAGCTCAAAGACTCTTCCTCCAGTGCTATCTATTGATGCGGAAATCCATCTTGAGGTCAGATTGTTGGAGTTGTGCAATGATATCAAGTTGGTGGTAGCTAGATGGAGGCGACCGTACCTATTAGAAAAGTTCTCGACTGGAGTTGACTCTGGTGGAGATTCTTCGATGCTCAAGTCAGTTTTTCATCCAATAGAAGAAAGAAAATGAGCATTTTGGAAGAGAAAAATTTGCGTACCTTAGGATCCCTCTTTTTTTCTTTTATAAAAGGGTCCGAAGTTTGTTAGGATGGGTCGTGGGTTGGTAGTTGTGGGAGAGCAGGAAGTTGTTGGAGATATTTTGCTTGTCCATTGGAATATCCTCCGAAATCATGTCAGGTGCTGTCCCCTCATGGCATGTCGGGGAGAACCATCTCTTAATTATATGAATTGACAACCTAGAGTCGAGAGTGGGAACTTCAGCCTTTTGATGATCTCAAGTTCAGCTTGACTTAGGACCTTGGCCTCAGCCTTCTCAAGACCTTCAATCAACATATATTTTGATCCTAGCTTCCATCTTTTGATGACTTTAAGTTCGGCCTAACTTAGGACCTCGTCCTCAGCCTTCGATGATCTTCTATTCAGCCTATATTGTAACCTTGGCTTTCATCTTTTGATGACTTTAAGTTCGGTCTGACTTAGGACCTTGTCCTCAGCCTTCGATGATCTTCAATTCGGCCTACATTATCATATCTTTGGCTAGTAGTACAAAAATATCCCCAACACTATTGAATCTCTGATTCTTGGCGTGGAGACTTAGAGATCAGCAAGAAGAAGAAAAGGAAGAGGTAGGGCCAATAGGTTTTGGGCAAAATAGGGATTGGCGGCTTGGATTTGGGATGCCCAAATCAAGCCCTAGCACATCTAGGGTTTGGTGTGTGGAGAGGATGTGCGAGAGGAAGAGAGGAGAGGAATTTTGTTGGGAGAAAAAAGTTTCATTGCTATTTTGATTACACCACATGTATATTTATACAAATGGTCTTCAAATTTCAAGTTAAAAATTTGAATCCAAGAAGAAGCCCAAACAACTCTCAATGCTAAGCTCTCATTGTGAAAGTACTCACCCAAAATCACGTAGACCCATGCCTTGAATACTCTACCCAAATGTGGCTCAACCCCTCAAGGTCTCTATCTCCTAGGCCTCAAGGATGTGGAGGGCTGAATGCCTCTACCCTAGGTGTTGGATTTTTGTAGGTGCTCATGCATGTGAATTGCAAAATCTTTTTAAAATTTAGATTGCAGCGGAAGAAGTGATTAAAACTCTTTTTAATCAAAACAAGCAAAGATCAAATCAAAGCACCTAAAGATCTAGTTCATATGCATAAAATATCATGAATTCGATTTTTAATTAAAAGCCTATGATTAAATTACATACCTATTTCGCTTTTCCTTCTCTGGATTTGGAAGAAGAATAGGTTCTTTTATTGCCATACAAGCATCTGGTCTTTATAGGTATCCACTTAGAATTAGCTTGGATTCTTAATTCAGATCCTTTTTATTCAAAGTTTGATCTTCCTTGAAATCTGAATCATGCTTGAATCTTGATTAACCCTTTGATCCTTTTTTTGATCTTCCTTTCCTCTTCCTTCTTGATTCTTGAAATAACCAAGAACTAAAGAGGAGGAAGAGGGGATGCCCAACTATCTTTGGGTGTGGAGATGGTGGAGGACCAACAACCTTAGGCATGGGAACTAGAGGGAGGAAGATTCAGGAGTCGTGGAGGCACACGAAGGGGCGTGGGCTAATGTCTAAGTTATAGATTAGGGCCAAGAATAAGAGCCTCTTAAACAGAGGTTTAGTTGGACTCCTAACTAATATCAAACTAGTCTTAATATGAGTCCTAATCATATTAGAAATCCCACTTTTGACCATCTTTGACCATGTTTGAAGAAAGCATAGGGGGCGCCAACACTTGGCACCCCCTTGAGCCTCCTTTTACATGCCAAGAAGAGAGAGGGAGGGCTTGCGCCCTCTCTTGATCCCTTATAGTTCTATCAATTAGGTGCTATACACTTGATCTTATCAAATGGCGCCTCTAAAATGCAATCAAGAAAATCAAGAAACCCTTTCTTGATTTGATCCAAACCTTTCTTTAAGCAACCAACATTTGGAGCCCATTGAATCTAATTTAATTAGGTTCAATTCAAGTATATAACTTGGTTAAATCTTATCAAATAAGCAAATTAAGTCCAAGAGAAAATTGGATTCATCCAGGTGCTAGCAAGGTTATACTGAATCTAATTGGATTTCTCTTAAATCCAATTCAATTATGACTTCATAAGCCTAATTGTCCAATCCAAATTAAATCTCTTTATTATGTGATCCCATAGGTTCAGTTTTATCTGGTAGTGTGATATACCATGATCTCTATTATAGTATTATTAAAACTTTTTTTAATGGATTAGAATAATTTTATTCTAACTCAACAAGGATCATCAATTGAGAATGATCTTATTGAGCCCTCATAATCCATCAGTGACACCTACCAGTATGTAATGGCATCCCAGCAGAATTGACTAAAGAACCTTTAGGTATAGTTTTCATATGATTTAGTCCCTCTATCGTGAGTTCCGACTAGATGGCAGATCATAGATAAATCGTCAAACCTCAACATCAGTTATATGATAGATTTAATTAGCTCAAGTTCAATAGTGATTCTCATGGAAATTCTTTTTCATCAATCACACTGCTGTGGCCACAGACTTATGGACTTAGCCTTTTAAATCCTATAGGACTACTTCTTTCTATTAAAATCGATAGATTCTATCTAGATACGCATCCTGCTCCTATGGTGGATGAACTATTGCCAACATCTACTATAAAGATACATAAAGTCAATGTTTATGCATAGTCAAACTCCAGTAGCCTCATTATGAGCAGTCGTGGCATCGTAGGTCAAACGATCATTCACACAACTACAGTATCAAGATGATCACTAATGATTGAATATAAATTCATGTAATTTCTCATATAATCATGCTCAGTACTAGTTATTCTCTAACAATTATCCATACTTGTCGCTTAGTGTCTCTATACTGTAGATCAGAGACTCATCTATCCCAAAGAAAACGATCCATGTGCCAGTCTATCCGAGTCAATCACCATTCTTATGATGATCCTTTGATCAGGAGTAATTTAGAAACTAATTATACATACCTCTAATTCTTAACTTTTTGAGAATATGTATTGTAAGCATTAATTTCTTGGATGATTTAAAGACACATCACACTTGAATGAAAATAAAGCTACCCTTTTATCTATTAAATTAATGCTTTAAATATAAATTTGTGTCCTAGAATAATATAATATGTCAGCCATATTGGCTTCTAGGATATACATCTAATAATTTTTTACTTAGACTAAAATCAATTAGCCATTAATCTAAGTCCCATCTTCTCAAGGTGGACTTCAATCTTTGACTGGCTCAACTACTTTATCAGTAGGTCTGCCATATTGTCTGTGGAATCTACTCTTTGCACTTGATGTATTTCTTTTCAAGATAGTCATGTATTATATGCAATCGCTGCTCAATGTGCTTGGATTTTTAATGAGACAACCAAAAGCCTTCCTTTGCAGCATCTAAAGTGGCGACGTGTTCAGCTTTTATGGTTGATATGCTATGATTGATTACTTAAAACTTTTCCAGCTAAATGCACCACCATTACACACGAACACATATCTTGATGTAGACTTTCATCACTAGGATCAGACTTGAAGTCTGATGTAGACTTTCTATCATTAGGATTAGACATGAAGTTTGAATTAGTATAACCTTCAATCCATACTCCTTTAAAGACCAAGAATAAATTCTTAGTTCTTCTCAAGTACTTAAGGATGTTTCTTATAACTATCTAGTGCTCCTCGTCTGGATTCGACTGATACTTGTTCATGACACTCACAGCAAGGATAATATCAGATTGAGTACACAGCATGGCATACATGAAGCTCCCTAGCATTGAGCCATAAGCAATCCTACTTGTGTGCTGAATTTTCTCAAATATGAAAAGACACATCATCTTGGAAAGTTGAATACCATGCCTAAGAGGTACAAGTCCCCATTTAGAGTTTAAAAGGTAGAAGTCTCCATTTAGAGTTTTTTATGCTGAACCTCTTTAGCACTTTCTCTATGTACAATTTTTGTGATAGGCCTAGCGTCCTCTTAGATCTATCCCTATAGACCTTAATTTCGAGAATATAGGATACTTTCTCTAGGTCTTTCTGTTAGATGTGTGCCCTAGAAAATCAATTATTGACTGACACATTTATATTTTTAGAGCTTGTATTTATACTTGTAAAATTTTTATTATCAATAAAAGATATTTTTATTTTCAATCATATTTATGTGTCCATGATTTATCCTAAAAATTAATAAAGATAATTTTGTATATTCTCAAAGTATTAAAAATTTGAGACATACATTATTAGTGATTAATTTTTAAATGCTCCTGATCATTGGATCATCATGGAGGATAGTGATTAATCTAGTTAGATTGGTGCATAGATAACCTCCCTTCGGGGTAGATGGGTCTCGAGTCTGCAGTGTGGAGATATTGGGATGAAAGTATAGATGGTTGTTAGAGAACAAGCACTGAGCATGATCATCATAAAAAATTACTAGATATCTATTCACTCGTCAGTGATCTTTTTCGATGCTGCAATGGTGTGACTGATCCTTTGACCTATGGTGTATTAGCTATTTATAGTGAGGCTACTTAATTTGACTGCATGTTCACTTGGTCCCTAGTCATTTGGATCCTTGCTGTGTATGTTGGCTATAGTAGATTTAGGTTCATTATTTAGAGTAGGCTATACCTAAATAAAATCTATCAATCTTAGTCGAAAAGGAGTAGTCTTATGCAATTCGCGAGACTGAGTTTTGAAAGTTTTTGACCAAAGCAAGTGTGAATAGTGAAAAAAAGTTTCCACGAAATTCATAAATAAACTTGAGTCGAGCCAATCTGGCATATGATTGATGATGGAATTTGAGGAGTTTTTTATGATCTCTATCAAATCGAGACTCATGATAGAAGGACCGAATCACACGATAACTATACCTAAAGATTTATTACTTTTATTTTGCTGAATTGCTACTATATATTTCTATGTATCATTGGTAGATTGTGAGACTTATCGAGCATCATCTTGATGATCGATGACTCTCGATGGACATAGTTGAAATTATTTCAACTCGTTGAAAGAAGTTTCAATGATATTATGATAGAGATCATAATATATCTTACTATCAGATAGAATAAAATTGATGGGATCACACACAAAAGAGATTTCTATCTGATCAGATGGTTGATCAATAATTATGAATTAATGAAGGGTATAATTATCAATATGATCGTGATTAATCTTATGTAAAAGTTGCAATAAAATTATTGGAGGATTAATTAATAATTAGATTACTAATTAGCTTAATTTGATTAAGCATTAATGTTTGGATCAAGTCTAATTAAATTGAATTTAGTTTGATTTGAATTGGATTTGGCCTGATTGAGTTATGGGATAACTCAATTGCAAAGGAATTTGATTTCTGATTTGATCAGGACTTGAGTTCAATTAAATCCTAATTGGATTGGGATTTGATTCATCTAATTTGGTACCTAATTTGATTAGGTTCATTCAACTTTTTGGTTCTAACAAAATAAGATTTGATTTGGATTAAATTGGAAGAAATATGAGACCAAATTAGATTGGACTCAAACCATGATCAATAGCCCATGCCATTCCTCATGCCAATTTGATTTTGGCATGAAGATTTGCATGACAAAAAGAGCAATGTCACCCACTCTTTTTTCCCCTCTTGGATAAAGATCAATTGTTTTCATTTTTGAATTCAAATGTGTTTTGAATTCAAGTTTGAAAGTTGATCTTTATCCGGATGAGAAGTTGTTCTCATCCAAAACTCTGTTGCATGCCATATTTAAAGGGGGTTTTATTTTGGTATGCGGTGAGGGGGAAATTTGTTTTCACCAAGAGAAATAAGAGAGAAGGGAGAGTGGGCATGTGATCTAGAGAGGGGTTTTCCATTTTGGCATTATGAAGGGCTTGGGTTTTAGATCTAGGCACTGGGTTAAGAGAAAAGTTCTTCTCCTCCTACATCTCATCTTCTCTACTTCTTCTTAGTCCTCTATAGTATCTGAGAGATCTGAAAAAGAAGTTGAAAGGAAAACTAGGGTTTGGTCGTATATATTTTAAAATTTTTTCAAAACATGAACAACGAAAGCATAAGATTAATTAAATTAATCTATTAAAATATGTAAATAAATTCTAAATTTAGGATCTAATGACATGATTCATGCATGCACATAAATTTAAAAATTAAATATTAAATAAGAATAAGGATGTTGATTATATCAACATCAAACAATACTAGATCTAATCTAGTTATAGAAAGAGATCGTATCTCTTTTATCTTTTGCAAGTTGGAATCTTTACTTGCTAATCTAAGGCTGAGGTTATCGTTTCGAGTCACACATACATTCGGCCTCTATAAGAAGTCCACACAACGTTTTGATCTTGATTCAAAGTTCAGCAATTGAAAATTAGCATAGTGTGCTAGCACTGTGCTGGTCCTTTTTTGATGGTTGATGGTGAATCTCCTTTTTCAAACAACTTGAAATCTCCAATGAATAAAGAGGAGATGGGGGGATCTGAGAGAGGCCTTTTTCCTCATGTTTCTCTCTCAAAAAGATGGTGGAAGAAGATTGAAAGCAAAACTCTAGAGAAGATCCTTCTTCTCTATTCCTTTCCTCTTACAAAGACATAATAACTTATGTTTTTACAAAGTCCGATGCTCACAACCCTCACGCACCCAAGGTTTCCATGTCCAAGCCCTCTCTCAAAGGTGATTTCATTGTAGAAAAATCAAACCCTAACCCCTCTTAAATAGAGAGATGTGAGAGAGTTTCTATCTAGGTCAAAAACCTAGTAAGGCATGTCCAAACATGGCAAGAATTGGGGCACCCAACTTTTGGGTGCCCCCTCCTTATTTTATGGCATGGAGACCCAGGTTATGATGCAGACATCCTTCTATATTTTTCATGAAAAAATTAGGAAAAAATCAGAAAAGATGTTGCCATAAGAAGATAAGAAAAAACGATAAATGAAATTCTATCTAATAGAGTCCTAGGTCAAAACAACTTATTTGTTTTGACCAATTCCACAACCAATTTCCTTCTAAGAAGGATGGGAAGTGCAAAGGGGGTGTGGAGGCTCTCTAGGCATGAGAAATCTCATGCCAAAATTCATGGGAAGGGGCATTGGGAGGGCCAAGTGGCGTAAGGGTGAAGGCCTAGTCAAACTAGGACTTCATTCTTTGACTAGTCAAAGCTATTGTTTAGCCCAATAAAAATAAATCTTGGTGCAGCCTAATTACTATTATTTCTAATCTAATTACAAATCTAATTAAATTAGATTAAATCTAATTTAATTTTAATTTTAAATTTTAATCATATTAGAAATTAGGTGCAATCAAGTTCTAATTCAACTAGAAATTATTCTCCCCTACAATTGGCTTATTCCATAAACTAATTAAACTTGATCTAATCCAGCCCAAACCAAACCTAATTGAATCTTATTCAATTAGACTCAATCTCAACCTTTAAACTCAATTAGATGGAGCTAATTAGTTGTTAAAAAATATGTTCCAAAGCCAATCATCGGCCTATTGATGATTGAGCTATCTTGTAATTATAATTAATTTATTAATAAATAAAATATTTATTTTGATATTTTCATCATAAAGTCTACATCTTCTAATGAACTTCATTATTATGATGAAGTCCGTAGAACTATTTAGTTTTGATAAAGAGAGGATTTATCAATTAGTCCTTAAACTGTTAACGATCAAATGATATGCTGTTAATTTGGACGACATCGTTTATCGAGCATAGATCGTTGTATGCCATATAGATTGATTATCCTCTTAACCAAGAAGTATGGAGATACTGGTATGATATACAAGTAAGATGTAAAGGTATATCATCACTAAATATGACCAACTTCAGAGCATTCTACTATCGAGAATTGCTCTGATGAGATATAGGTATAAGTATCCGTTAGATCCGAGATCACCACAGTGGCTTGCAAGCAACTCACTGTGCTTTGGTACTAGACTAACTGAATTTCTAATTTAGTAATGAAAGATTTTTGGGCACAGTCAAGTTCTTATAAAGTCGGTGAGTGATCAAGATGGGATTGACCACTCCAAGAGTTGAAAAAGAATGTATCACTATTTTTTAATATAGCAAAACCTAGGCCAGGATAATCCATGAGATGGATTTGGTATTTTGAAATACAATGTGGATGACCTAATCAGAGTTAATAGTTAAACTTTGAGGAATTTCACAAATATTTTGGTCAAGGGGATGAACGATATGAAAACTATATCCACATGAGTTCTGAGGATGTTGTTCTACACATTTGACCTATCTAACCGTCGGATATCATTGCTAGATAGTCACTCTGATTGGTATAAAAATTTATTTTTATACTACCAATTTAGGTTCGAACCTATGGAATCACACACATAAGAGTTCTCGATCTGATCGGATGGTTGATTGATGATTAAGAATCGTTCTTATAGGTCAAATAATCAATACGATTGATGTTTGATCTAGTGCAAGTATTGCAGGAGGATCGATTAGCATTTAAATTACTAATTAACTTAATTTGATTAAGTCAGAGGACTAAGATTAAATCTAATTAAATATAATTTAATTAAATTTAGTTTGAATTTGATTGGATTAAGTTCAATTAGTTTATTGGATGAGCAATTGCAAGGATGAACGAGTCGTGGTTCAATTAGGACTTGTATTAACCCAATCTCTAATTTGAATAAAAATTAAATCAAAATTAAATCTAATTAAATTTGATTTAATTAGATTATTAGTTGGACTAAGATCTATTTTAATTGGATTAAATTTATTTAGATTTAATTTGATTCATAGATCATTTTGACCAAGTCAAAATAGAAGTCCTAGTGAGACTAGGACTTCTCTCCTTGCACCACTTGGATTCTCACGCCCCTCCCCACGCCCCTTATTTCTTTTAGCTTGAGATTCTCCATGCCAAAGTGAGTTCACGCACGCCCCATCTCTTCCTTTCTTTCTTACATGAAAGTTGGTTGTGGACCAAGTCAAACAAAGGAGTTTGTTTTGATTCAAATTCTATGAGATAGAATTTTAAGGAAGCAAAATACCTCCTTGCCTTGTGCTGCTCACATCCCTGATTTTTTTCATGGATTTTTGGTGGAAATAGAGGAGATTTTGCATGCCATTTGCTGGTGGTCCATGGCAAAAAAAAAGGAGGCACCCAAGAGTTGGGCGCCCCATATATTGCCTTATTTGGACAAGTCCTGACTAGGTATTTGACCTAGGCAAGGACTTTGTCCTAACTCTCTATTTAAAGGATCTTTGGCCTTGATTTTTTGAGAGATTCTAGACTGGGAGAAGACTTTTGGGGCATGAAAAAATCTAGGAGAGAGAGAGCTAGGGCGTGGAATTTTGTAAAGACACAATATCATGTGTTTTGGAGAGAGAAACAAGGAAGAAGAAAGGTCTTCTTTCAGGGTTTTTCTTCTACATCTCTTTCTCCATTTTTTGTGAGTTTTGAGAGTGTCTCTAATTCACAAATCTTCCTCCTTCCTTCTACTTATTGAAGAGTCTAAGAATCAAAGAAGAAAGATATAGATCAACCATCGAATAAAGATCAGTACAGTATTAGCATACTGTGTTGATTTCTAGTCATTGAATTTCTGATCAGCGATCGAGGGCTCATGCGGATATCCTATAGAGGCCGGACATATGTGTGGCTTGGAGAATCACCCTCAGTCCTGGATTAGCAAGTTAGAAAGTCTAACTTGCAAAGCTAATAAAGATCTGATCTCTTACTTATATGTCTAGATCTGATCTAAAGTAGTCTGTTATCGATATGATCAACTTGTAGTTTTCTAATATTTTAATTTATGATTTAATAGCATCCCTAGATCATATAAAAAGATCCTAAATATAGGATTTTATATTATTTTATTCATGAATTAATATGATTAATTCATCTCTTCTGCTGTAATTTTGAAAAAAATTCAAAAGCTAACCCTAGAACCCTAGATCTACATCTTTGGTTTACCCCTTATAGTGGAAAGGTTATTCTAGTACGTGTTGATTTAAAATATTGATAATAAAATTTTAGATTAGATCTAAAAAATTTTATGATCTGATTAAAAGTATTTTAATCTGATTTTAATCATTATAAATATATTAGATTTGATCTAAGATAATTTATGATTGATTATAGTTGAAATTATTTCAATTACATGAACCTGTTTAGATTAGATCTAAAGTAGTTTCATACTTATTTTACTTGTATATTGATTATGAATCAAATATGCAACTTGATTGATAGAACTATATTGTAAAAATATTTTACAAATATGAAAATTATTTTCAAAAAGCTGAACTCCAACCCTCAGTCCAAAACTTAATTAAGAATTAAGAAGTTATTTGATTAGGATCTAGAATTATAAATTGAAGATCCTAAGACACAAATCATAATACATTGGGTTAAATGGGTTAATGAGGATTAGGTCCATTAATTAGGTTAGATTTAGGTTAGATTAAAGAATGAACCTAATTAGAGAATTGACTAAATCTAATCAATTGTTATCTTAGATTAGGTCAAGGATTCTCTAGATCAATTATAATAGTTGTAGTTGGTCAAGTCTATATCTTTAACGAGAATCAAGATGGACATGATTCTTAGCTACGCAGTCCAGCATGAACTATTAGGTTGATCTAATTGAAACTAATTAAACTAGTTGATGTCTAAAGTAAATCAAACTGATGGTCTTTAATTGGCAGCCCGCTTACCTGGCCATTTCTGATGGTGTCTAAGGTAAGCTTTGGCAGACCCTCTCACTGATCGAACTTATCTGGCCTCTTGGTGAAATTATGTTTTGATCGAATTATTTAACTATTTGAGCTGACCCATGTCAGCTAGGTAAATCAGTTTGACTGATTTAGGTGCTCCTAGATCAGCCTATTAATGATCTTCCTTAAGCTGATTTGGTGAAGTTAGTGAAAGAATCATGACAAACTAGTTTATCTGACCTTTTCTTATCTTCAAATAAATCCTCTAAAATTGTTAGATCCCTAAAATGAGATAGTTATTATAATAACTAGATCATAGCCTCTCATTAAAGTGGATGATAATGGGTCCATTAGTTGGATAATCATTGAAGGCCCAAAGGCCTGGTGTTTAGCGGCTAATGAAATTATCATTCATTATGTAATTTTTTAGCCGCATCTTTCTAAATGGTGGTTAGGTTGGTCAACCAAAGTTGGACCTAATCATTCATTGGTTTGATGAGCCAAGTATGGTCATATTAATGGTTGGACCTAATTGGACCATTTTAGTGGAGGTCAAAGCCTACTGATTAGAGATTGGAGCAAAATTTAATTACTAAAAATTATTTAAAAAAATAATTAATTATGAACCTATCCTTAGATGTACATGGGTTGGCCAACCAAAGTTGGGCTCGTATGCAGTCTATATGGATTCTAGTATTCACTAAAAAATTAGGATAATTTCTCGAATTGGAGGTAGAGGCTATCAATTCGAATAAAATAGTGGAAGAACCTTTTGATTAAAGTTCAAATCTTTAGATTTAATGAATCAATTACTAATTAGATTATGATTTTTTTTTTTATGCAGATATGGTCACTTTTCTATCGCTTCAATCATTATTGAACAATGATAAGTTGGTGAAATCCAACTTCGGTAGCTGGTACCGAAAGTTGAAAATTATTTTGGAGCATGAACGGATCCTATATGTATTAACGGATCCTACACCTAAGAAGCTAGCTGTTAATGCACGTTGAATAGTTAGAGATACTTACCAAAAGTGGCTCAATGATCGGACCATGGTGCGCTGTATTATGTTGGCTGCTATGAGTGATGAGTTCAATCATAGATTTGAGACAGCTCCATCAAAGGACATGCTTCAAGTGCTGGATGATTCCTTTGGCATACCCATTGACGTGGAGAGGTACAAGACTAGTTGTGCCATCTTCAATGCCAAGATGCGGGATGGTGCCTCTGTCACTGATCATGTATTATAGATGATCGAGCTGATAGAACGTTTGAGCAAGCTCAACTTTCTCTTGCATAAATAGCTTGGGAAGGATGCAATACTGAACTCATTGCCCAAGTCTTTTCTCTCATTCCTTACTTGTTTTAGAATAACAAAGCCTAAAGTAGACAATCATGGGTTACTGGAGTTGCTTCAGAACTTTGAGAAGGATCACCAACTCCATATGGAGTCGATGAACATAGTGAGAGGTTCGTCTTTTGGTTTTCGATTCTTTAGGAAAGAAAAGAAGAACAAGAAGAAGAAAGCTAAGAAGGTGCAAGTTCTGGTTGGGACATCTGTGCAGGGCCGGACCAGGAAGATCAAGCTTGATAAGAGTCTAGCTGAATACTTCTTTAGCAAGAAGCAGGGGCACTGAAAGAGGAATTATCCTCAGTACATTGCCTCTCTTAATCCGAACAGGCAGAGAAAGAAGCAAGCAGTTGCTGGGCAAGGTATTTATATGATAACTCCTTGCAATTTTTCTATTTATGATATTACTGACTGGGTATTGGATACCGATAGCTCTTACCATATTTGTAATTCGTTGCAGGGGTTGCAGGTTAGTAGGAGATTCAAGCAAGATGAAAGGTTTCTGAACGTTGGAGATAGAACACCAGTTCCAGTTCTAGCTTTAGAAATTCTAAAACTTGTATTTGAGTTCTATACCGTTGTTCTTAGTGATTGTCATTTCTATCCTAATTTTTTTTTGAATGTTATTTCTGTAGGCTTTCTGATCAAAAATGATTATGAAATATCAATAAAAAAAAAATTTATAATATCATTATGAATTATGTTACTATTTTCTGTGGATATTTGAATAATGGTGTGTATATGCTATCAAAACTTGTTAACATAGTCGATTCAACTAGCAAGCACCCTAGATTAGATAGTGTGTGAGATATCTATTTATGGTACTGTAGGCTAGGTCATATAAACAAGAATATGATAAATAGGTTGACTCAAGAGAAAATCCTCAAAGTTAGTGATAGTGAATCACTTCCAACCTGTGAGTCCTATCTTCTTGGTAAAAGACCAAGTCATTTTTTACTGAAAAAGATGAAAGACCCACTGAGCTCTTAGGTCTAGTACATACTGATGTATGTAGACCAATGAGCATAAGTGACAGAGGTGGATATTTCTACTTTATTACTTTCACAGATGATCTATCTAGATATGGATATGTCTATCTGATGAAACACAAGTCGAATTCATTTGAAATGTTCAAACGATTTCAAAGTGAACTAGAAAAATAAACTAAAAAAAGTATCAAAACTCTTCGATCTGACTGAGGAGAGAAATATCTTTCCAATGAGTTTCTCATATATCTAGGCGAGAATGGAATTCTCTCTCAATGGACTCCTCCAGAAACACCACAGCATAATGGTATGTCTAAAAGGAGGAATCAGACTCTGTTAGACATGGTCCGATCCATGATGGATTTTGCTAGCTTACCGATATCCTTCTAGGCATATGCACTCGAATTGACTTGTTATTTGTTAAATAGAGTTCCAAGTAAGTCTGTAGTTAAGACGCCATATGAGATATGGACAGGACGTAAGCTAGCACTTTCACTCCTTAGGGTTTGGGGGTGCCTGGCTTATGTCAAATGATTAGTTACAGATAAACTTGGACCTAGGTCTGACAAGTGCACGTTTACAGGATATCCAAAAGAGATCAAAGGATACTATTTCTATCATACTGATGAATAAAAGGTGCTCGTCAATCTTAATACAATCTTTTTGAAAAAAGAGTTCCTTGGTGTAGGAGGTATTGTCTCTAAGGTTGAACTTGATGAAGTTTAGTTGGTAGAAAAATCAACATCTGTAGCTGAACCTGAGTCGAATTTGATTAGATTAGATCCATAGCCTAGTGTACCTGCATCATTAAGACGATCCGATAGAGTACCGTATCATCCAGACAGATACTATGGTTTCATGGTCCAGGATGGTGATTCCATCAAACTCGATGAGAATGATGAAGATCCGATTACTTATATGGATGCTATGCAGAGACCTGATTCTGAGAAATGGCTTGAGGCCATGAAATCTGAAATGGAGTCCATGAAGGTCAACAATGTGTGGATATTGGTTGACCCACCCAAAGGAGTTAAATCCATCGTGTGTAAATAGGTCTTCGAAAGAAAAAGAAACGTAGATGAAAAGGTGGAGACCTATAAAGCTCATCTGGTTACCAAGGGGTATCATCAATGTTATGGTATTGACTATGATGAGACGTTCTCTCCTATGGTAATACTCAAATTCATTCAAATAATGCTTGCGATAGCTATCCATCTGGACTATGAGATCTGGCAAATGGATGTGAAGACAGCTTCCTAATTGGAGAGCTGACTGAAGAGGTGTATACGATACAATCTGAGGGGTTCACATCCATAAATGAGTTCAATGTGTGCAAGCTTCAGAGATCCATTTATGGATTGAAGTAGGCATCTCAATGTTGGAACATGCATTTTGATAAGGTGATCAAAATGTATGGCTTTGTTAAGAACAGAGAAAAGCCCTGCATTTACAAATGGGCAACTGGTCCAATAATGGTACTCTTTATCTTGTACGTGGATGACATTCTCTTAGTCAAAAATGACATCCAGGCATGGTAGAAAATAAAAGTCTTATTATCATCATAGTTCTCCATGAAGGACATGGATGAAGCATCCTACATTCTAGGGATGAAGATCTATATAGATAGATCTAAAAGGATGCTTTGGTTATCCCAGTCCACGTATATAAATACTGTGCTGAAGAGGTTTAGCATGGAGAATTCTAAAAGGAGCTATCTCCAGATAGGTCATGGAATTTCTCTCTCTAAGAAAAATTATCCGATAATTTTTGAAGAGAGAGAGCATATGAGTAGAGTTCTATATGCTTCGATAGTGGGATCTATCATGTATGCTATGACATGTATAAGACTAGACGTGGCATACTCACTTGGAGTAATAAGTAGATACCAGTCTAATCCTAAAGAAAACCACTAGAAAGTGGTTAAAGTCATCCTTAAGTATTTGAGAAATACTGAAAACCAATGGTTGGTTTATGGTGAGTCAGATCTGAAACTTGTGCGATTTACAGACTCCAATTTTCAATCTAACCATTATGACAGTAGAAGCATATTGGGATATATCTTTACTCTAAATAGTGGAGCTATCTACTAGAAGAGTTTCAAGTAGCATACTGTGGTAGACTCTGTTTGCAAAGCAGAGTACATCGTAGCATCAGATGTCGTGAAGAAAGCTGTGTGGCTGAGAAAGTTTATCACCGAGCTCGGAGTAGCATCCTTCCTAGACGGTCTGGTCCTGCTCTACTACGATAGCACTGGTGCCATAGCTCAGGTGAAGGAACCAAAAGCACACCAACAGACGAAGCACATGTTGCACTGCTTCCACCTAGTCTGGGAGAACGTGGATCGAGGTGACGTCGATCTTCAGAAGATCGAGGGAAAGAAGAATCTAATCAACCCCTTCACTAAAGCTTTGGCGATAAAGGAGTTCGATAACCACAAGTCGAAGATGGATATTAGATACTATGCTGAGTGGCTTTAGGTTTAGGATAAGTGAGAGTTGTTGAAAAATATGTCTCAAAGTCAATCGTCAATCTGTTGATGATTGAGCTACATTGTATCTATAATTGATTCATTAATAAATAAAATATATTTTTATTATTTTTTTATTATAAAGTATTCATCTTCTAACGAACTTCATTATTATGATGAAGTTCTTAGGACTATTTAGCTTTGATAAAGAGAGAATTTATCGATTAGTCTTTAAATCAATTCACGACCAAATGATAGACTGTTAATTAGGATGATAGTGTCTATCGAGCATAGATCGCTGTATGCTATATAGGTTGGTTGTTCTTTTAACCAAGGAGTATGGAGATACTGGTATGGCATACAGATGAGATGTATGGGTACATCGTCATTGAGCGTGATCCACTTCAGAGCATTTTGCTATCGAGAATGTTTTTGATGGGATATAGGTATAAGTGTCCCTTAGATCTGAGATCACCTCAGTGACTTGCAAGCAACTCACTGTGCTTTGGTACTGAACTAACTGAATTTCTAATTTGATAATGGAAGGCTTCTAGGCATAGTCAAGTACGTGCGAAGTCAGATTGTGATCAAGATGGAATTGACCATTTCAAGAGTTGGAGAAAAATGTATCACTGCATTTCAATATAGCAAAACCTTGACCAATGTAATCCATCAGATGGATTTGATATTTTGAAATACAATGTGGACTACCTTATCAGAGTTGACAGTTGAACTCTGAGGTGTCCTACGAGTATTTTGGTCAAGGGGATGAATTATATAGAAACTATATCCACATGGGTTCTAAGGATGTTGTTCTACACATTCGATCTATCTAACCGTCAGATACCATTGCTAGATGGTCACTTCGATTAGCATAAAAATTTATTCTTATGCTACCAACTTAGGTTCGGACCTATGAGGTCACACACATTGGAGTTCATGATTCAATCAGATGGTTGATCAATGATTAAGAATCGTTCTAGGATTAAACGATCAATATAATTGATGTTTAACCTAGTGCAAGTATTGCAGGAGGATCGATTAGAAATTAGATTGCTAATTGACTTAATTTAATTAATTCAAAGGATTAAGATTAAGTCTAATTAAATATAATTTAATTAAATTTGGTTTGGGCTTGATTGGATCAAGTCCAATTGGTTTATTGGATAAGCCAAGTGCAAGGAAGAACTAGTCCTAGTTCAACTAGGACTTGGGTCAACTCAATTTTCTAATTTAATTAAAAAATTAAATCATAATTTAATTTAATTTAATTTAATTTTTAATTAATTTAGGATCTAATTTAATTAGATTAAATTAATTTTGATTTGATTTGGTTTGAGAAACCATGTTGGACCAAGTCAAAATAAGAATCCTAGTAAGATTAGGAACTTCCTTCTTTGCACCATCTTAGTCCCAACGCCCACCCTTCACGCCCCTTTGATTTTGCATGAATTCTCCATTCCCAAGAGAAGCCCACCATGTCCTAAAGTCCTCCTCTTTCTTTGTTACATGGTAAATTAAGTGTGGACCAAGTCAAAGTAGGAATTAATTTTAATTTCAAATTCTATGAGATAGAATTTTAAAAAATCAAAACTCTTTCTATAGTGCATCGATTCCATCCAGATTTTTTTTGAGATTTTTATGGCTTTTAGTGGGGTTTTTGTATGACAAAACTTGATGGTCCATAGTAGAAAAGAAGGAGGGGGCACCCAAGAGTTGGGTGCCCCTTGTCTTGCCCAATTTGGACATTCCTTATCTAGATATTTGACCTAGACAAGGACTCTTCTATATCTCTCTATATAGGATGAATTTTGGGCTGATTTTTGGATATATTTTAGACCATTGAGAGTCCTTTGTGGTGTATGAAAATCATAGAGAAAGAATATTGGAATATGAGGATTTCACAGACACCAATCTAGGTGTCTAGGTGAGAGAACAAAGAAGAAGAAGAAGGGTTCTTCTTCTAGGATGTTTTCTTTGATCTTTTCCTCCTTCTTTAGAGATTTTTGAGAGGTGCCTTAGGTTCAACATCTCTTCTCCTTCCTTCTGAAAATTGGAGAGTCTAAGATTTGAAGAAAGTGGTTTCAAATCGACCGTCAAAAAAAGATCAGCATAATACTAGCATACTATGCTGATTTCCTGTATCGGACTTCTAATCGTGGTTCGTAGGCTCGTGTGGATGACTCCTAGAGGCCGATGCCTGTGTGGCTTACAACATCATTCTCATGTCTGGATCAGTATGTTAAAATATCTAACTTGCATAGGTAATAGATCTGATCTATTATTTTCATACCTGCATTAGATATAGTGTATATACATGTTGATGCGATCAACATGTTTTTATTTTTTCTTTAAATTTTTAATTTTTGATTTAATAATATATCATCATCATGTAATAGATCTTAAATATAGAATATTTTTTAGAATTTAAAATTAATTTTAATTAATTTTAGTCTTCCACTGTCTGATCTTGAAAAAGTTTCAAGATCTAGCCTTGAAACCCTAGATCTGGTTCTATCAATTGGTATCAGAGCATAGATTTTTTTATTACATGATTATTTAAGCATGTTTAAACTATTTCTTAAATTAGATCTAATTTATAATCTAATTATTAAATTTATAATTAAAATTTTTGATCACATAAATTGCTATAAGGTTGTCCTGCTGTAAGGTTTACCCCATACAGTGGAAAGATTATCCTAGTTCGTGTTGATCTATTTTTAATCATAAATTTATTAGATTTAATCTAATTTTATTTATAATTTAATAGATTTAAAATAGTTTTAGAATTAAAAATAAAATTTTTAGATTGCACGAACTATTATAAGGTTGTCCTGCTGTAAGATTTATCCCTTACAGTGGAGAGGTTATCCTAGTACGTGCTGATCTAAAACATCAATCATAAAATTTTAAATTAGATCTAAAAAATTTTATGATCTAATTAAAAATATTTTAATCTAACTTTAATCATCATAAATATATTAGATTCGATTTAAGATAATATATGATTGATTATAGTTGAATTTATTTCAATTACATGAACTTGTTTAGATTAGATCTAAAATAGTTTCATACTTATCTTACTTGCATATTGATTATGAATAAAATATGCAACTTGATTGATAGAACCATATTGTAAAAATATTTTATAAATATGAAAATCATTTTTGAAAAGCCGAACCTCAACCCTCAGCCCAAAACTTAATTAAGAATTAAGAAGTTGTTTGATTAAGATCTAGGATTGTGAATTGAAGATCCTAAGATACAAATCATAACACATTAGGTTAAATGGGTTAGTGGAGATTAGGTCCATTAATTGGATTAGACCTAGGGTTAGATTAAAAAATAGTCTTAATTAGAGAATTGACTAAATCTAATCAATTGTTATATTTGATTAGGTCAAGAATTTTTTAGATCAATTATAATAGTTATAGTTGGTCAAGTCCATCTTTTTAACGAGATCCAAGATGGACTTGATTATTGGCTACATGGTCCAGCATGAACTGTTAGATTGATTTAATTGAAACTAATTAAACTAGTTGGTATCTAAGATAAACCAAACTGATGATCTTTAATTGGCAGTTTGCTTATCTGACCATTTCTAATGGTATCTAAGGCAAGCTTTTGCAGACCCTCTCACTGATTGAACTTATCTAGTCTCTTGGTAAAATTATATTTTGATTGGATCACTTGACTATTCGAGCTGACCCATGTTAGCTAGGTAAATCAGTTTGACTGATTTAGGTGCTCTTAGACCAGCCTATTAATTATCTTCCTTAAGCTAACTTGGTGAAGTCAGTGAGAGGATCATGACAAGCTGGTTCATCTGACGTTCCCTCATCTTCAAATTAAATTTTCTAAAATTATTAGGTTCCTAAAATGAGATAGTTATTATGATAACTAGATCATAGCCTTTCATTAAAGTGGATGATAATGGGTTCATTAGTTGGATAATCATTGAAGGCCCGAAGGCTTGGTGTTTATCAGCTAATGAAATTATCATTCATTATGTGATTTCTTAGCTGCATCTTTCTAAATGATGGTTAGATTGGCCAACCAAAGTTGGGCCTAATCATTCAGTGGTTTGATGGGTTAAGTATGGTCATGTAAATGGTTGGACCTAATTGGACCTTTTCAGTGGAGGCCAAAGTCTACTGATTAGGGACTGAGGCAAAATTTAATTACTAAAAATTATTTTAAAAAATAATTGATTATTAACCTATCCTTAGATATACATGGGTTGGCCAACCAAGGTTGAGCTCGTGTGCAGTCTATGTGGATTCTAGTATCCATTAAGAAATTAGGATAATTTCTTGAATTGAAGGTAGAGGCTACCAATTCGAATAAAATAGTGGAAGAATCTTTTGATTAAAGTCTAAATCTTTAGATTTATTAAATCAATTACTAATTAGATTATGATTTTTCTTTGTGCAGATATGGCCACTTTCCTATCGCTCCGATCATTATTGGACAATGATAAGTTAGTGGGACCCAACTTCGGTAGCTGATATCAAAAGTTGAAAATTATCCTAGAGCATGAATGAATCCTATATGTTTTAACGGATCTTGTACCTGAGAAGCCAGCTATCAATGCATGTGGAACAGTCAGAGATACTTATCAGAAGTGGCTCAGTGATCGAACCATGATGCGCTATATTATGCTGGCTGCTATGAGTGATGAGTTCAGTCATAGATTTAAGATAGCTTAGCCAAAGGACATGCTTTAAGTATTGGATGATTTCTTTGGCATACCCATTGACGTGGAGAGGTACAAGACTAGTTGTGCCATCTTCAATGCCAGGATGCGGGATGGTGCCTCTGTCACTGATTATGTATTGTAGATGATCGAGCTGATAGAGTATTTAAGCAAGCTCGGCTTTCTCTTGCATAAACAGCTTGGGAAGGATGCAATATTGAACTCATTGCCCAAGTCTTTTTTTCTATTTCTTACTCATTTTAGAATGGCAAAGGCTGAAGTAGACTACCATGGTTTATTGGGGTTGCTTCAGAACTTTGAGAAGGATGACCAACTCTATAAGGAGTCGGTGAACATAGTGGAAGGTTCATCTTCTGGTTCTCGATTCTTTAGGAAAGGGAAGAAGAATAAGAAGAAGAAAGCTAAGAAGGTGCAAGTTCAGGTTGGGACACCTATGTAGGACCAGACCAGGGAGATCAAGCACGATAAGAGTCAAGCTGAATGCTTCTTTTGAAGAAGTGAAGGCACTGAAAGAGGAACTATCCTCAGTACATTGCCTCTCTAAATCCAAACAGGTAGAGAAAGAAGCAAGTAGTTGCTAGGTAAGAAATTTATATGATAACTCCTTGCAATTTCTTTATTTATGATATTACTGACTGGATATTGGATACCGATAGTCCTTACCATATTTGCAATTCATTGCAGGAGTTGCAGGTCAGTAGGAGATTCGAGCAAGGTGAAAGGTTCATGAATGTTGGAGATGGAAGATCAGTTTCAGTTCTAGTTTTAGAAATTTTGAAACTTGTATTAGAGTTCTATATCGTTGTTCTTAGTGATTGTCATTTCTGTTGTAGTTTTTTTTAGAATGTTATTTCTGTAGACCTTCTGGCCAAAAATGATTATAAAATATCAATAAAAAAATAAATTTATAATATTATTATGAATGATGTTATTGCTTTCTATGGATATTTGAACAATGGTGTGTATATGCTATCATAACCTGTTAACGTAGTCTATCAACTGGTAAGCACTCTAGATTAGATAGTATGTCAGATATTTATTTATGACACTATAGGCTAGCTCATATAAATAAGAACAGGATAAACATGTTGACTCAAGAGAAAATTCTCAAAGTTAGTAATTGTGAATCACTTCCATCCTATGACTCCTGTCTTCTTGGTAAAATAACCAAGTCATCTTTTTCTGAAAAAGATGAAAGAGCCATTGAGCTCTTTGGTCTAGTACATACTGATATATGCGGACCAATGAGCACAAATGTCAGAGTTGGATATTTCTACTTCATTACTTTCATAGATGATCTATCCAGATATGGATATATCTATTTGATGAAACATAAGTCGGATTCATTTGAAATGTTCAAACGATTTCGAAGTGAAGTAGAAAAATAAATTGGAAAGAGTATCAAAACTCTTCGATCTGACCGAGGAGGGGAATATCTTTTCGATGAGTTTCTCACATATCTAGGAGAGAATAGGATTCTCTTCCAATGGACTCCTCTAGGAACACCATAGCATAATGGTGTGTCTGAAAGAAGAAATCGGACTCTGTTAGACATGGTCCGATCCATGATGGATTTTGCCAGCTTGTCGATATTCTTTTAGGGATATATATTTGAATCAGCTTATTATCTATTAAATAGAGTTTCAAGTAAGTCTGTAGTTAAGACTCCATATGAGATATGGATAGGACGTAAGCTAGCACTTTCACTCCTTAGGGTTTGGGGGGGCCTGACTTATGTCAAATGATTAGTTATAGATAAACTTGGACCTAGGTCTAATAACTTCATGTTTATAGGATACCCAAAAGAAATCAAAAGATATTATTTCTACCATGTTGATGAACAAGAGGTGTTCATCAACCTTAATGCAACCTTTTTGAAAAAGGAATTTCTTGGTGAAGGAGCTATTATCTCTAAGGTTGAACTTGATGAAGTTCAGTAGGTAGAAAAATCGACACTTATAGAACCTGAGTCAGATTTGATTAAATCAGATCCAAAGCCTAGTGTACCTATACCATTAAGATGATCTGGTAGAGTACCGCATCATCCGGATAGATACTATGATTTCTTGATCTAGGAAGGTGATCATATCGAACTCGATGAGAATGATGAGGATCCGATTACTTATATGGATGCTATACAGAGATTTGATTCTGAGAAATGGCTTGAGACCATGAAATCTAAAATGGTATCCATGAAGGTCAATGATGTGTGGATATTAGTTGACCCACTCAAAAGTGTTAAATCCATTGGATGTAAATGGGTCTTCAAAAGAAAAAAGGATGCAGATGAAAAGATGGAGACCTATAAAGCCCATCTGATTGCCAAGGGATATTATCAACATTATGGTATTGACTATGATGAGATGTTCTCTCCTATGGCAATGCTCAAATTCATTTGGATAATGCTTGTGATAGCTGTCCATCTGGACTATGAGATCTGATAGATGGATGTGAAGATAGTTTTCCTAATTAGAGAGCTGATCGAAGAGGTGTATATGATACAATCTAAGAGATTCACATCCATAGATGAGTCCAAGGTGTGCAAGCTTCAGAGATCTATTTATGGATTGAAGCAGGCTTCTTGGAGTTGGAATATGCAATTTGATAAGATAATCAAAACATATGGCTTCATTAAGAATGGAGAAGAGCCCTGCATTTACAAATGGGCAACTGGTCCAGCAGTAGTATTCTTTATCTTATACGTGGATGATATTTTCTTAATCAAGAGTAACATCCCCATACTATAGGAAATAAAAGTCTGATTGTCATCATAGTTCTCTATGAAGGACTTGGGTGAAGCATCCTACATCCTAGGGATGAAGATCTACAAGGATAGATATAAAAAGATGCTTGGGTTATCCCAGTCCACATACATAGATACTGTGCTGAAGAGGTTTAGCATGGAGAATTTCAAAAGGAGCTATCTCCCGATAGGCCATAAAATTTCTCTCTCTAAGAAGGATTATCCGACAACTCCTAAAGAGAGAGAGAGCGTATGAGTAGAGTCCCATATGCTTCGATAGTGGGATCTATCATGTACGCCATGATATGTACGAGATCAGACGTGGCATACTTACTAGTAGTTAGTAGATACCAGTCTGACCCTGAAGAAAATTACTGAAAAGTGGTTAAAACCATCCTTAAGTATTTGAAAAATATTAAGAATCAATGGTTGGTTTATGGCAAGTTAGATCTGAAACTTATGAGATTTACAGACTCCAGCTTTCAATCTGACCATGATGACAACAGAAGCGTATCAGGATATATCTTTACTCTAAATGGTGGAGCTATCTACTGGAAGAGTTTTAAGCAGCATACTGTGGCTGACTTTATTTGCAAAGCAGAGTACACTGTAGCATCAAATACCGCAAAGAAAGCTATGTGGCTGATAAAGTTTATCACCGAGCTCGGAGTAGCATCCTTCCTAGACGATCTGGTCCTGCTCTACTGTGGTAGCACTGGTGCCATAGCTTAGGCGAAGAAACCAAAGGTGCACCAGCGGACGAAGCATATTTTGCACTGCTTCCATCTGGTCTGAAAGATTGTGGATCGAGATGACGTCGATCTTTAGAAGATCGATGAAAAGGAGAACCTGATCGTCTCCTTCACTAAAGTCCTGGCGATAAAGGAGTTCGACAACCATAAGTCGAAGATGGATATTAGATACCATGCCGAGTGATTTTAGGATAAGTAAAAGTTGTTGAAAAATGTGTCCCAAAGCTAATCGTCATCCGATTGATGGTTGAGCTACATTGTATCTGTAATTGATTCATTAATAAATAAAATATATTTTTGATATTTTTTTTATCATAAAATATTCATCTTCTAATGAACTCCATTATTATAATGAAGTTCTTAGGACTATTTAGGTTCGATAAAGAAAAGATTTTTCGACTAGTCCTTAAACCAGTTCATGACCAAATGATAGACTGTTAATTAGAATGATAGTGTCTATCGAGCATAGGTCTCTGTATGCTATATAGGTTATCCTCTTAACCAAGGAGTGTGGAGACACTGGTATAGCATATAGGTGAGATGTATGAGTACATCATTATTGAACATGATCAACTCCAGGGCATTCTGTTGTTGAGAATATCTTTAATGGGATATAGATATAAGTGTTCTTTAAATCTGAGATCACCTCAGTGACTTGCAAGCAACTCACTGTGCTTTGGTACCAGACTAACTGAATTTTTAATTCAGTAACAAAAGACTTTTGGATATAGTCAAGTACTTGTGAAGTTGGAGTGTGATCAAGATGGAATTGACTACTCCAAAAGTTGGAGAAAAATGTATCACTGTATTTCAATATAGCAAAATCTTGATCAGAATAATCCATCAGATAGATTTGATATTTTGAAATACAATGTGGACAACCTTATCAGAGTTGACAGTTGAACTTTGAGGTGTCCTATGAGCATTTTAGTCAAAGGAATAAATTATATGAAAACTATATCCGCATGGGTTCTAAGGATGTTGTTCTACACATTCGACCTATCCGACCGTCGGGTACCATTGCTAGATGGTCACTTCGATTGATACAAAAATTTATGCTTATGCTACCAACTTAGGTTCGGACCTATGAGGTCATACATATTAGAGTTAGCGATCTGATCGGATGGTTGATCAATGATTAAGAATTGTTCTAGGGTTAAATGATCAATACGATTGATGTTTAACCTAGTACAAGTATTGCAGGAGGATCGATTAGCAATTAGATTATTAATTAGCTTAATTTGATTAAGCCAAAGAGATAAGATTAAGTCTAATTAAATGTAATTTAATTAAATTTGGTTTAGGCTTGATTGGATCAAGTTCAATTAGTTTATTAGATAAGCCAAGTACAAGAAAGAACTAATCCTAGTTCAACTAGGACTTGGATCAACCCAATTTTCTAATTTGATTAAAAAATTAAATTAAAATTTAATTTAATTTAATCTAATTTAATTAAGTTTTTAATTAGTTTAGGATCTAATTTAATTGGGTTGAATTAATTTTAATTTGATTTGGTTTGAGAAACCATGTTGGACTAAGTCAAAATAAGAATCCTAGTAAGACGAGAAACTTTCCTCCTTGCGCCACCTTAGTCCCAACGCCCATCCTTCACACCCCCTTTGATTTTGCATGAATTCTCTATTGCCTAAGAGAATCCCACCATATCCTAAAGTCCTCCTCTTTCTTTCTTACATGGTAAATTAAGTGTGGACTAAGTCAAAGTAGGAATTGGTTTTGATTTCAAATTCTATGAGATAGAATTTTAGGAAACCAAAACTCTTCCTATAGTGCACCGATTCTATCCAAATTTTTTCTATGATTTTTGTGGCTTTTAGAGAAGTTTTTGTATGACAAAATCTGGTGGTCTATAGTAGAAAAGAAGGAGGGGGCACCCAAGAGTTGGTCGCCCCTTGTCTTGCACAATTTGGACATTCCTTGTCTAGGTATTTGACCTAGACAAGGACTCCTTTATATCTCTCTATATAGGATGAATTTTTGGCTGATTTTTGGTTATATTCTAGATCATTGAGAGATCTTTGGGGTGTGTGAAAATCAGAAAGAAAGAGTGTTGGATTGTGGGGATTTCATAGACACCAATCTAGGTGTCTAGGTGAGAGAACAAAGAAGAAGAAGAAAGGTTCTTCTTCCTGGATTTTTTCTTTGATCTTTTCTTCCTTCTTTAGAGATTTTGGAGAGGTGTCTCATGTTCAACATCTCTTCCCCTTCCTTCTAAAATTGGAGAGTCCAATATTTGAAGAAGGTGGTTCTAGATCGACCATCAAAGAAGGATCAGCATAGTACTAGCATAATATGCTGATTTTCTACGTCGGACTTCTGATCGTGATTTATGGGCTCATGTGTATGACTCCTAGAGGCTGGATATGTGTGCAACTCGCAACATATTTCTCAAGCCCAGATCAGTAAGTTTGAACGTCTAACTTGCATAGGTAATAGATCTGATCTATTATTTTCATATCTGCATTAGATGTAGTGTATATATATGCTGATGTGATCAACATGTTTTAGTTTCTTCTTTAGATTTTTAATTTTTGATTTAATAACATGCCATGATCATGTAATAAATCTTCTATCAAGGATATTTTTTAGAATTTAAAATTAATTTTGATTAATTTTAGTCTTCTGCTGCTTGATCTTGAAAAGTTTCAAGATCTAGTCTTGAAACCCTAGATCTAGTTCTATTAATGATCAACATGTAGTTTTCAAATATTTTAATTTTTGATTTAATAGCATCCTTAGATCATGTAAAAAAATCATAGATCTAGGATTTTGTGTTATTTTATTCATGAATTAATATGATTAATTCATCTCTTCTGTTGCAATTTTGAAAAAGTTTCAAAAGCTAATCCTAGAACCCTAGATTTATTTCCTTTAATTGGTATCAGAGCCAGGTTCTTTATTACATGATTAGTGATGCATATTTAGATTATTTTTAGATTAAATCTAATTTATAATTTAATATTTAAATTTAAAATTAAAAATTAGATCACACGAACTAATATAAGGTTGTTTTGCTGTAAGGTTTATCCCTTATAGTGGAAAGTTATCCTAGTTCATGTTGATATGTTACTAATCATAAATTTATTAGATATAATCTAATTTTTATTTACAATATATTATATTTAAATTTATTTAAATTTAAAAATATATATTTTAGATTGCACGAACTGATTATAAGGTTTTTTGCTGTAAGGTTTATCCCTTACAGTGGAGAGGTTGTCCTAGTATGTGCTGATCTAAAATTTTGATTATAAAATTTTAGATTAGATGTAAGAGATTTTATAATCTAATTAAAAATATTTTAAACTTATTTTTATCATCATAAATATATTAGATTCGATCTAAGTTATTTTATGATTGATTAGAATTGAAATAGTTTCAATTACATGGACATGCTTAGATTAGATCTAAAGTAGTTTCATGTCTATTTTATTTGTATATTGATTGTGAATCAAACATGCAACTGATTGGTAGAATCATATTATAAAAATATTTTATAAATATGAAAATTATTTTTGAAATACTGAACCCCAACCCTCAATCTAAAACTTAATTAAGAATTAAGAATTATTTTGATCAGGATCTAGGATTGTGAATTAAAGATCCTAAGACACAAATCATAACACATTGGATTAATGGGTTAGTGAAAATTAGATCCATTAATTGAGTTATACCTTAGATTAGATTAAAGAATGAACTTAATTAGAGAATTGACTAAATCTAATCAATAATTATCTTAGATTAGGTCAAGGATTCTCTAGATCAATTACAATAGTTGTAGTTGGTCAAGTCCATGTAGTTGGTCAAGTCCATATCTTTAACGAGAACCAAGATGGACTTGATTCTTGGCTACTCAGTCTAGCATGAACTATTAGATTGATCTAATTGAGACTAATTAATCAGTTGATGTCTAAGGTAAGTCTGGCATTTTAGATCGATGATTTTTAATTGGCAGCCTGCTTACCTAACCATTTTTGATGGTGTCTAAAATAAGCTTTGGTAGACCCTCCCACTGATCTCACTTACCTGGCCTTCTTCGTGAAATTATGTTTTGATCAAATCACTTGATAATTCAAGCTGATCCATGTCAGCTAGGTAAATTAGTGTGATTGATTTAGGTGCTCCTAGACTAGCCTATTAATGGTCTCCCTTAAGCTGACTTGGTGAAGCCAGTGGGAGGATCATAACAAGTTCGTTCATCTAACCTTCTTTTTTTTTAAAATTAAATCCTTTAAAATTGTTAGATCCTTAAAAATGGAATAGTTATGGTGATAATTAGATCATAACTTTTCATTAAGTGGATGATAATGAATCCATTAGTTGGATAATCCTTGGAGGCCCAAAGGCCTGGTGCTTATCAGCTAGTGAAATTATCATTCATAATATAACTTCTTGGCTGCATCTTTCTAAATGGTGGTTGGATTGACCAACTAAAATTGGGTTTAACCATTTATTGGTTAGATGGACCAAGTATGGTCATATTAATGATTGAACCTAACCGGATCTTTTCAGTGAAGGCCAAAGCCTACTGATTAGGAACTAAGATAAAATTAAATTACTAAAAATTATTTTAAAAAATAATTGATTATGAACCTATGCTTAGATGTACATAGGTTGACCAATCAAAATTGGGCTTATGTGCGGTCTATGTAGATTCTAGTATCCACTAAAAAATTAGGATAATTTCTCAAATTGAAGGTAGAGGCTATCAATTTGAATAAAATAGTGGGAGAACCTTTTGATTAAAGTCTAAATCTTTAGGTTTAATGAATCAATTACTAATTAAGTTTTAATTTTTCTATGTGCAGATATGACCATTTCTCTTTCGCTCCGATCATTGTTAGACAATGATAAGTTGGTGGAATCCAACTTTGGTAGCTGGTACCATAAGTTAAAAATTATTCTGAAGCATGAACGGATCTTGTACGTATTGATAGATCCAGCACCTAAGGTGCCAGCTATAAATGCATATAGGTCAGTCAGAGATACTTACCAGAAGTGGCTTAGTGATTGAATCATAGTATGTTATATTATGCTGGCAGCTATGAGCGATGAGTTCAGTTGCAGATTCGAGATAGCTCAGCTAAAAGACATGCTTCAAATGTTGGAGGATTCTTTTGGCACACCCGATGATATTGAAAGGCACAAGATTAATTGTGCCATCTTCAATGCTAAGATGAGGGATGGAGCTTCAGTCATTGATCATATACTTTACATGATCGAGCTGATGGAGCATTTGAGCAAGCTCGGCTTTTTCTTGCATGAGCAGCTGGGGAAAGATGCAATACTGAACTTGCTGTCCAAATCTTATCTCTCATTCCTCACTCATTATAGAATAACAAAGCTTAAAGTTAACTACCATGGGTTACTGGGGTTACTTCAAAACTTTGAGAAGGATCACCAACTCCACAAGAAGTCGGTGAACTTAGTAGGAGGTTCATCTTTTGGTTCTCGACCCTTTAAAAAAGAAAAAAAGAATAAGAAGAAGAAGTCTAAGAAGATGCAAGTACAGGCTGAAACATCTGTGTAGGGCCAGACTAAGAAGATAAAGCTCGATAAGAGTCCAGCTGAGTACTTTTCTGCAAGAAGCGGAGGCATTGAAAAAGAAACTATCCTCAGTACACTGCCTCCTTGGATCCGAATAGGCCGAGAAAGAAGCAAGCTATTACTGGACAAGGTATTTATATGATAACTCATTGTAATTTCTCTATCTATGATATTACTAACTGGATATTAGATATCGGTAGCCCTTACCATATTTGTAATTCATTGCAGGGGTTGCAGGTCAGTAGGAGATTCGAGCAAGACAAGAGGTTCCTGAATATTAGAGATGAAAAATCAATTTTAGTTCTAGCATTAGAAATCTTACAGCTTGTATTTGAGTCTCATACTATTGTTCTTAATGATTGTTATTTTTATCCTAGTTTCTTTTTGAATATCATTTCTGTAGGCCTTTTGACCAAAAATAATTATAAAATTTTAATAAATTTTTTTTTATAATGTCATTATAAATGATATTACTATATTCTCTGGATATTTGAATAATAGTATATATATGTTATCATAATCTATTAATGTAGTCTACTCAACTGGCAAGCACCCTAGGTTAGATAGTGTGTCTGATATCTACTTATGATACTGTAGGTTAGGTCACATTAACAAGAACATGATAAATAGGTTGACTCAAGAGGATATCCTCAAAGTCAGTGATTGTGAATCATTTCTAACCTGTGAGTATTTTCTACTTGAAAAAAAAACCAAGTCATCTTTTACTGAAAAAGATGAGAGAGTCACTGAGCTTTTAGGTTTAGTACATACTGATGTATGTGGACCCATGAGCACTAGTGCTAGAGGTGGATATCTCTACTTCATCACTTTCATGGATGATATTTCTAGGTATGGATATGTATATCTGATGAAACTTAAGTCGGATTCATTTAAAATATTCAAATGATTCCAAAGTGAAGTAAAAAGATAAACTTGGAAGAGTATTAAAACTCTTCGATTTGACCGAGGAGGAGAATACCTCTTTAGTGAGTTTCTCATATATCTAGGAGAGAATGAGATTCTCTTCCAATGGACTCCTCCAAGAACACCACAGCATAATGGTGTGTCTGAAAGGAGGAATCGGACTCTGTTAGACGTGGTTCGATCCATGATGGATTTTGCTGACTTGTTGATATTCTTTTAGGGATATGTGCTCGAATCAGTTTGCTATCTTTCAAATAGGGTTTCAAGTAAGTCTGTAATTAAAACTCCATATAAGATATGGATATGGCATAAGCCAGCACTCTCACACCTTAGGATCTGGAGGTGCCCGACTTATGTCAAATGGTTAATCATAGATAAACTTGGACCTAGGTCTGACAAGTGCACATTCATAGGGTACCTCAAAGAAACTAAAAGATATATTTTCTACTATGCTGATGAACAAAAAGTATTCATCAGTCTTAAGATAATCTTTTTGGAAAAATTCTTTGGTGAAGAAACTGTTGCCTCTAAGATTGAACTTAACGAAGCTCAATGGATAGAAAGATCGACACCAGTAGCTAAACCTGAAATGAATTTGATTAGATCAAATTTGGAGCCTAATGTATCTACACCATTAAGATGATCCGATAGACTACCGCGTTAGCTGGATAAATACTATGGTTTCTTGGTCTAAGATGGTGATCCCATCGAATTTGATGAGAACGATGAGGATCCGATCATCTATATGGATACAATGCAGAGATATGATTCCCAAAAATGGCTTGAGATCATAAAATCTGAGATGGAGTCTAGGAAGGTCAATGATGTATGGATATTGGTTGACCCACCTAAATGGATTGAACCCATTAGATGTAATTGAGTCTTCAAGAGGAAATAAGGTGCAGATGAGAAGGTGAAGATCTATAAAGCCCATCTAGTTGTCAAGAGGTATCGTCAACATCATAGTATTGACTATAATGAGACGTTCTTTCCTGTGGCAGTGCTCAAATCCATTCCGATAATACTTACGATAGCTGTCTATTTGGATTATGAGATTTGATAAATGAATGTGAAGATAGTTTTTCTAAATGGAGAGCTGATCGAAGAGGTATATATGATACAACCTAAAGGATTCACATCCATAGATGAGTCCAAGGTGTATAAGCTTCAGAGATCCATTTATGGATTGAAGCAAGCATCTCAGAGTTGGAATATGTATTTTAATAAGATGATTAAAATATATGGCTTCGTTAAGAATGGAGAAGAGCCCTGTATTTATAAATGAGCAAATGGTCCAGCAGTGATATTTCTTATTTTGTGCATGGATGATATTCTCTTAATCGGGAATGACATCACCGCACTGCAAGAAATAAAAGTTTGGTTGTCATCTCAGTTATCCATGAAGGACTTAGGTGAAGCATCCTATATTTTAGGAATGAAGATCTGTAGATGCCTGGGTTATCCCAATCCACCTACATTTTAGGAATGAAGATCTGTAGATGCTTGGGTTATCCCAATCCACGTACATAGAAACTATGCTGAAAAGGTTCAGTATGGAGAATTCCAAAAAAAGCTATCTTTCGATAGACCATGAAATTTCTCTCTCTAAGAAGGATTGTTTGACAACTCTTAAAAAGAGAGAGCATATGAGTAGAGTTCCATATGCTTCGATAGTGGAATCTATTATGTGTGCCATAATATGTACGAGACTAGATGTGGCATACTCACTAAGAGTAGTGAGTAGATACTAATCTAATCCAGGAGAAAATCACTGGAAGGTGGTGAAAGCCATCCTTAAGTATTTGAGAAATACTAAGGACCAATGGTTAGTTTATGATGAATCAGATCTAAAACTTGTGGGGTTTACTAACTCAAGCTTTCAATCTAACCATGATAATAGCAGAAGCATGTCGGCTTATATCTTTATCCTAAATGATGGAGCCATTTGCTAGAGGACTTTCAAGCAGCATACTGTGGCAGACTCTATTTATGAAGTGGAGTATATCGTAGCATCAGATGCCGCGAAAGAAGCTGTCTGGCTGAGGAAATTCATCACCGAGCTCAAAGTAGCATCCTTCTTTAATGATCCCATCCCGATCTACTATGACAATACTGGTACCATTGCTCGATGAAGGAATGAAAAGCACACTAGTGGACGAAGCACATACTACGTTGCTACCACTTGATTCGGAAGATCATGGATCGAGATGACGTCGATCTTTAAAAGATCGATGGAAAGAAGAATCTAGCCGATTTCTTCACTAAAGCGCTAGTAATAAAGGAGTTCGAAAACCACAAGTCAGAGATGGGTATTCAATACTGTGCTGAGTGGCTTTAGGATAAGTGAAAGTTATTGAAAAATATATCCTAAAGCCAATCGTCAATCTATTGATGGTTGAGCTACCTTATAATTATAATTATTTTATTAATAAATAAAATATTTATTATGGTATTTTTATCATAAAGTCTAAATCTTCTATTGAACTCCATTGTTGTGATGAAGTCCTTAGGACTATTTAGTTTCGATAACGAGATGATTTATCGATTAATCCTTAAACTGTTTATGACCAAATGATATGCTGTTAATTAGGACGTCAACGTTTATCAAGAATAGATCGTTGTATGCCATATAGGTTGGTTGTCCTTGATAAGAGTGCGATGTTATCGTTAAGACACTATGTTTATCAGTTTAATCCAACTTCGTAATTAAAAATACGTAGATAGTAGTGAGTCGGATCGATCCATAGGAAAGGTAGTATTTTAGATTTAAAATATTTTATTTTTAAAAAGAAAAAAAAAGAATTTGAAAATAGAATTTAAAGTTAGAAATTAAAAATTAAAACTACAAAGTGAAAATTAAATTATGCAGAAAAGTAAACTTGGTACTAAGATCTACTAGTTAGATCTTAGCATCTACTTGCAGTAAAATAAAGAGCAATAATTAAAGTATAGAATTTAAATTATAATAAAAATAAAGAGCATAAAATTAAAGAACATAAAAATAAATATTATATTAATTAAAAAGTTCATAATTTAAATACATAATTTTTTTTTAAAAAAAATTAAAATAGGCTGATCTCTGATCTTGGATCGGCATCGGTAGAAAGATGGTGTAGAAGCCCAGCTCTTCTTCTTAGCACCCGTTGCTTTGAAGCAGCCTCTAATCCAAAACCTGGCTTTACGCTATATCAAAGCTTCACCTTGACCAAAGACCATAAAGTTTGAAGACCTAGGGTCTTATTTATAGGTGTTGGAAGGTTGGAGAATTTTCTATAGGCAATATGGGACTAAAGGATGTTTTAATTATCAAAATAAGAAGAAATGAAATTTAGATTAAAAAGAGTCTTGGATGAATTCTATTGCTCTGGATGAAATTTGACCACCATATATGAATCAAACGATCCAAAAAATGCCAAAATTGGATGTGTATTAGCCCAGATCAGGTTGGATTAAATTCTGACCATCTGATTGCATTAATCAGGAGAAAATTTGATCGTCGGATCGAGTTCTGGGTGTTTTATTCAAGTTGGAAGCTTCCTGGATCGTTGGATCAAATTCTGGGTTGAGCGCTGCCGTCGGATGGCACCTGGAGTTTGAATCAAAATTGGAACCAACCACCACCGTCGAATCTTGACCGCAAGCAACCACAGCCGCATGATCGCACAATTACTGTATAGGATTAGTTAGATGCGCTCACGAGCGAGGGCCTGGATACCTCTAGCCCCCATGACCATCTGTCTCAGATTTTGGGGCCCGACCACTCTAGGAGGATCTGATGCAGGTCTGGACATACGTCGATCAGCTATTAGTCTGAGGTGAGCGTCTCTTCATAGGCTTCCCATGTCGTTAGTCAGGAGGAGCTTAAGGTGGCATTGGCATGGGCAGATCATGCTACGATGCGGGCAGATCGGGTTGAGGAGTGTGCATCTCATCTAGAGGGTATCGTAAGAGATATGGTGTCGACACTCAGCATGCATTTTGGAGGTGCCTTCATGAGCTTTGAGGATATGTTGGCACGTATTTCAACTCCAGCTCCTCCAGTTTCTGCTCCGGCTCCAGCTCATGCTTTATCTCTTGAGGACGATGACGATATAGATTTAGGAGACCTTTGATGTATTTTTTTTTAAAAATATTATAATAAATTTTATTCAATAATAAAATTTTAGCATTTTATAAATATTTTTATGTTTATAATATTTTTCTATTATATATCTCTGCATTTGTCAGATAACATATATAAAAAATTAAAAATTTTATATTTTTTTAATTATTTAGAAGCTACGGTAGTAGTTTTACAACCACTGTCGTAGACGTGCCAACCATTGGCGTAGGCAATGTGTCAATCGCTGTATTAGATCTATGACAGCGGTTATGTAACTGCTTTCATAGACAAGCCTATGGCAGCAATTTCATAACCGCTGCCATAGATCGATCAATCACAGCAGTTCTATAATCACTGTCATAGACAAGCCTATGGCAGCGATTTGGAAATCGCTGTAATATGCATCTATGGCAGCGATTTTCATAATCACTGCAACAACCACTGCTATTGACCTACGACGATGGCTACAGTGATAGCGGTTAGCTAACCGCTACCATATCCTATAGCAGCAAGTAGTGGTTACCTCATTTCTGTAGTAGTGGGGTGAGATCTACTGGGCACTCTTTTTAGAAAAAGAGCTAAGAAAATCCTTCCTCTAGTGCCAATCCTGTTGGTGCAAAAATTTATGAGGATGCCGAAGATGGCTGGAGCTGAGAAGGAGAGGCCGTCGATGAGACCTACAAAATAAAGCCCAAACCAGAGGGGATGGCTCCGGCAGGACCCTCCGATGCTCAAGTCAATTTTCTAGCCAACTAGAATAGAGTGCTTAGGAAATAAAGAGGCAGAGTGGAGAGTTCTAAGGAAACGTATCCAGAGGATCCCTTTTTTATTGATGGAGCGTATAACAAACTAATAACGACAGCTATAACCATCTGGTAGTAGGCTGCTCAGGCCACGTGGAGTTTGTTATGGAGGGTGGTGTTCGTTGTCGCAACTTGTCGATCGAGAGTAGTATCTGTTGTCATGACATGCCAGTATGCTAGGAATTAATAATCGAAGTTTGGATGGGATAGGCGCTGATGGCGAAGAGCCTCGGGTCATAATAGTTCTAGAGGAATTCGGGCTCTTTTGAGGTCGTCGATATATTCATTGATTTGTGTTGAGCTAGTAGCTAAATTTGTATGAACGGCGAGGCTCTGCTAGGTGACCAAGAGAAGATCGATCGAAAGAAGGTCAACCACAGGAGGTCGTTCGAAAGGAGGTCGACTAGAGGAGGTCGTTCAAAAGAAATTCGACTGGAGGAGGTCATCCGAAAGGAGTTCGACTGGAGAAAGATCGTCCAAAAGGGGTTCGACTAGAGGAGGTCGTCCAGAAGGAGTTTGATTGGAGGAAGGTCGTCCAAAAGGGATTCGACTGGAGGAGGTCATCCAGAAGGGATTCGACTAGAGGAGGTCATCCGGAAGGGATTCGATTGGAGGAAGATCGTTCGAAAGGGATCCAACTGGAGGAAGATCGTCTGGAAGGAATTCGACTGGAGGAAGATCGTCCAGAAGGAATTCGACTGGAGAAAGGTCGCCTGGAAGGAACTCGACTGGAGGAGGTCATCCGAAAGAGGCGTGGATGGGCTTCAAACCTATCTTTTATTTTTAACCAGAGGACAAGGTTTGCATAATAGTAACTCTATTTCACTTATTCAAGGTAATACCACTAAACTCCCATGCACTTTCAGAAGGTTCCACAGCACGAACTCATCACCGAGGAGATCGATGAATCTCAATGAGAAGGAGGGTCAGTGACTAAGGACTTCGGACGAGAACTTCGATGGGGCCATTTTTTTCCAAACAGAATTGATAAAGATAAATTGATTCAAATCAAACAATTTTAAGAATTTAGAATGATAAATTAATTAAATATAGGATAAATAATAAGCTATTTGATACTAATTGATTAAAGCCGAAGTTCTCTTTAAATATTTAGTTTTAAAGATAAATGATAGCTTTCTTAAAATATTTTGCTTGATATCAACTTCAAAAGATTCAAGAAGAGCATTTTTCAAATTCAATTTTAAAATCAATCAATCAGAATAAAGTATGAATATTCATCAATAAATTCTCTTTTAAGATAAGAAAAGGCAATCAAATTAACGATCAACAAAGATATTCAAATCAATTTGGAGGGATTAAAAATTAATCAATTGGGGGTATGATAATCATTCAAATCAAATGAGATTAAATCAAAATTAGGTCAAGGAAAAACTAGAAAAAGGCTCTATGATTTTAATTCAATTAGTAATTTTAAATCCTTAAAGGTTCAACTTATGATGCAATATAAATTAACACTTCAATTACTTGATTTTTTATGATTAGAGTGTCTTATCTTCAAGTGTTTAGATCATGTAATTTTTGGAGAATTTCAATAATTAAACATCTTTTGTGGGATTGTCAAAACTTAGCTTATTTGTCATTTTTGCAATCAAATTCATAGATAATCATTCTTTTTTCAATTTAAGTTTCTTGAATGCATATTTGGTGTGGGGAAGCTAAAGTATCATACTTAATTTTAAGAAAACTTTAGCTTATATCAACTAAACATAATACATAGATGAGAGTATATCAATTTAAAAATAAAAATAAATTCAATATATCCAAATATTTAAATCATAAAGTATGATCATTGTAAACAGTGATAACTCATCAAAATCAATCATACTTCATAATTATAGTAATTAATAATGGAATGATGAGAGAAAAATTTTATTTTTATCAAACATCATCACCTATTTTCTTAAATCTAAGCCATCCATCCATAAGAATTAGCTTCTTTTGCTTCATTGGATGCTTGGTATACTTGCAAAATTATTTTTTAATTTTTAGTATCTAAGCTATCTTGAGTCCATTAGAGTTAGTGCATATGATTTCTTTTGGAACCCAAATTTGCTTTATTAAAGTATGACAATTTTTCTTGATATTATATTCTAAAATTTTGTGGCCTATATTGTTATATTTGAAACAAATAATAGAATGATTTTTAGATGAATCTTTTTCGAACACATTCTTCATAAATTTTATTTTCTTAAAGAATTATACCCAATTCCAGCTTTATTGAAAACAACATTTTGATTGACTAAAATGGATTAAAGCTTTTGAAAGTCAATTGTAAACTTGTTAAGCATTGGCTTCAATATTTCAATCTCTTTTCTTAGTTTAGTATTTTCTTCTACAAAAGATTTTTCAAATTTCAAAAGCTTCTCTTTTTCTTTAATCAAGAATTTTTTAGATTTTATAATTTTTTTTCTTCAGCTAAGATATTCTCTTTCTTCAATAAATTTTCTTTTTCAATCAAAATTTTATTCTTCTCTTTAGCCAAAAACATATTTGATTTTTTAAGTTCTTTATTTTTTAGCCTTAGCTTTTTAAATTTGTTCATCAAATCATTAAAAATTTTAAATAATTCATCAAATATAAATTCAGAGGAGTTTTCAGAATTTACCTTATTCTCAATGGTCATAAGGCAAAGATTTGCCACTTCCTTTTCCTCATCCAAGCTTGATGTGTCACTATCTTTTAAAATTTCTAGCATAGCTCTTTTCTTGATCCTTTTGAGGTGCCTTTTGAGTAGGGGCAATCTGGCTTGTAGTATTTCCTTTTGTTGCAATTATAATAAGTGACACTTTTTCTTTTTTTTTTTTCTTTCTTTTCTTTCTTCTTTATGCTTCTCTCCATAAGAAACTTCTTGAATTTTTTTGAGAGAGATGCCATGTCCTCATCATTTTTACTCTCCTCTTCTTCTTCTTCTTCATCCAACTCATCGCTTTCTTCATAGTTTATAGTGGATTTCAAGATGATGGTCTTTATTTTTTTGGCTCTTCATCTTTCTCTTTTTGAGCTATGTTCAGCTCATGAGACATGAGTAAATCTATCAATCTCTTTAAGGATAGCTTGGTAAGATCTTTCGCTTCTTGTATTACTATCACTTTTGCTTTCTATATCTTTGGTAAGCTTTTTAAGATCTTGCAAATAAGCTCATGGTTAGTATATTTCTTACCAAGACCATTTAAAGCATTAATTATTTTAATAAATCTGATAAACATATTAGAAATAGACTCATATTGTTCCATCTTGAATATTTCATAATTATGAATAAGTAGATTAATTTTAGATTCTTTAACTTGGTTTGTTCCTTCATGAATTACTTCTAATTTTTTTCAAATTTCTTTAGCTGATGTACATGTTGATATTCTATTAAATTCATGTACATCAAGAGAGTAAAAAAGAACATTAATGGCTTTAGCATTTAATTGAGCCATCTTCTTATCAAATTCATTCCAATATTTTTCTAATTTGGGAATAGACATACTATTAATTTTAATTATGGGTGTTTGTGGTCCTCTAGTTATGAATCCCCACATGTCATAATCTAAAGTTTGTATGAAAATTTTTATTCTAGCTTTCCAAAATATATAATTTGTACCATTGAATAGTGGTGGTCTAGATGTGGATTTGCCTTCAATAAATGATGAACCAATTAATCAGGATTGCCATGAACTTTTACTCTTGAACCATTAGGTTAACAATCAAATATTAGAGAACCCGCTTTGATACCAATTATTGCCCAAAGGTAACAATCCAAGAGGGAGGGTGGATTAGGTTCTTATAAAATTTTAATCAAATTTGAATCTCTAAACAAGTATGTGCTTTAATTTTAACCTAAGTAGTGTCACTACTACAAAAAGAGCCTACGGCAGTGCATACTATAGCAATAATTTTCGAAACCATTGTAATAGAATCTACGGCAATGATTACAAAAAATCGCTGCTATATGATTGATCTATAGCAGCGTTATAAAAAATTGCTGCCATAGGTTCTTTGTAACCACTACTATAGGTCCGACCTATGAAGCGGTTAGAAAAATTACTGCCATAGATCGGACCTATAGCAGTGGTTTCTTATAACCACTGCTATAAGTTGATCTATGGCAGCGGTTATTTATAATCACAATCATATTTTTTTTTTATTTTTTTAAATATTATATAATTTTAAAATTTAATGTCCATCTTTATCGTTCATTATCTAAATAATTATCATTAACGTATCAACGAAAAAGATCATCTCGATCCGATGGCCCTAGCTTCATCGATCAAAAAATTTTGATTTCGACGATCACGAACGATGATGTGATGATCTGATAGATGAAGACCTTCGATGGATCCAAAAATCTATAATGATGATCTCAGTTATATTTACACCGTACTATCAAAATTTTAGTTCAATCGAATATCGTTATCTTGGTCAATTTAATATAGATTAATTTTGATCGTTAAATGATAAACGAGTGATCAAAGGACCAGATGGTGTCCAATTATAAAATAATTTTTGTTATAAATGATCTTGGATGGTGTCCAATTATGAGATAATTTTTGTTATAAATGATCTTGGCTACTACTTTAATCATTTTTTATGGTGGTGATTATACAATTCAACTCGTTAGACTAAGAATGATCTAAAACTATACGTCACCTAATAACCATTCTTAAACTCCGTTGGTTGTTATGCTCATGCTTTTGCAATATATGCTTAACATGAATAGTTTATATGAAAATTATTTGAATTTTACTATCATCCCTGTATAAAATGATTAAAATTATAGCAAAGATTATTTAACTAAAAAATTATCTCATAATCGGATGTCATTTAGCCCTTTAATCGTTTGTTTCTAATTTAACGATAGAAATAATTCTGTACTAAATTGATCATGATAATGATATCCGATTGAAGAAAAACTTTGATAGTATACTATAAATATCATCGAGATCATCATTATAAATTTTTAGACTGATTGAAGATCTTCATCTATCAGATCATCGCATCATCATTCGTGATCATCAAAATTAAATTTTTTTGATCGATGAAATTAGGGCCATTAGATCGAGGCAATCTTTTGTGATGATACTCTAATGGTAATTATTTAGATAATAAATGGTGAAGATGAGCATTAAATTTTAAAATTATATAATATTTAAAAAAAATTTAAAAAAATTATTTTCAACCTACGACAGCGGTTACTGAAAATCGCTGCTATAGATCTATTATAGTGGTTTTCAGTAATCGCTGCCATAGATCTATGGCAGCAGTTTGAAAATCGTTGCCTTAGATTAGGTTAAAAATTTCTAAATTTTTCTTTCCTCCGGTGCGCTCTCTCTCTCCCCTCTTCTCCATCGTCGGTGAGACTCCACCCAAGTCCTTCCCTCCAGCCAGTGCCGCCCCTTCTCCCCCCCCCCGACTGACCCCGCCTCTCGACGGTCTTCACCCATCCCCTGTGCTGGCCCCTCCTCGGCGGTCTTCGCCCACCCCCCGCCCATCCAACCCTCTACCCGTCCCACCCCCCTGCGCTGCCCTTCCCATCTCCGACCGCCGCCTCCCATGCCCTCCAATCCCTAGCCACCACTACCCCTATCCTCCTCATCCCTAGTCACCTGCCCTCCCCAGCCACCACCCCTTGCCCTTCCCATCCCCGACCACCACGCCCACCCCTGCCCTTCCCATCCCGACCGCCCGCCCTGCCCTTCTATCCTCGGCTGCCACAGCCCTGCCCTCCCATCCCCAACCGCCACCGCCGCCGCCCCTTGCCCCCGACCGCCACCCCCTGTCCTCCCCATCCCCATCCATCGCCGCCCACCACATGCCGTCCCTATCTGCCGCCCCCCCTTCCCTCCCCATCCCTGACCGCCACCACCCTTGTCCTCCCCATCCCGACCGCCCCACCCTGGCCTCCCCATCATTGGTGCCCCTCCGAGCCCTCTCTCCCTCTCTCTCCCCTCTCTCTCTCTCTTTCCTCTTTCTCTTTCTTTCTCTTCTCTCTCTATCTCACTATCTTGCTCTTTTTTTGTAGATGACCTCTAGTGTTGTCGTCTTCCTCTAGCACCATCGTCGATGACCCTCGGAGCTTTCGGTGCACCCTCCTCTCTGTAACTATAGGTATAATTTTTATTTTAATTTTATAGTATTATTTATTAATCACTGGACTAGACCTATTAATGGGTTGGGTTTGGGTTGAAACCTAGATATTCAGATCCAAACCTAATTTTAATTACTTGCACCGAACCCAAACCCGAATACCCGATAGGTCTGCACTTGAAGTACTAGACCCAAACCCTAATGGATCCTGGGTATCTGACCCGATTTTGGGTCCCAAAACTAAGAAAGGGAGAGGGAGAGAGGGATAGAGGGGTTCAGCCTCGCCGCCATCATCGGCGAAGGAGATCGAGAAAGAGGGAGAGGAAGGGAGGGGTCTGGCCTTGCCAGCATCACTGGGAGGGAAGGGGTCCGACCTCGTCGGCGAGGAAGATCGAGAGAGGGAGAGAGGGGTTTGGCCTCGCCGCCATCGTCGATGAGGGAGATCGAGAGAGGAAGAGATCTAGCTTTCACCCCTGCCCCTCAAATGGCTACGCGGAGGTAGGCCATGCCGTGCCGATTGGCCATGCCGTGCCTTGGGCTATGCCATATCGATAGGCTATGCCATGTCGTGCCGTGTCGGTAGGCCATGCTTTGGGCCATGCCATGCTAGTAGATCGTGCCATGCCTTGGGCCGTGCCATGTCAATAGGCTGTGCCATGCCATGTCAGTAGACCATGCCTTGGGTCGTGCCATTCTGGTAGGCCATGCCGTGCCGTGTTGTACCAACCGCTAAGAGAACCCCCAGCCACTAAGAGAACCCCCATCTTATTGCTTTTGTTTATTTCATTGCATAGCGATAGACCCATCGATTGATTAGTGTACAGAATCTTCGGCATCCATATATTTATATATAATTATACGAATGGTACCTAGGCATATCTTTGATTATTACTCAACATGTTATATTGATTAATGTTCACTAACGTTGCAGGTCATGATGGCACCGAAATGCTATCTAGCTTTCATCCTTGTCTCTCGATGGATTACGCAGAGTTCAGCATCTGAGGAGCGATCGAAGCATACTCCATCCACCTCTACATCGACTGCTCAAGGACCTCCATCGTCGATATTTACTCCACCGATAGCATCTACTCCATCGATATCTGAGCCTCCACCGTCATCCACATCTCCGACACATGCTACTCCACCGACATCTGAGTATACATTTTTATTATATTATTTATTTATTTTTTATATAGTATTTGTATACTTATATATTTTTATAACATATTTTCATTGCAGGTGCTTCATCCAGTCAGATGTTTTGCAGTCCCACACGTATGGCGCATGTGTGGAACCACCAGCATCAGGTGATGGTGCAGGTGAAGGAAGCAGTGCAGGGTTTGCAGTACTACTTTTGAATTTTGTTTTAAAAATAAATAAAATATAATAAAAAATTAATTAATATAATTAATTAATTTTTGATTATATCAGAATATTAAGCCCTATACTAAGAATCTAAATATAATATGCATGGATTCATATAGATCTGAAAATAAAACTATGCAGCAAACTCTTTACTACATCTATATGTTCAGAATATAATACCTTTTTATGGATAGCTGATCACCATAATCTGAATCCACCAGATAATGCTCTGATGTCACACCATAATCGTATATATGTTCAGCCTCTATGGTTGATCCACACGGAGCTTCTAGTCCCGATCAGCCCCACTGGAGTGCTAGCTCCTCGTCGGAGCCTTCAATGGTTGATCATGATCGATCCGATCGATCATATATTTTTTATTTTTTAGATACTTTAAAAAATTAAAACATAAATATTGAAGGATGATGAAGAGGTATTTTAAATTTGGTGGTGATCCGATGCTCACAGCACTCAATCTCTCCACCCGAATCCAGATTCCCAAATCTAGGGTTTCACTCTACCCAAAAATCATGACACACCAAAAATCCTATCAAGCCCTCTCTGTGTGGAGTTTTTTTATGAAATAAATTTTTATGAAAAGATGACTTTTAGATCCTATTAGATCATATTTAAAAATTATGTATCCTTAGAGGTGAAAATCAGAAGAGAAGAGAGGCACAAGGAAAAAATAAAGTGTTGTAGGACCCTGCTCACCTTCACTCCAAGATTTTTCTCACCAAAAATTAAGGCTCAATCAATTAAAATTTTTACCATGGAATTCTAACCACCTCTTTTGCATGCACAAAAATTTTCATAATTTATTGACGTGAATACCATGGGAAAGGTGCATGGAAAGAGATAAGGGTTGGAGGTTGAACTTGTTTCAACCTTCCAACCAACATCAAATTCAAAAATCTTCTTATCCCTATCCAATGCCCATACTAGAGTATTTGATGCACAGAAGGACTCTCCTTCTGCATGTCCACTCTAAGAATGCACAAAAAATTATGTGAAGTAAAATCAAAGTGGGTGTGGGAAAAGGATAAGAATGAGAGAGTTGAGAAGTTTCAACTTCTACATTGAATTCAAAATTCAAATTATTTTGACCAATCCAACCATTGGATCAGGTCAAAGGCAGAAGAGATAAGGGGTGCAGAAGATATCTGGGTGTGAGGAAAAATCCATGTAAAATAAAGATGGCCGTGGGTCAAAGGTTGGTCAAATATTGTAAGCGCAGGGAGTTGAAAGTTCAAACCTCCTTTGACTTTTCAAAATTGGTTTCAACTAAACCAATTATTCTAGACCAGACCCAATAAGATCAGGTCAAATCTAACTAAATTAGACTTTTTAATTTATTAAATTTTTAATCAAATTATAAATTAATTTGGTCCAGCTCCTGATTATATCAGGATCAAATCTCCCACAGCGACTAGGTCAACTTATGACCTAATCGGGTCAAACCCAATCGAATCCAATTCGATCAAACTTGATCAAATCCCCATCGCTCAATCAAATTGAGTTAATCAACAATCAAATTACTAATTGATCTTTCAATAAATATAGAGTCCTAATCAGATGGATGTCTGGGTGACAGAGTTCCATCAACATGAAACTCCTAAAGAGTCCCAAACCAGTGGAACTCTTGAACCCAGTGTTCCAAATGAATCAAATTCACGATCATAGAGTCTTAGACCAGTGGGATCCTGGATCAGAGAGTCCTAGATGAGTAGGACTCAGAGTCTCAGTCCAGTGGGACTCTTGGTCATAGAGTTTCAGTCCAGTGAGACTTTTGACCATAGTATCCTAGGTCATCAGGACTCATGATCAGCCATCAGATTAGGTATGAACTTCTTATGTGTGTGACCCCATAGGTTCGAATCCTAAGTCAATAGCATAGGAATCAATTTTTTATACCAATCGATGTGACCATCTAGTAATGGTACCCGATGTTCGGATAGGTCAAAAAATCATAATGCAATAATGACGAACCTATGGAATATGGTTACTGTATAATTCATCCCCTTGACTTCGATGTTCAAAAGATGATTTAGGATTTACTGTCAATCTTAAAATTCATCCATAGTGTATTTCAAAATTTAGCATCCATCATATGGACTACCTCAGTCAAGAATTTGCTAAATTAAAATACAGCGATGCACTTGCTCCAACACTTGGAGGGATCAATCCCATCTTGACTTACACACCGACAAGCCAAGTACTTCACTGCACCCAGTAGCCTTTCATCACTGAATTAGAAATTTAGGTAGTTCGGTATCTAGGTACAGTGAGTTGCTTGTAAGTCACCATGGTGGTCTTAGGTTTAAGGGACACTTATACCCATATCCTTCAGGGCTAATCTTGATAGAAGAAAAGCTCTGAAGTTGGTCACGTTCAGTACAGATGTACCCATACATCTCATTTGCATGCCATACTAGTGTTTTAATATTCCTATATTCGATAAACATTGTCATCCTAAGTAACAACGTATCTTTTGGTTGTGAATAATTTAAGGACTAAACGATAAATCCTTCTTGTTAAATCTAGATAGTCCTAAGGACTTCATCACAACACAAAAGTTCATTAGAAGACAACAGATTTCATGATGAAAAATGTCAAAATAATTTTTATTAATTTATGATTCATATATAATTATAAATGTATAGCCTAACCATCAATAGGTTGATGATTGGCTTTAGGACATATTTCCGACAGTAGTATGATGTGGAGGGAAGGTCGGTAGGAGAGACCGCATGAAAGATGCATTCCTTTTTTGAAGTGCTTGTGAGGCGGTCAGACATTATTCCCATAGAGCCCAAAGACTAGCGATTGATGGATGATGCTGTCAGGGATTGGATGTGGAAGGAGATATGGGTAAGTGTATCTTAATTATATTTATGCATTTTACATGTTTATATTATGTTTGATTAGAATAATTTTGTAACTGACTTTTAATAACTTTGTGTAGAGGAGGTATGACTTTTTTGATCACTTTATCTTAGGTCATGGGGCTTGAGCACTGAAAGGATCCGATGCAGGCCCGGACATACGCTAACCAGCTATTGGTCTGAGGCGAGTGTCTCTTCATAGGCTTCCCATGTCATCAGCAGAAGGAGCTTGAGGAGGCATTGGCATGAGTAGATCATGCTGCGATGCGGGTAGATCGGGCTGAGAAGCATGCATCTCATCTGGAGGGCATCGTGAGAGATGGTGTTGACACTCAGCGTGCATTTTGGAGGTATCTTCATGAGCTTTGAGGATATGTTGGCCCGCATCCAGCTCCAGCTCCTTCAACTCTAGCTCCGGCTGCAGCTCCGACTCCAACTTGAGCTTCAACTCCAGCTCGTGCTCCATCTTTCGGTGATGACGATGATGTAGATTTAGGAGACTTTTGATATATTTTTTTAAAAAAATATTATAATAAACTTTATTCGGTAATAAAATTTTAGCATTTCAGAAATATTTTTATGTTTATAATATTTTTTGTGTTATATATCTCTTCATTTATCAGGTAAAATATGTAGAAAATTAAAAATTTTATATTTTTTAATTATTTAGAAGTTATGGTAGTGGTTTTACAATCACTACCATAGACATTCCAACTGCTGTCGTAGGCAATATGTCAATCGCTACATTAAATCTATAGCAGTGGTTACATAACCACTACCATAGACTAGTCTATGGCAACGATTTTATAACCGCTATCATAGATAAGCATATGGTAGTGGTTTAGGAATTATTGCAATAGGTACTCTATGGCAATGGTTTTCAGAATCACTGCAATAACCGCTGTCATAGGCCTATGGCGATGGCTATAGTGGCAGCGGTTAGCTAATCATTGTCGTAGCTTATAACAGCAATTTTTTGGGCTACGGCAGTGATTCTGTAGTAGTGTGTGATTGAGATGAGTACAATATAAGTAGCAGCGGATTCAAGACATGCAAATGCTATCCAGGAATTTAAAGACTAATCTAAGCAAATAATAAATCAAGGAAAGAATCAAAGGTATAATATAAATACATAAAGTTTTATAGTGGTTCGGTGCAACCCACACTTACGTCCACTCTCCAAACTTTTCTTGAAAATTCTACTATAATCCCATTGATTTAGTGTGTTTACTTTTTTGGGCTCATAAATAAATCTAGTTGGCTTTCATAGGAGCACCAACTAAAATCTTATATCGTTAGTTTTTTGGATTCACTAACAATTCAATTGATTTTTTGCGCCAACCAACCAAAATCTATACAAGAATGAAGAAGTTCAACATGTAAAGAAACTTGTAAAGAAGTTCAACATGTAAAGAAGTTCAACATGTCCAATTATGGGCTTGGATGGGCCTAAATCCTAAGTTTCTTTCCTCCAAAGGAACTTGTAAAGAAACAAAATACAAAATGAAGAAGTTCAACATAAAAGAAAAAATAGAAAATATAAATTCTTTGAAGCTCAAAAAAAATGCTGAATGTATGCTCTTTTGAAGCTTCACTTCTTTTCGAATGATGCTTGAGAAGTTATGCTAGATGTTAGATAAGATATCTCTTGAAAGTCCTTTAATTTCACTGCTTGGTTCCTCTCTTTTCTCTCTTCTTTTGATGTACGATGGAGCTCACTCAAATCTAAATATTTTTCACTTATTCCTCCATTTTTTTTTTCTTTGCTTGTGTCCTTTTTTTATTTTCCACAACTTCTATAGCCTTTGAACTCATTTCCAGCCATTTATAGCCATTGGAGATAAAAAAAATAACCATTGAAAAAAGTTTTGGACAAAATAGGACAAGTTTCAGAATTAGCCGTTATGCCTATCAAACAGCATCAAGCTGGCTTGGATCTAGTTTCAAGCTGACTTAAACTGATAGAGCTTGCTTGGATCCAATTCTAGCTAACTCGATCAGCAAAATAGAAAAATAGCTTTTCTGTCATCATGAGAGAGTTGGCTTAGATCCAATTCGAGCTGGTTCGACTGCATGCCAAACCAAAGTATCAATCATATTTTGTGCTAGAGCTTGCTTGATTTTTGGATAGGTCGGCTCTAAACTTTTTAACTTTATTTTTCTTCATTATTTGACCTTCCAAACTTAAATTTCTTGATCCTAAATCTTTCAAATGATATTGTTTCTTCCTCTTTCATTTTTTTTATAATGAGACATCTAAATTTATGAAAACTTCTTCTTTTAAGTTCTTTAGCTTGATATCTTGAGAAGATTTCTTTCAAAGATAATTTCTTCAATATGAGCATTTAAGAAATCCTCTATTTAATCTCGAAACATATAATTAGTAACATTTTTACTCAATATTTTATGATCATCAAAATCAATCATAGGGTCAACAGCTCGATGATCTTCCCATGGTGCTAGCTTTCTTGCAGAGATATCCTCTTAATGGTTGATTAAACTCCTCCTTCAAATCCCTTAGACTCTTCCAGAGGAGAAGAAGGTTTGGAGAGAAGAGATAGAAGAAGAAGATGAAGTAGAGAAATAGCCTCTCTCTTTTCTTTTTCTCTCTTCCCAAAACCCAACACCTAGATCTAGAAACCCTAGATCTTTCTCACACCAATATGGAACTCATGCCCTCTCTTTTTCTCTAGCTTCTCACGGTGAAATCAGAAATTCCTGCACTTCCCACACCAAAATAAAGCTCCTTTTATGATAGTGTGCAAGGAAGTTGAGTTGAGATCAAATCTCATCAAGATAAGGATTAAGTTGCAAGAAATATCATGTACTACATTAGAAATTGAGAGAAATTAAAGATTGGAGAGTTCAAAAAATGGAAAATTTGAATTTAACACAATTGAATTTGTAGAATGTAGCATTTATTTGGTAAGTTCTCTAGTTTGGGGTAAGGGGTAATGTTTGATTATGTGGTGTGAATTGATAATTTTTTTTTTTTTGCAAGCTTATAAAATTAATCTTATAAAATCTCATGGGCATTTTTGTATCTTGCATTCTCGTTGATTTTTCAACCAAACTTGTATTATCTTTTCACAAAGTTAATATGGTAATTTTGCAATTTATTCTAAGACTATTAAGAGAGAAGTCTGCTTGAGGGCTAATATAATTTCAAAAATAAGAAGGGTTCACCTTTATATTGTCTACAGGAGATAGGGTGGTTGGAAAGGACCACAATGTTTTCCAGGCATGTCTCAAAAATAAGAAGAGTTTGTAAGCAATTTTTTTTATTACATTAAATTTTATGCTTATCTATATATAGTGGGCATAGTAGGTCATGTTGGTTGGTTTTTATCTTGGAGTTGGTTGTAATCAATATTTATTCCCTCATATAGAGAGATCTAAAAGTAGAATAGAAGTAATATTCCTCCTCTTCCAACAATTATTTTTAACTTTTATTTCTCACATCTGGTCTCAGAGCCCAAAGATCTGGCAGTGATTTTTAGATCCGGTTGAAGTGAAGTTTGTGGAAGTGGAAGAGAGGAAAGAAGAATACCCCAGATGGTGTTAGGATCGAATAGTGGCACAATCCAACCATAGATTCCATGATTTACCGATAAGATGGTGTCAGGATCGAATAGTGGCACAATCCAACCATAGATTCCATGATTTACCGGTAAGAACTATGATCACCGAAGGATTCAAATGAAGGTTCTATTCATATTTCAAGAGATTGGGGATGTAGTAGAGAAGAAATTTGAGCAGTCCATAGAGAAAGAAGAAATCATTCTTGATGCAGTAAAGATGGCAAATCTAATGGATAAGAAAAGAGAAATCAAAATACACTTGCTTTCATCTGTCAGGTAGTTGATGAAAGTATATTTAAGGAGATTGCAGCAGCAGAGACCTCCCATGAGGTATGGTTAGTTCTTAAAAAAATATATCAAGGAGTAACAAAAGTAAAGAAGGTCTATTTATAGGCATTGCATGTAGAGTTTGAGAGCTTGAAGATGAATTTGACAGAAAATATCTCAAATTACTTTACTTGGACCTTGACCATAGTGAATCAAATTAAATCCAATGGAGAAGAGATGTCGGATTTGAGGGTGATTGAAAAGATCCTTCAATCTCTGACACTAAAGTTTGAACATGTGGTATGTTCTATTAAAAGGCAAAATATCTAGATGATTTGGTAATTGATGATTTGATATGATCTTTGATAGCTCATAAGCAAAGGATCAACAAAAACATCCCTATAGAGTAGGCTTTGCAATCAAAGACATAGACCAGTGATAGTTATGGCAAAGGCAAAGGCCATGGCAGAGGTAGAGGTAGTAGAGATTTCAACAAAAAAAGAGGCACAACGACAATATCACATAAGAAGAAAATCAAAATTATGGTAATTTTGGTGGACGTGGTCAAGGTAGAGGACAATTTCATGGCCATGGATGTGAACATGGGCAATGGATTATAGATGAGCCTCAAATTTAATGTTATACTTGCAATAATTTATTCCTTATAGTTATGAATATTATCAAAATCCTGCTGTACAAGAATATGTAAATTATATTAAAAAGGAGAAGCATGAAACAACTAAGAATTTATTACTTGCTTGCAACACCATACAAGATAAATATGAAAATTTGTGGTATCTTGATACAAGGGCTAGCAATCATATGATAGGTAACAAGTCTCTATTTTATGAATTGGATGAATATTTTTCTTCAAATATTATATTTGTGATGATTCTATTGTTGAGATCAAGGGCTTTGGAAAGACACCAATCTAGACTAAGAGAGGCGGCCTTGCTTTCATTGCTAATATTTTTTTTATATTCCTAAGCTCAAAAGGAACTTGTTAAATCTGGAATAATTGGTGGAAAAGGGCTATGAAATATCTTTGAAGAATAAGTGCTGCAGAATTGAAGATGGCAATGGACGGGTGATAACTAGTATGCCAATGTCTGAGAACAAGATGTTTTCTTTGAAGATTTCTCCTCAGAATTTTTTTTATTTTAGCACTATTATAAAAGATGAGTCTCGGCTATGGCATCTATAGTAATTGCACTTAAATTTTTATAGTTTGAAGTTATTGTATCAAAAGAAGATGGTTACAACCTTCCACTTATCAATCATCCTGATCAGTTGTATAAAGAGGGTATTTTTGGAAAGCAGTATCATGATTTTTTTCCTAGAGGACAAGCAAGAAGAACCAATCGGCAACTTAGAATTGTTCGTGCAGATATTTGTAGACCAATTGATCCACTTTCTTTTTGTAAGAAAAAATATTTTCTTACTTTTACTAATGATTATAGTAGAAAGATATTGATTTATTTTCTTGAAGACAAGTCTGAAGCCTTTTCAATTTTTCAAACTTTTAAATTTTTTGTTAAGAAAGAAAGTAGTTATTTTATTAAAATCTAGAGGAGAATTCACTTCAAATTAGTTTTCTCAGTTTTGTGATTTTTATGGAATTAGATGCTATTTGACTAATGTATATAGCCCACAGCAAAATGGTGTTACAAAAAGAAAAAATAGAACTATCTTAAATATGGTGAGATACATGTTGAAGGCTATGTCTTTGCCTAGATAGTTTTGCGCTAAGCTACATGTTGGAGTATTTATATTTTAAATTTGTGTCCTACAAAAGGTTTATATCATAAAACTCCTCAAGAGGCCTGGATTAGTTATAAGCCAAATGCTAGGCATCTTTGAGTTATTGGATGTGTTGCACATATCCATCTGCCAAATGAGAAAAGGAAGAAGTTAGATGATAAAAGTGAGGCCAATATATTTGCTGGCTATAGTAAGCATTCTAAGGCTTATAAACTCTACAATCTAATTTTTGAAAAACTTATTGTTGGTGTGGAATCTAGTTGACGTCGGAACTGGCTGGAGTTGGAGAAGCCGAGGTCACCATTGAGACCTACAAAAGAAGTTCAAGTCGGAGGAGGGGTGGCTCCAGTAGGACCCTCCGACGGTTAAGTCAGCTCTTCCGGCCAACAGAAATAGAATGCTCAGTAGAGAAAGTAGCAGAGTTTCAGGATGGAGGAGAGGACCTAAAGAAAACGTATATGGAGGGTTCTTTTTATAGATGGAGCCTGTAACAAACTGATGGTGATAGCTACAACTGCTGAGTAGTGGACCGTTCAGGCCATGTGGGGTTTGTTATAGAGGATAGTGTTTGTTGTTGTGATGCGCCAGCTAGAGTTCAGACGGGACAGTTATAGGCGATGGAGCATCCCTCACTGATGTTGTTCCAGAGGAGCTTGGAGGTTCTCATGATCAATCATGCATGGGTCGTCATTCACCGTATTGAGAGTCAGTACTCAGATCCTTCTGGGCAACTGGAAGTAGTTTAGAAGGAGTTCGATAGAAGGAGTCTAGGAGAAGTCTGACAGGTGGAGAAGTCTAATCGAAGGAGAAGTCCGAAAAAAGTTCGATTGGTGGAGAAGTTTGAAAAAAGTCTGACCATCTAGGATGGAGGAGCTTGGCCACCTCAGCCATTCGAACTCATCTAGGCGAAGTCTAGAGGAAGCTTGCGAATTCGATCAAGGATCAATTTCGATCATCGCTACCGGACGGGATCATTTAGGAATCAAATATTTGGCCAAACTTTGGCAGGTGCAGGTTCGCCCCCAACAATAGTCCCCCACTCTCAAGTTCGAAGTTCGAAGGAAGGGAGTGTAGATGCAGCTGCCGAAGTTCTTTTTAGTTTTCCGCGCTCGTCAGGATGAGATGTTTTAATGTATACCGCACTGGTGTCGAAGCTCTTTAAATTTGAAATGATTTTGAGAAGATGGCCCTTGGAGCTTCCCACTGCGATACTACCCCAGGCATGGCGCAATTAAGATTCTCCCATAGCTGTCACTCTGCCATGATGAGTGGGACATGCAACACTCATGGTCCAACCGAACAAGATCTATCATCATAACCATCTCGGGCTCTCCTTGGCTATTTAAGGCCTTCTCCCACCTCCAAAATCCATTCTTGCCTAAGTCTTCTTCTTCCTTCGGCACTCATTCTTTTTCCATCCAAGATCTTCAATCCTTCCTTTCGTCTTCCCTGATTTCGGGCGTTCCTCCGTCTGATTCTTGCCACCCTCATTGCTCCTTTATCATTCTTAACCAGCTTAGGTCAGCCCCTCAATACCTGCTTTCAATTACTCTTGCTCCTTTTACTTCTTGTTCTCTCAGTTTTTTTGTACAAGTTTATGCACTTCATTTTTTCCTACTTTTTGAGATTTTTCAAGGGGTTTACTTTGATCTGCATGTCTTCCAAAACTTTCTAATCCATCGATTCCTGGAGCTCGTCCGGATCAGCCTTCCTAGATCCTGCCTTTCTGACCAAGGTTGAGCCTAGAAACATGTCCCATCAGCCTTTCGTTTCAGACACCATCCCTTCCATCCTCACCCTGAATGACCTCTTCCTGATCAGGATATAGTATGGCATCCCACTGGAGTATGACCTTGAGATCCCAGGGTCAGACAACCATGCCAGTTCACCTCCAACCGATTGATTTTGTTTGTATCTTGAAGTCTTGCATGCCAGGCTTCAACTTCCACCTCCTTCCTTCGTAGTCATCCTATTTTGCTTTTTGAACATCTCCTTTGTCTTCGTAGTACTAAACTCCTTTCGGTTCGTAATCGATTTTCTTTCTCTCTATCGTTTGGCTAAAGTTCAACCCACGGTCTCTCTATTCTAAAATTTCTGCACCTTCAAACGTCATCCTTCTGCAAAGAACTGGTGGTACATCTTCCCTCAGTTTGGTAAAAAGAGGTTGCTGAAAGGCGCTCCTTCTTCCATTCATAACTGAAAAAGGAAGTACTTTTTGTTCGATGTTCCACCCTGTTGCTTGACCTTCTCCCCTAGAGCTTCCTTAGAGAATCCGTTCGCCGAGCTCCTAGCTTAGACGGAACCGACCTCGAATCTTCTAATAGACTTAAGGCATATCGAGCTCTTAGTCTCTTCGAGCTTTTGAAGGAATAGACCTTATTTAATCTTGGCCTGGGCTCTCTTGATCCTATCGGTATTAAATGTATTTGTATCCATGTATGGACTCCTATGAAATTTGATGCATACCTCGGTTGATCGTGATTCTTTCTTTACTGCAGAAATGGACTAAGATGCCACCGAGAGGCTCACCAAGGGCCTTTATGCCAAGAAGAGAAAGGGGGCGGCTCCAGGTGAAAGCTCGAAAAGGATCAAAGTCGACGGCCCTAGCTCCGAGGTCCTGTATATCCCCGCGGCCGCTCTCGAAGTCACTCCAAGCGCTGAGGTCCTTTCAATCATTGGGGGCAATGTCGGTGGTGAGGGCTCTCAGGCTCCCGCACCCCCGGGCCTCCACATTGGAGGGCTGGTGCTGGAGCTCCTCATCGAGAGGGCAGGAGGGTCGGAGATGACAAGAAAAAGAAGAGGGCCGCCATCACAAAGGTGGTCCGAAAGGCTCGTCCGGGCGGGTCGAGCAATAGCGGCGGCAACGATCTAGGGGTGGACCCCTTCCACAATCTTGAGATCATCCAGGATCTAATCGACAAGTTTGCCATGCCTAGATAGGTGGACCGCCTAGCCGACCTCGACCAGTCGTAGTTCATCTGGGAATCCCTTGGAACCTTCCTCAAGATAGTCATCTTGCTGCATTTCTCTTTTATCATATATATGTATTTATCACTATTGCTTTTTATCTTACTGTAACTCATCTGTAGCAGTCGGGCCATCACATACTAGCCCACCTCAAGAAAACAAATTGCTAGGAGGTAGAAGCATTGAGGGTCTAGGGAGACCTTCGGGCCGAGGTCGATAGCCTGCAAGGAAAGATCGCTGAGGTCGGGCACCTAGTGGAGGAGAATGTCATGGAAAACGAGAACCTCCGGGGGGCCAAGACTAGGCTCAAGGCCACATTGGTCTTGGAGGAGGAGAAAAGGAAGGAAGCCGAGACTAGAGTCGTTGAGCTGGAGGCTCAAATATCGAAGTCTGCTTTAGAGGCAGTAGCCTGAGCCATGGAGGAGTTCAAAGCCTCCTCCAAAATGAAGGACTTGAACATCGCATTCAGCTAGGAAGTGTTCATAAAGGGCTTCAAACTCTATGAAGGCAGGATGGCCTGGAGGTTTCCTGAGCTTAACCTCAACTTCCTGGAAGAGGAGTCCAATGAAGAAGTGGGGCTATCTGGAGCTGCAGCTGACTCCTCTAAGCCCTCTGCCGAGGTGCCCAAGCCCGCCCAGGAGCCCAAGGTCACTATTGAAGCACCGATCGAACCCAATCTCGAGCCCACGGCTATCCCTGGAGTGCCGAGCTCCCCTGCTATTTTTCCTCCAGAGGTCAGGGGCCTTTGATAGTTGTATATATATATATATATTTGTACATGAAAGTTTTTAGTTAAATGAAAGCGAACTTACTTTTGTCTATGCCTTTCCTTATATTGGTGCTATGCCATGTGTTATCCAGAATTCTTCCAATAATCAGAGTCATAACCCACCATCCCCAGTCGACGCCGACCCCCTACCTCAGAGAGTTCCATTGAGACCTCTAATAAAAAGCTTAAAGAAAAAAGTACACCACCTAAAAAGAAAGTTGAAGAGGGCAGAGGACGACCTTCAAGCTTCTCAAAGAAATGCTTCGGAGGTGACCAAAGAGGTCACTCGCCTTTGTAATCTACACATGAAGGATTCCATGAGCTTCAGCATCCAGAAATGTAGTTTTGAGAAGGAGATCGTCGAGCTTAAGAAAAACACCAGTGATAAATCTTGGGCACTAATGGTGAAGATCAGCTCTCTCGAAGCCGATCTTAAGGCAATGAAAGAAAAGATCCATCTACTGGAGGGGAGTTTGCCGTGGTCTACCGACAAGGCTCAGTATAAGTGAAATTGGTCGAAGAGGTTTTTCATGCTTCAGAAGCAACTGCATGACATCGAGCTTACTTATGATACCTACCGGTTGGATTGGAGTGAGAGAATATCTCAGCTTGAGCAGAGGCTTCGTGCTGCTAACAGCAAGATAATCCGGCTCCAAAAATAACTTGATGACTATCACCAATCCGGTGCAAGCAGGGGATCAGAGCAGGTTGCCTCCTTAATGAGGACTCTGGGTGAGCTTTCAAAAATGGTGGGGAGGGAGAAGGCCGAGGTTCGACGACTGAGGATCAAGCTATCATACGAGCAGCAAGCCATTAAGAATGTCAAGGCTAAGTCGGAGATCCTAAGGAAGCAGCGGTAGCAGCTTAAGGACAAGTTCGGGCACGTTAACAGAATGTATATAGATGGTCTACATAAGAAGAAGAAGGAGCTTGAGAAGGAAATCCTTAGGCTAAAGCAATCTCTTGTGATGACGAGGGTCGACAGCCCAAAGTTTGAGGGTTCCAGGCCTCTTTAGGACTTTGTCATTTTTTCTTTTTTCTTTTTTGTACATGGTCTCGTGGACCTTCACTTTGTAATGAACTTCGATTTCAATGAAGGAATATTCTCTCTAATCATCTTTTTGCTTTGTTTGTATTCTGTGCCTGTTGATTTTTTAATTTCTCTCTTCTGCTTTGACTTTCGTTGAAGTGATTGTCAAAAAAGTAGTTTTTCTCCTATCTTTTCATAATCAAAGATTTTTCACCTGTGTTGGGATGGATTTATTTTTCATGTTCTACTCCATTAATTTTTCTTCATCCTTTTGTCAAGATGAGGTCCTTCCTCCTACCTTAGGTAACTGAAGATCTTTGTTTATGTCAAGATAAGGTTCTCCTTCTGTTCTTGACATTTCGTTATTAAGGCTTCTTCCCTCATCTCATCTTAAATTAATGAGGCCTTCGACTTTGCTCATGTTAGGATGAGGTTCTCCTCCTATTTCTAATATGGCTGTAGGGGCGCATTAGGGCCATTGTCAGGGCCTCTCCCTTCGTCTCGTCTTAAACTAATAAGGCCTTCGACTTTGCTCGTATTAGGACAAGGTCCTCCTTCTATTCCTTACATGGTTGTAGGGGCACATTAGGATCGTTGTCAGGGTCTTTCCCCTCATCTCGTCTTAAACTAATGAGGCCTTTAACTTCGCTCATGTTAGGATGAGGTCCTCCTTCTGTTCCTAACATGACCGTAGGAGCACATTAGGGCCATTATCAGGGCCTCTTCCCTCATCTCGTCTTAAACTAACAAGGCCTTCAACTTCGCTCGTGTTAGGATGAGGTCCTCCTCCTGTTCCTAATATGGCTATAGGGGCACATTAGGGCCATTGTCAGAACCTCTTTTCTCATCTCATCTTAGACTAACGAGATCTTTGACTTTGCTCATATTATGATATGGTTCTCCTCCTGTTCCTAACATGACTATTTTTGATTATTTCGAAGAGTTATTTTCCATCATCACATGATTTTTGCAAAAACAACAATCATATTGAAATAGAGGAGTTTTATTTGAAGGCGAATTACTGATAGTACATTCTTAAATTTTTTGAATTCTAAGGCCGTGGGAGTATTGGTCCTCCAAGCTCCTTCAAGCGATAAGTTTCAGGCCAGATGACCTCCTCTAATTCATATGAGCCTTTCTAATTTTGAGTGAGCTTTTCTTGATTTTGAGATTGTGAAACAGCCACTTGCCAAAGTACCAAGTCTCCTACTTTAAATATTTTTCCTTTAACTTTAGAGTTGTAGTAACAAGCTACCTTTTGCTTATAGGCTGCCATCCAAACTTGAGCTTTTTCTCTTTTTTCCATCAATAAGTCAAGGTTAGCCCTGAGGTCCTATGAGTTATGCTGCTCGCTGAATGCCACGACTCATGCTAACAAGAGTTTGAGTTCTATTGGGATGATCACTTCTATTCCAAAAGTTAAGGCAAATGGGATCTCTCCAATTGGCAATCTTTGGATAGTTCGGTATGCCCAAAGCACACGATAGAGTTCATCTATCTAAGTCTCCTTTGCTCTTTCAAGTCTTGCTTTGATACCCTACAGCAAAATTTTGTTTGTTACTTTGGCTTTGCCTTTTGCCTGTGGATGGGCTACTGATGTAAAATGGTGGAAGATATTCAAATCTTCATAGAATTTGACAAATCTTTCTCCAGCAAACTGCCGCCCATTATCTATTATGAAGGTTTGGAGCAAGCCAAATCTGCAAACAATCGACTTCTAGATAAAGTCCTACACTTTTGCTTCAGTGATTTTTGCTAGAGGTTTAGCCTCGATCTACTTTATAAAATAATCTATTACCACTAAGAGGAACTTGCGCTGTCCCGGTGCCATGAAAAAAGGCCCGAGTATGTCCATCCCCCACTAAGCAAACAACCATGGGACACTCAGGGGAGTAAGTTCAGAAGCTGGCTGTCTTTGAATATTTGCACTTCTTTGACAGCGATCACATTCTTTAACACACTCTATAGAATCATGGTACAAGATCGGCCAATAGTAATCCTATCAAAGTAATCTGTGTGATAAGAATCTGGCCCCTACATGACTTTCGTAGATTTCTTCATGCACTTTTCATAATGCAAAGTCGGCTTCTATAGGTCTGAGATATCTCAAGAGCGGTAAGAAATATGACCTTTTATATGACCTGCCTTCATACAAAACATACCAGGAGGCTTGATTTTTGAGTTTTCAAGCTCCTTTTGGGTCATGAGGAAGAGCTCTATCTTTAAGATAAGCAACCAATGGGTCTATCCAACATGACTCATGGTCGATCTGCATTACAGACTGTTGCCCTTCCAGACTCGAGTGTTTCAAGACTTCAAAGAAGACCTTCCTAGGTAGCTCAGTCAGGGCCAATGTTGCTAACTTTGAGAGAAGGTTGGCCCTAGCATTTTTCGCTCTTGAGATCCACTTGATGTCAAAACTATTGAAGATCGAAGTCAAGCTCTTCACTTTCTCGAGATATTTTATCATGCTTTCTTCTCGAGCTTTATAATTGCCATTAACTTATCCGACCATCAATTAGATATCACTGTAGACTTAGAGTCGATCTACTTATAATTCTTCAACGATCCTTAACGCTGCAATCAAAGCTTCATATTCGGTCCCATTATTAATCATGGAGAACTCAAAGTGCAGTGCATAATCAATGATGACTCCTTCTAGGCTAACCAAGATCAGCCCTGCACCTGCACCAGAAGCATTGGATGAGCTAGATATAGGATCCAGAAATCTTCAAGAAGATCGGCTCTTTCTTTAGAGAAACTCGATTGTAACAAAAAAATATCGACTTTATTTTGTTCAGCTTCGGCTTCATCTAGAATGGTGCATTCAACTATAAAATCTGTCAGAATTTGGACTTTGATCGATGGTCGAGGCTGGTAGTTGATGTCAAACTTGGTGAGCTCTACTACCTATTTTGCTACTCTTTCGAAGGCATCTGTTCGATGAAGAACTACTTTGATTGGTTGATCAGTGAGGAGGGTTATGGTGTGTCCTTGGAAGTAAGGTCGAAGTCTCCAGGCTGCAACCAGTAGAGCAAAAGTTAGTTTTTCTAACTTAGAATACCTGATCTCAACGTCCCTCAAGACTCGAGTTATGTAGTAGATCGGTCTCTATACTTTCTCCTTTTCTTTGACTAGAACTGCCACAAGGACCGCTAGGAACACCACCTGGTACAAAAATAATCCCTCTCTAGATTCGGGCTTTGCTAATAGGGGAGGCGAGCAAAGGTAGTCCTTGAGCTCTTTAAAGGCTTATTGATATTCAATGGTCCAGCAGAAGTTCTTCGGCTATTTTAGGACTTGAAAGAAGGCATGCATCGCTCGACCGATCTCGAGATGAAGCAGTTCAGGGCTGTCATCTTTTCGATCAAGTGCTTAACTTTTTTGATTGATTTTAGAGCAGTCATCTCTTGAATGGCCTGAATCTTCTCTGGATTTGCTTCAATTTTGCTCCTCGACATCATGAATCCCAAAAACTTTCTCGAAGTCATGTCGAAGATGCACTTGGTTGGATTCAGCTTCATCTTGTATCTCCTAAGGGTGCTAAAGGTCTCTTCAAGTTTGGCAATATGATTTATTGAAGCTCAGCTCTTGACAAGCATGTCATCTACATATACCTCCATATTGCGATCGATCTGCTCCTTCAAGATTTTATTGATCAGGCACTGGTATGTTGTTCCTGCATTTTTTAGTCCAAAAAGCATAATCCTGTAACAGTAAAGACTATGGTCAGTAATAAAAATAATTTTCTTTTTATCTTCTAGTGCCATCCAGATTTGGTTATAGCCAAAAAAGGCATCCATGAAAGTGAGAAGCTCGTGGCCCGAGGTCGCATCCACCAGTTGATCAATCTTGGGTAGGGGGTAGCTATCTTTTGGATCGGCTTTGTTCAATTTTTTGAAGTCTATACACATTCTCCATCTGTCGTTCGTCTTCTTAACGAGCATGATGTTGGAGATCCAGTTCAGATAGTTGACTTCTCGAATGAATCCAACCTTGAGGAGCTTGTCAACTTTCTTTGCAATTACTTTCTATCTCTCTGGGGCATGACTGCGCATCTTCTTCTTCACCGACCGATGTTTGGGATAAACAGTTAGACGATGTTCCATGACTTTAGCATCTATTCTAGGCATGTCATCGGGGAACCAAGCAAAAACATCTGCATTCCTCCATAAAAATTCGACAAACTGCTCTCGTATCTATTTCGCCAGGTTGGAGCCAATATGTACCGCATGCTCCGCATTCCCATCATTTAGTGGGATGGAAACAAGGTCTTCCATGGGCTCACTCCGCTCTTCAGTTAGATCATTGTGGACATCCAACCCATCAACTGGACAAGGGTCTAACTGCTCACCCCTTTGCAAGGCGATTGAATAGCAATGTCTTGTTAGAGCTTAATCTCCTCTGACTTCTCCAATCCCATAACTTGTTGAAAATTTTATTTTTAAATAGTAGGTCGACACCACTATTTGAAGTACATTTAGATCAGGTCGATCGAGAATTACGTTTTAAGTCGATGGAGTTTTTGAAAGGAAAATCCTAATTTTTCGGACCAGGTTCGTTCAGATCTGATCAGATCAAGAGATATATTTTAAAAATTTTTCTCTTTGATCTAGATCAGATCTGAAATATTTTAGATCTAATTATTATTATTTTAAAAATTAAATAAAATTTAGATAAATTAAATCAAATTTAATTTATCTTGATATGGGTAATCCTATTACCCGTTGATGATCTTGTATGCAGTGGAAGGTTCTGGATCTAGCCATGCAAGTGCCTAGCCTCTACTGGTATCCACTCGAATTAGATCTGGAGATCCTCTTCTTCTCTATAACATCTTTAGAAATCAGATCTGGATCTGATCTGGAGGATCTTCAAAACTTCTTTTGAAGATCAGCAGTCATCCTTTGCAGCAGTGCAGCCTTCTAGCTTTCAGTCGCCTTTCTTTGATCTGGATCGCACCAACCAAAAATCCAAAACTCCTTTTGGACGTGGAGAGGAAGGGGAGAA